>VZSC01013049.1:0-58835 GCA_013398225.1 Steatornis caripensis
AGGGTAAGAAAAATAATGCATGGGTAATTTTTTGCCGTTTTCTCATCATCTTTATCAAGATGGACAGACACAGAGAATCACATCTTCATCACCTACTTCTTGCAAAGTGGGAGAAATACTTTAACTAGATTTTATATACAGATTACATGTTCTGATCCAGGGCCATCAACAGAAAAAGAACAAAGATACACAACAAAAAAAAAAGTCTATAGGAAGCACTGGGAAAATAGCCAAGAATAGAGGAAGCAAGTTTAAAAAATGGGATGAAGAATGAAAAAAAATTTACAGATACCACAAAATGAATTACCAGAATAGGTCAATGTCATTTTTTCTTCCACAACTATGTCTACCAAAACCAAATAGATTAAGTACATTTCTGGAAGACACACAAAACCCATGTAGAATATAATTAGAGCTCCTAATCAATGCGTAATCCTGCGTTGGATGTGCATGTGCCTACCGAGTTTCAGGCAACAGAGCTTCTTTGTTTCTCTGTCAGAAGCGACTATTTAGTATGTTTCCCATGGTCTTTTTCAGAAATTACATCTACCATTTCTCAAGTTATACATTTGTAACACCTTAAGTAAATGAATGGAGTGTGGTATACATCTCCAGTAAATATTCTGGAAAAGAAGGAAAAGGGGAAAAGAGATAGGGTACGTAGTAACTGCATGCAGGCACAATTAACTGATTTCCCTGGGTTCTAGAAGCCAAAGACATCTGGAAGAAGATTCGGAGTAACAGCTGGATTAAGGTGCTTAGCAATAACTGTCGGAGGAGATTCTTTCTCCCATTAGTATAAGGAAAGCCTAGAGAGAACAAGAATCAGTAGGAAATGCTACCTAAGTCATAAGCTAGCAAAACTAGAAAGACTTACATAGTTGTATCTGATTATGACTACATGTCCCAATTTGTAAAACAATCAACTGAAATATGTGAGGGCAGAGATCATCATAAATTTGCATTTACTCTTTAATTATTTGCTAGCTTTCTGAAAATGGAAAGTTGAAAACAAATTTATAATCATAAGAGTACATTTGAGATAGTCTTTCAAAATTATGTTCACGAACAATATTCTGATGAAAAACAACATTAGTTTTCTCCTTTGTACTACAAAGAAAATTTCAGGAGAGTTGAGGAATTTAGCAGAGTTTAAACAAGTTTTAATTTAATTAAGTTGCAAACCATCCAGATATCTTGTAGTAAATAACGTCTCAAAAAAATAATTCCCATCAACAGACACTATTTTGGTGGTAATGAACCAGTGGTCTACAGAGTTTCCACCATAGTACACAGTATCAGAGAGAGCTGCTTCACACTTGCAGCTGGCCTAAAATAATTTTTTTAATTGTCAATACTGGTGTAAGCTCCAAAATTTAACACTGTGGTAACATATCAAGTACAATATGTAAACACTTTCTATGTGAACTGGTGTAAGAAATTCCTGTCCTCATTTTTAAAACTCAGACTTCTATTAGAGTAAAAACTTTCAGCAGAATAAGACTGTTAAAATGCGTATCAGACTTTACTTAAGGACTGCTCAACATAACTAGCTCTTTATTCAACTTGTGAATAAGCTACTGAAATTACCAGTACTAGACATACCGGACAGTGGAAAACAGAAGAGGAAAACCCACATACTAGAAGGCTTTCCTCTTTGTTTTCCACTGTCATATTCTGCTACACTGAGTTTCCGATTATTTTGTTCACATCCTATCTGCAGGTGAACATACTCACTCGCAGTTCTAGAGAAGTTTAAGTTTATTTAAGGGTGGTCTGCTGTAATTCTGCTTTTCACTGGTTGCATGTTCTCATTCCATCACTTCTGTCAGTGCTAAACCAAAACTGACTCCATAGCAAGTCAACTAATCCAAGGTTAAGCCCTCCACCAAATGGACTCGCTAAGCAGTCGGATGAAGGCCAGTACTTTCTGATGCAAAACAGGAAGCAGGAACAGCAAATCATGAAGGAATGGCAGGACTGCAGCAGCCCTTGGTTCATACTGTCATGGAAACATGAAGTCTGCTTCACACTACTAAAAATAACACACTATCACCTCTCCTCCACATCAAAAAGTTTACCACGTGTTATCTAGCAGTCATTCCCAAGAAGTTTGTCTGCTTCATTATCCTACCTACAGAGCTTCCCTTTTGATCATGTACGTGACGCGCACTGTGAGAGACTTGCATCTGACCTGACAAAACAGATGTAATGCAGGAATTTCCTAAAAAGCTTTTAAGGACAAAAGCGTCCTTTTTCTACTCCTGTATCACTTATTCATTTCACAACTTTAATTGAACAAGCAGCAAACAATGGATTGCACAGCATGACCAACATTTCAACAGGGAGACTATAGAAGGCAGCACTATATTCTCACTTGTGAAAGCAAAAATGTAAAACCAGCACACCATGCAGGAATGAATTAGAAAGAGCTATTCAGGGAAGTCAAACTTGCATGCAGAATTCATTGTGGCTTTTTAGAATGCTGAAACAAATGAAGTCTTCACCTAATATTATTCAGATTTCAAGCTTTTGCTAGTCTTAGCTACAGGGCAACAAGTTGTGTGCAGCATTACTGCAATATTCACTTTTTTTTACTAAAGCACGATTAAACATTCTTAAAATTCTTCTACTGTATCAGGTTTTTGCTATGGAATTCACAGCACACAAATTTCTCAGGGTAAAAAAGAACACATCCTTCAGTTTACTGTAAGAAGTTGAAAATAAACCACAATTGAAATTAACAACTACACTTGCAAGGAAGGTATTAGAAATTTACTTTAATTAATAAAGAAGCCCCATCTCATCACACTTGCTGAATGCAGTGTTTTGGAAAGAAATGCTTTTAACTAATCAAACTGAAAAATAAAACATTCTGCCAGTACTATTCCCCCTTCATTATACTCTCTCCTGTTACATAAAGAAAATGCGTTGCATATAGGAGTGACTGAAAATAGAAATACCATCAAAATAAAATCTCTAGTGGAGTAAACAGGAGGACAGTGAGTGAGTACTTAAATACCAGGCATCACTATAAAGAATGCTCCAATTTGTAAAAATCATGCAGTATACAACACATTAAACCAGATGAGAAACTAGAATGTCATTGTCAGGTGCTGTTTTGATAAGAAGTACAGCAAGTATTTGGACGAAGAAAGTCTGTGAGTAAAATCCTTGCACGTTAGCTGGACCACTATGGAAAAGACTCACTTTTTTAGCAAAGCAAGCCATTCAGCGTACCCATAAAATGCTGCTTCTGTGCTTTTCTTCACAATTTAAAGCAACAGACACTGAAGAAGACAGTGTATCCTGTTTAACACAGATGTTTTTGTTTAGCCATTGGGTCACATACATTTGTTGTAGCTGTCTGCATTACATCTTCATACAAAGCTTTGCTGGTATTTTTGTTGGCATACTACGTTTCAAGACACTGAACATAAAGAAGAGTCTCATGCTCCATGATGCTGAACAGTGAATAGTTTGTTATTTGATTCTTTTATTCAATGATTTTTTTTTCCATAGAAAAAATACGGCTAACATTATCCTCAAGGTGAAAATCAAATCTTACTTCCCCAGAGTTTCTTCTACTATTTACTTTATTCTTAATTCATCTGCCTTCTGCTATGTAGAATATAATAATCCCTTGTTTTATAAACAGTGTATGTTATCTGTTTTAATCTTTTGACATAGAAGAAATAATTCTTAAGGTTTTTCCCAGTCCCATCTTTTGTCCCAGCTGATACTGAAGGCAGACATCATCAGCACAGGTTTTCCCCATTTCCTCCACAGTCTAGAATTCAGTTACAACTTGGAGAGGCTAGTTTTATTGCACTACAAGTAAAGCCAAATACAAGATCTTACATTGTTAAGTTGCTTATTTTCCTCTGAAAACAGCCAGTACTGCTTATCATACAGCCCTGGTTAACACATCTTCTAAGCATTCTGTTTGCTGCTCCTACTTTTACTTTTCTAGTAGTGCCTTGCACTTAACCTTACCAGCCCCTCAGGCTAAAGTAAATTCACCCAATAGTAAAACCTTAACTCAAGAAGATTCAATCAATCACTTTCAGCAACTGCTTCAGCCTCTTGGGCAATTTTCAGGTTATTTTCACAGTTGTTCTCATTCTGATTTTTATTACTCTATTATTTGTTAAGCATAGCTATTTTCTCTCTGTTGTTTATGAAAATGTTTAGAGGCAAGAGTATATACTTTATTTCACAGTTTCACTAAATCAGACTTATTCAGCCTTCCGAACAGCTTGCTGGAAACAGGCTACAGTCATAGCAGCAACTGTGATATGGTTAAAGGGCAGTAACACCAGTTAATCCAGCACGCTTCTGAACAGTTTGGTATTTCTGCTTTATTTGAGGCTTCGTAGCTCTGCTTGGTTTTGTTTTGGTTTGCTTTTTTTGAATTTGACCTGAAGACTGTCAAAATTAATTTCCAAATTCAGCTCCTCCACACAGCAAGATTTAGCCAAACTTTCCTCTATTATTAAATGGCTTAGTAAGCTTTGATAATTTGGACTCTCCATAAATTTATGTTATCGATCTTGGTGTGGAAATTGTCTTCTAGTAACATCTTTATCTTGCATCTTTTCCTTACTCCATTTGTAAATTCCTGAACTGCAACACTAAAACATCTGTTACCAAACAAGACGAAATGCTTGGGAACACTATCAAAGATTGATGGCAATTCTTGTCCAATGCATAAAGCTGCTACAAAATACACAAAAATGACCATTATAAAATTGGTTGGTTGTTGACTCCCATTAAGTCATAGTTAATTATTCTATAATTAGTTACTCCATATCAAGGAACAATTATCTTATCTTTTATATAGCATGATTTTATTTGTTTGAATTACCTTAAAAAAATGATTGGCACTGACAAGCAAGAACCAAACGTACTAACAAAATCAAACAATCTTCTACTGAAACATTATTTCCTACCCATCACAATCTTAAAATTCCATTATCGTAGTGACAAACTATATACACAGTTTGACAGGCAGCATCACTGACTAATACTATGTTGCAGTTGTCTTCAGATAAGATGGGAGGCAGCAACCAAGTAAAACTACAGCTGCCCCATCGCAGGAAGAACACCACAAAGAATTTGAAAAACACTGATTCCAGACCAAGTTAGAATTGTTAAGTAGAAGCCAGAAACATGATCTTTTCCTCAGAAAGGAAGAATGTGGACTCAAAGGAAAAAGGGATAAAAAGTATTTGCTTGAAATTTGCATTCTGTTGTATGTGCCTCATATATGCCTCAACAGACAGTCAGTATAAAGGCAAATGAGTAATTAAAGAGACCCGGACATTTGTATAACAAGAATTATCTAGAAAACACATTCAGCTAGAAGAGTTTATTCAACACTTCTTAGAACATGTAGAAGGCTTACATATTTCTAGCAGAGGAATTCAGCCCTACTGCCCAGGACCTCAAAGAATAATTCCAAACTCTTAATGACACTGTAACTCAGTACACTATACTTATTACGTAGATCGCTTTACACAGGCTCTACATTTTTTCTTCCCTTCTGCAGTGCACAATCCAGAGCATCTTTCATCTTTCCTTGCAAGAGAACCGCCCATCCTTACTGAACTCTTGTGAATAACAAGTAAACTCTCAAAGCTCTCACAATGAAGAGAGATCAATAACCTGTAGGATTCACCTTAGAAGGAGGCATAAGGACAGTACAGCTCAATGTGATCCCAAAAGCCTGCAGACTGCTTTATTCTTCCTGTTTTTCTCCAGAGAAAAACATGAAAGGAGCAGTACCATATGATCTTGCAGGTCCAGATAATGACCACTACTGAACTACGGAGAGAGGAAAAGAACTAGTCTTATAGAACTTGAAGTACACTGAAAATAAAGAAAGTTTCACACTGAAGAAATGTAAATTAAATACGAAACAATAATATTTTTTAAAAAAGAAAGAAAAAGGGTTGGCCTTTCTCCTTATGGAGGAAAAAATGGCATGTTCAGCCAGTCTGCCTCAAGTTATTGTTTTCCTGTCTAAAGATAAACTGTTCGACTATACCACCATCTTGGTAAAAATCCAAGATCAAGTGGGAAAGGGAAATTAATAATTCACATCCACAACGAAAAAATCACTAGCGATTCATATTCATAAAGATAAGAAAAAACACACTTTACTACTAAAATAGCCTCTATTCACCCAAGTATCCTCAAATGGAAATCCATTTTAGAGATGTGCCCATTTGTGCACTGTTGCTGTAAAATGTAATTAGGCTTTTTAGTATAAAAATAACTGAATATTCCAAGAAATTAGGCACTCATTCCCATCTCTAACACTAGCTTTTCTGAACTGTATCTCAGAAAACCAAAGCATTGCCACTACATGGCAAGAATGAATCTTTCTCCTACATAATCTCAGATTTTATTTAAGTTGGATGAAGATAAAACAGGAATATATTAATCTTTCAATTAATTTTAATCCTCTGGCATTTATTTAGAAAACAGTAAAAGTTGCAGGTATTCTACCATGTGAAAGGGAGTTTCCACTTTTCCATTCATATATTTTAAAGCATCTTTGGAATCTTCCAACATCCACAATTTCTCCCATCTTATTATAATTAACTAGGATTTCTTTTTTTCCCCTCACATTTACTCTGATTACATAAAGGTTTATGGCTTCCTTCACAGAAGTTTTCAATTCATACATTTTTATTCTAAAACAGAATTTTTCAACTCTCAAACTGCCTGAAACCATAATTTGATTAAACAGCCATTTTTTATACTAATTGAACAGATTCAATATGTACTGCAAAAAACAAGTTCACCTACATACTAATTCATTAGTATGTACTACACATGCCTGTTTCAACAAGGCACAATTTTCAGAAATGAGAGCCAACAGACCTTTAACTCCTGCACGTGTAATACGCACCGCCCAAATCTCTTATGCCTACACGTATGTATAAAGATGTTAAGGATATGAACTGACAAAGTGTTTTTCAACTGATGCTATATTTAGACAATAGTAACTGATTAAGTTACTAAATGAGGCAGAATATTTTCAAGACAAAGAGCTGGCTGACAATATCACAATGAAAAACTACTAATGCGTTCGGTTTTTTTGAGGCTCAAAGCACAGCCGTCCACCAGCTCCAGAAAGCAAGCATAACACAAACATACACTGAGTACACACATTAGTACTTCAGACTTACTGGGGTTCTGTGACCTATCAGGTCATCTTGAACATGACCCTTCAGTCATGTTATTCAGCAATAAGACAGAGGTAGAAGAATCAACAGGCGTTTGACAAAATTAATTCTGTATCACATTAAAGTTTGAATTGTGTGTTTTCTAAACTATTTGCTGCATAGCAGTTAGAGAACGAACACAAGGGTTTCCAGTTTTGTCCATGTAAGTCTTTTTCTTATTGCCATTTCGAATCCTGACTATAAACTCAATCCTAGTATGCTCAAGATCTCTTTAGTAAATGAACAAATTCTGAAGATCTTTCTCTAGTTGTCTTCTGCTTCCAGAGATTGACAATGTGCAATGTGAAGAAAACTAAATCACATTTTTTCATACCTCTTGCTTAATATTCTACCATATTTCATTAATTCAAAAATTAAGTCTCTCTTGTGATCTTTGGTAACTTTAAAAAATGTGTTCGGAATACACGTGCTTAGACAGCATGGGTTATCACAAGTTTCCTCACAGCCAGCATCTATTAGCATTCACTAAGCACCCAAAATCACTAAGCCATTTTAATATTACCTACTACTTTCTTTCACAAGATAATCTCAATTTTTCCTCATAATATCAGTGAATTTTCCTCCACTGAAAAAGACAGAATTTATTTTTATTGCTTTATAACGGCACAAAAGTGGTGGCAAAAATCAGCACAAGATGCAAGTTAATGGCATGGGATGCACTATACAGACACGCTGAGTCACCTTGCTTTGAGCAAGAATACAGAGCAGATCTAAGAGAAGGGCTCTCACATGGTAATTCAGGTCCCTTCAAAAGGCTTTAAGTCATCTGGCTGGGCAGAAGGCAGTTTATATCTTCATATATTATCAGGAAATGAGAGAGACAATCCATTTTTCAGTTTCACTATGTTTATTTTCCCTCAGTATATTGACAGTAAAGGTTTTTGATAGTGTTCCTAAAGGGTTTTGTTAGTTTTCGAAGGTGTTTAATGCGATCATCTAAGAATATGTGCCTTCTTTTCTTAAAGTATCAGAATCACCCCAAAGTGAAACATAAAAGCATATCATATTTGGCCAGCCTTAAAGTAAAGCAGCCTTATACTGAAAGAAGGTGAGAAAGCTAGTATTTGTAACAGTTCAGCACTGCCTTTTAAAGGTGGTAAGAATTTCCTGCACCTGTATCTAAAACAGACCCCCCCGCCCCCAAACATATCTTAAAAATATTATTCTGTTCTGAGGAATAATTCAATCCAGGATGAGATATTTTAAAGATCACTAGAGTATTACTAAATAATATCTAAACTTCATTTTAGGATGCCGCTCTGCAGGCTTACTCTTACTGCTGCAGTATTAATTGTATTTCAAGAAGTAACTTCTGGAAATGGAAACCAAAGACTTGCATACAAATACTTACTGCAGGTATCAGTAACTTTTTTACTTCTTCAACAGCTCTCTTCAGTTTTATTTCTGCTCTGTTCTGAGCATCCTCCACAGTGATAAGTACATGTAAATCTTCATTCAGATGTTCCCAGTTGGGCTTGCCTCGGTTCTGTTCTTCCTAAAAAAAATTAAAACATGGAAGTTGTGAAGCACTGTTACATTTTGTAGAAACAATCACATAAACAGTAGACAAACTCAGTTCTGTCAATAGTACTAACTGTATTTTCAGCCAGACAGGAAAAGACTTCGTACTGTGGAAACTGTTTTGTTTTATGTGGTTACTTAACAAGAACTTAGGCTTCCAAATATCTTTCTGGGGATTTTGTGTTTTAGAACCCCAAACTACTACTTTTTTTTAAGACTACAAAATAAATGCGATTTATTAGAGTACCTTTCCCAACCGAACAAAGGAACAAGAACAGGAAGTACTACAAACACAGTATTGCTTTCAATATTCTTTGGAACCTTTCAAGGGTTAAACAGATAAAACACACCTGTAGTTAAGCAACCTACTGTTTTTCAAGAAAAGTGAAACAGACATGGCACGCAAATTTCATCTGAATCAGTCCAAAAGACAAGAAAAGAGAGCAATTCTTCAGTGTTAAAAATGGCTTTTAAAACTCGTGAAGAAAAGGTTCAGGAATCAAACATTACACAAGTAACAGAAACTGCAATTTTAAAAGCAGAGCTACATGTACTGGATGAATGGCAGAGCAGAGGAGATGGCAAGGCTTCAGTATTAAAGCCACAGAAGAGCATGTAACAAGACTGTCACCATTACACAGGCATTGTTACAGTGATGGCATCAATAATCCCAAGGATAAATCTCTGATGCTTTCAGAAAGGGAGGGCATGCTAAACAAAACATATTTAATGTAAACATTTTTAAACAACAGATAACTAAATTTAAGTAACACATTCAAGTATCCAGTCTTTCAAAATAGAAGATAATGAACACAACACAGAAGAAACTTTCCAGCTCCATGTTAATTAAACAGTGAATAAAGCTAGCCAAATTCCCCAGAAACATAATTTAAATTTGACAATATTTAAAATGTAATAAAACAAGTAAAAAAAAACTGGAGGAGTGTTGGGGGGGGATCGAAACTTTAGTAAATGAGAAAAGCTTATTATAAATTTTGACTCTAAATAAAGGCCCACACAAACAAAAACCACTTACTTAAAACTTAAAATCCTGGACATAATAAAAGAGCCTCCTATTTGTAAGACAAACATCTGTGGCTTAACCACAACCCATATTTAAAAAAAAAATAAAGCAAGCAAAGTTAATTCCAAACATGTCTTTTCCCCTACCATTTTTCATTAAAATTCTTCCAGGAAATCAGATGCGCAGATGAAATGTTTGAAGACTTAATAACAATAAATACTTGCAGTACTTCATATTCCTATATACCTGAGGGAGTACTGTTCCTTAGAATGTTCTCTGTTTAATTCAGCTGCTTTAAGTCTGAAATGTTTTGTGGAATAGACAAGGATCAAAATGGGGAAAACAACAGAATTATGAGATGTACGAAAAATTTATGTAAAAGAATCAGTACTTTGAAGGAAATTTCTTTTCGCTGTTCTTCATGTAAAGTGCACATACACACTACTCCATGTTATCAGCTACAGTGATTTTTTTAAAATGTTATCTTAGCCAACTTCTAAACAATGGTATCTGTGAAAATACGTCTGTAGATTTCAGAAGCTGAAAGGAAGGAGAGAAAAAACCTCTCATTTACAAAACAGAACCCCACGCAAAGTTATAATAATATAATTTTATATTATATTATATTATATTATATTATATATATATATAAGCTGAGTTATAATATGTTCTCTACTGTAATTTAATCTTTGAAAGAACTATCCACCTCAAGGTATTTGCAGCTTATTTCACTCAATCATGATCAAAATTCCACTATTGCTATTTAAACAATCCAACTTTTTTTTTTAAATCCAAAGCAGGAGTGAGTTTTCTTCTAAGATGGTGACAAGCTATATTAATATGAAGTAGTACAAAGTATTATGTTACAGGTATGATGAGAGAAAGTCCCTAAACCAGTAGAGGGCAGAACGAAGACCATGCCACTACCTCTTCACACGCTGACTGATGGTGAACTGACACAACATTGGAATGGGACAGGTACCGATTACTAAAACATGAGATGCATGATAACCTGCACAGTTATAGTACAACAGGAAAAAAAAAAAGGCAAGAGGGACAAATGACAAGGTGTGCCCAAGTAAAACAGCAAGTTCTGTTTCTAAAAGAGAAGGAATGCCTAGTTTTAGCTACCATGCAATTGAATTGCATGCTCACACACAGTGTGGGTAAACATAAAGGGGTCTTACTGAGCCGCATCAATTTTTTTCAAAATGGAAATAACTTGGTATAAAGTCTCAAAAACCTGCAAAATTTGGAGGAGTTACCATCTGTCAGTAATGAAAACTAAAATGCACACTGTTATAGTGGATGTATGCCTAATTTGTAACTTTTAGAACACAGAAAAATACTTTCTTTGTAATATAGAACAACGTAGCCTGCCCCTCTGTTATTCGGTATTTAAATATTTCAAATTAATGTCATCTCAACTGTTAGTGCTGTACTTTAAATTAGTTGGTTGCTGCATGAGGATTTTTTTGTGCAGTTTGAAAAAAATAGTTGCATGTAAGACAATAAATAGATGATACTGTAGATTTTTTTTTTTCCACACTCCCTTATTTACTTTTAGGTAGAACACATTGTGTCTAAGGTCAATAATCACATGTATTAAGGTCAGACTTCACAGCACAAACAATCATACAAATACTTATCGGTAAAGTAATTGAGCTAGTATATAAACTAGTTCTATATATGCTCTTCTGTGGTCATGAAGTACATTAATAAAACTCCTGTTGTTGCGGACAGTAGTATTTCTTAAGTCAAATAGTAAGACTGAAAGAAAGGTTATGAAGAATAGAGGTCCACACTATAGGTTTTGAAAGCAACAATCTAGTAAAAAAAATTAAAGAGAACAGAGTTCCGAAGGGGCTTCCAATTTCTTCTGTTCTACCTCAACACACTGGGGCTTCTACTGCTTCTGTTCTGTCCCAAGAGGTTGCTTTCTCACTGGGTTAACAATTTCCTTTCTGTTGCCTCTGCATATACACTCATTATCCTCAGGGCACATATACACAATAATGGACTTGAAGTAACTGTTCAATATTTACCCTGCTATTGAGGTCAATGGATCAGGTAGTTAAAAAAATCTTGCTACAACACCTCGAAATTTAGTTGCACAAAAATAAAAGTAACATAATTACAGATTTTTTTGTGGTTTTTCCCTAAATATGTTTTATTTTCTTGGGGAGGGATTTAGGGGGGAGCCAAAAAGCAGGCAGAGGATGCAATTGACTTGCATCTATCTATACAGCCAAGGTTTAGATATTAGAAAAGTTGTTCCATCAAGGAGAAATACCGAAGCCTAGCTCCCCACTGACTTGTGTTGTTTTCTATAAGCTTCACCCTACCACACTAAGTCCAAGTCATGATCTTACACCTCCTGCTTCCCAGTCCTTTAAGGTCATTTCTATTTACATCATCACATCCCATTCCAAAGCTTCCTTCTTAATAGCTCCACTATTGACTTAACAAGAAACAGACAGCAGCTTTACTAGCTTTCTGTAAGCTACACAAAGCAGATGACTGAAAACTCAGCACATCCTTTCCCTCAAATAGAGATATTAAGTTCAGCCTCTCCTCTAGCTAGTCAGTAATTTTCAAAAAAACTTTAAACCCAAAGGAAAGAAGTGCCTGTCAAGTTTGACTGAAATTGTTCGAAAGATTCAAATGGTGAAAGAAGAAAATATTTTCAGAAAGAAAGACATCACAAAATATTTTATCAAGAACTTTCAAAAATTCTCAAACTTTATTTTTCACCACATAGGCCTAAAGATCTTCACAGCATGGCCGACTCACTGCAAATAACTTGATGAATTAAAAACCTGTGAAGTAGAATTCAGTCATTTCCAGCTGTCAGAATGCCATTAAAGGAAAATGAAATAAACACTGAAAAGAAGTACTTTCCTAGTATCCGTTTCTATGCAGGCAGAGATATATTAGTTAGACAATTAAAAAAAATGAATGCAATGTGGCAAGAGCAGAAGGAAGTTTTCCACATGGCATTTTTTTCAGAAAGCTATGGCCTGTAGTATTAAAAAAAGTGCAACTCCCATCCTATGCACTTTTTCCCCACTCTAACTCATACAATTTCTAGTAATGTTGGCCACTAGAAAATACAAATACAGATCAGTACCAACACCAGAGGCCTTTTAAAGAAATAAAGCCACTGGCTCACAAAGGTGTTGAGAACAAATCTTAGTATCCTCACTCATCTTGAAGTGATAGGTTATTAGATTCTGTTTTCACCAACCTATTGCAACAAGCTGCTCTCTCTACTGAATGACCAAAAAAACACAGAAAAAACAGAGTAAAAGGCAAGAATGTTTTCATATAATGGCAAATTGAATGCTAAAATTAAAAGGCAACAGAATAGTTTTAGTGCTTTAAACCATACAAATGTTTAATTCAAGAATATTCAAAGAACTTTAATTAAAATTATCCTAAGATATAAGAAACAGTATAATCACTCATAGCCACTTCTCACAGTCAAACGGAGGAGGCAAGATATGGAGCGAAGAAATGCAGCTATTCAGTAAAATTACGACAATATATTTTGTCCAATAAACTGTGCTATAGGTGCATTACAAATGACAGTAGTTCTATGTTAGTGTTTCTTTTCCATAATGAAAACATTCACACACATATATAAAAATTGTAAAAATAATTGGAGGAGCAGTTTTAAAAGAAGTTGTGTGAATTTAAAAAAAGTTAGCATGTTGATTTAAAGCAATTTTGAAACAAAGGTTAGATTTAACTAAAAAGTAATAAATTAGAAAGGTCATTGCAAGCAAATCCTAGTCCTGCTGTAGTCTAAATATTTTAAAATAAGAGTTGATATGTATTGTAGCCATGCAACAATGTCAGGTCTGAATTAATGAGTCTGAGAGAAACGTTACTCAAGACGGATTACACCTTAATGACCTTTTGTCGACACAGTTGAACTGCTAAAAACTAAGCCAGAGGAATGCAAGAAGATGCTCTTTTCCCTAAACTAAGTCATTATTCCCAACCTTTCAAGGGCCACAAGAGTTGTCCATCTTGTGTTGTTCAATGTAATTTTGTTCTCATAACTGTTCTTTCGGCCAACCTCAGCTACAGAATTTAAGTTTCTGGTGCCTCTGCTGCAGACAGTTGAAAACAAACATTTGGAAGACAGAGGATTTCTGTTACATATTGTGCAAGGAATAAACCATTCAGAAGTCTCAGATATACAAATAACTCCACATCAGCCTATACATATTCATGAGTGCTCTAGCCCTAACGAAACAAAAATCCCTTGAATAGTCTCTTAGTGTTGTCTTATCAGACCCTTTAGTGACCAATCTAACAACTTCAAAAGGTTCACTCCCCTTACCAGGCAGTCTTTACTCCTCCACTGGGACTGGCACCAGTGCCATGCCAGCCTCTCAGAGAGCCAGGACAACATGCTGATGCAGCAAAACCAGACCCCCTCCCTCCCCCCATTTTCTGCTGGAGAAGTGAGTTGAGCAAGATCACAAGGGGCTATGAGTGTCAACACGTGTTCAGGTGCTACAACTGGGAAAGGCAAAAGATATGGGACCATATTTTAATGCGTAATTGCCACTTAAAGACCAGCTCACCATGTCTCATGAAACTATCCTAAGTGAAATCTAATTATGCATGTGCCAGGGACAGAACACACAGTTATCTTTATAAACTGACACAAAGCAACTTGTTATTCTATGTAAGAACCAGGTATTAAATGCTAAGGATGTAGTAATAATTCTAAATAGAAACATGGAGTTCTCTCCTTCCATTTTTGCCAGTGAATCTAAGTCTTGACAGGACCGACTGGTAAAAAGCAAACAAATGCTGAAAAACAACCTACCCCCAAAAAAACCTGTATTCACAAGTCTATTCACATGATATACTCCTGACGACATTTCAATAAAAGTTGTTACTTTAGAGGTGGCCTGCAAACAAATTAAGTGATTAGGTAAGTAGCAAAAATAGACGGTTATATCAGATGAAACTCCAAGCCAGCCCTTCAGAAAACCACTTTAAAATGATGCACTAATTACAGTATCTGTTTGAACAACAGAAGTAATTTCATCACATGAAGCACAGGAACACCATGATTGTCCTAACCCCTGCTGATAAACTGCTTTAATTGTGCAGTTACAGTCATGCAAATTAACATAGACTTTTGCTCCTACCGAGCTTCTAATGGCAGCAGTTCACAAGCAGAAAGTTGGTGAAAAAATAACATAACAGAAGAAATGCTGAGGGCGTAGCACCCTGGTCAGGGAGAATACTGAGCTTATTTCACATTTGGAAGGTCTGATCAAAGTTTTCTCCTATAGAAGAAACAGATCAATTGCTTAAATTAACAGTCACATACTTCCTGTTTTGAGTGTCAGACAAGTTAGTATTATTTAGTATGTCTTTATCTATTATTGTTGTATACTAAGTCCCATTCAAGACAATTCTAGATTAAGAAGTGGGTGTCTTCCAGCTCACATTAAGCTAGCTGGTAGCTGTCAAACATTGTCAAAGGGCATTATCTGAAAAATCTTTTAAGAACTATTCTGAAAAAATCTGATGGCATCAAACAACGTAACGTTTAAACTCACAGAAGAGGATTCTGTACTCTGTCTCAGACCTCAACACAGACTCTGCGTTCAGGAAACTTCAAACCAAGCACTGCTCCAAGTTCAGATCTGCCCTGCAGTCAAACTGGTTCCTACATGAACGAAACACCACACTGGATCTTTCTAAAGCTGTGGCTTTCACAGCACAACTGCGCTGATCCAATAACCATGCTCTGCTGACGGAAGAGGAAGCCCCTGCCACCACCCAAGCCAGCACACTCACATCCCCCTTGCTCTGCATGGCCATAGCTGGAAAGCAGCCTGCTCAGCAGAGGGGGCCAGCAGAAACTCCCTCTTGCAAAGAGTAAGTTCCCATGTAATAGGCAACAGGACTGCATCTCTCCAGGATTTTCTTCTTGCATAGTTGTCTCAAGTTGTGCCAGTGTAAAGAGAAGAGCCATTATTTGTGGAACGGGCTATATTGTTGAGTGCTATCAAAACCCAGGAGCCTGTTAAGACTGAGTATTTCACTGTTCTGAGATAAAAGTAAGAAAGTTTTGTATGCACCGGTATCCTCAGAGAATAAATGAGAATTTAGTACATGAAATGCACAGCATAAACACGATACCTGTATATTTTTGTTAGACATGAATGCAATTGTTAATACTGATAACTAAAGTTACCATGAAGTATCAAACTTTACCTAGTCAGAGGAGTGAGGCTGTTCATTTCTGACTTTAGACTACAGGTAAGAGTTTTAACATTTTAACGTTACCAGTATTCCTGAAGTAAACTTCACATGGAGACAGAGTTACACTGACATCCAAGTATAATTTAATTACCCTACAGAAAAAGGAAGAAGCAGTACAAGGCATTTCACAATACTGTGATTATTTTAACACACTCACCACTGTTGATGTAGTCATACCTGTAAACAAGTATGAAATTCCCCTGAAAGAAAATGAAATACCAATACAACCTGAAGACCTTCTTGATTCAGGGTTATCCTCATGTCNAGTATAATTTAATTACCCTACAGAAAAAGGAAGAAGCAGTACAAGGCATTTCACAATACTGTGATTATTTTAACACACTCACCACTGTTGATGTAGTCATACCTGTAAACAAGTATGAAATTCCCCTGAAAGAAAATGAAATACCAATACAACCTGAAGACCTTCTTGATTCAGGGTTATCCTCAGATGGCTTTTTGAAGGGAAGTACCACCATATTCTGAATCTCAAGGTACAAAAGACATTTTGAAATGAAGGCTTAAGATCATCAAAACCTAATCTGTGCCAGCGGACACATTCCTCAAAGCATTCCCTAATGAGGAAACACAGACAGTAAATTTATTTCAACTCATGATTCAAGTCCATTCACTAGCAGTCACTAATGAAATTAACTTGAAAATAACCTGCAATTGTTCTGATATCATTTCTGCATAAACCTATCTGCTTCTAAGTTTACGAGCATTATTAATCAGTGTAAAGCTGATNATCTGTGACAGCGGACACATTCCTCAAAGCATTCCCTAATGAGGAAACACAGACAGTAAATTTATTTCAACTCATGATTCAAGTCCATTCACTAGCAGTCACTAATGAAATTAACTTGAAAATAACCTGCAATTGTTCTGATATCATTTCTGCATAAACCTATCTGCTTCTAAGTTTACGAGCATTATTAATCAGTGTAAAGCTGATTCCACTATTCAGCTTTAGACGGAGGAAGGCTGACAAAAGTAAGTGTTCTGTCACCTACCTTAGTATCAAGCAGCACCTATACACCATGCACTTTCATACACACAGATATTAAATTACTCAGTCTGCAGAGTCTTAACATACTTTAGAAGTTCTGTTTTACCAATAACTAACAGGATGTCAAAAACAAAACAGAAAATATATCCAGAATAGACCATGAACTATTTATTCCCCCCATGACCTAGAGACATTTCTTAAAGTAGGATCAATGTGTCAGCAACATCACATTTTACTGTATAATACTGTTAAATTTACTCTTTTAAGTACATATTCTTCTGTATATCAGTTTTTACTTAAGCAGTATTATGTTTTAATTCATTATTATATTTCTACCCAGAAGCAAGACTAGTACACCAAGATACTAGCTTTCCTAACACACGCCTCTGTATTCCAGTCAAAAACTTATGAAGGTGTCTAAAACTCTGCTGAAGTACATGCCGAAAGGCAAAATAGTCTGAAACTGAAAGTCTGACGCCTGTTTTTCATTTGAGATTCTGAATCTAAGAGTCGAAAATGTTGACATTCAAAATGACCTAATCTAACATAACTTTATAAAACTAACTCAAGGCATGGCAACTTCAAGAAAGTTGCTTTAAGAAAGAAGTTGCAACTGCAAGAAAATGCAGTGCAACTGTCCGGCAGTTGGTACATTGGTCCAGGAAATGATAATCAAGATCCTAGTACTGCCTCAGCCAAAAATGCATCGACAGCACCACGCTGATGTTCCAGGAGTGCCCTAAAATCAGGCCAAAGCAGGGCAGAAGGCAGCACTTTCCACCGCACCCTTTAAGATCCCTAGTCAGGAGGGGAGGAAAAAAAAAAAAAAAGATGGATGAAGTGCTGGAGGCATCCCTAGCCGGTCACCAGAAGGTGGGTTCCTGTTCTTTTACTTGGGACTGAAGGCTTTTTGCAGCTGCGAATGAGTCGGCAAAAGGTACAAATAGTTCTTTGAGGAGAACCTTAATTTCTAACTTTAAGGGGGACTCCTTAGTTTTTCCTTTTCTATTGATACAAAACTTTTACTTTCATCTACGCAATGAACACAAAAGATGGAAAGCATCAGAGTTTGTGATTTAATGATTTGGGAACTCACGGGAAATGCCCGAGCTGTGGTTTCACATTTCTGAATACTTACTCTGTTGTTTAAAGAAAGTGCTACCGCATCCCCTCAGCTGTATTTAAGGGAAAAAAGAGTCCATTCATTGGTGTCTCTGTTTTCTAGCCTACACAGTATAGTACTCCTGAATATTTCTAGAGATTTTTTTAGAAGTTAAAAAATTCCCCGAAGATAAACAAACAAAACCCCCCAATCCTAAACCACTGTTTTTGACTGCAGTTTGGACTACCATTTACAGCATACTGAATTTTGAACACTGCAATCAATGTAGTAGTAGTCACTAGCACTTGTAACAGTAAAAAACATAAAACAAGTGATATTTTTGTGTTCAATGGAGAACATGATCAGCTCTTAGGCTGGTAGTATAATTTCACACTTTTGGAAACATTGCCTTTCCTCTTTTGAAGTGCTATCAAGTAACTTTCATCAACAGTAACTGCCTCAGATAATTGTGGCATCTGCCTTCACTGCCATCACTAAATTTCAACCATCTTTATTTCTCTAATCCATGTTTTATTTCCTCTCTGCCTTGCTTAGATTTGACTGCTGCTTTGCACAGCAAACCTGGTCAATGCATGAACATTCCCCTCCTGAATAATTTGAGCTCAATGTTAAATTGATTCATTTCGCAGTTAAGCTCATCCTCAAACGCCTGTGCTCCAGCTGTTCTATGACAGCTCCACATATAAGTGATGTTGAACAAACCATGAGGGTCAAAAACCAACAAAGTAAAACTGCACTTTTCAGGTGCTATTCCTGCTTAATCTAAGCATCAATTCCAACAATTTTCACTCATTTATGTTGGAAGTCTAAGAAACAGACAAAGATACATTAATTCAAACATAATTTGTTAAATTTCTTTTTTTATAATTAGGATTAAATGACTGATTTTTTTTTTTTTTTTTTTTTACTTCAGACCGAATTTACAGCACCGTTAAAGTAAGAGACAGAAATGCAAAGAGAAAAAATGTAACAGCTAAGCGACCTTTTGGAGCTATCAGAATAAATAGAGCTGCTTATACCCTGCATTTCAATGCCAACATATTCATACTTCTACTTTCCTAATCTCAATTTGCCTATCACTTACAGAGTCCATTGACTCAACCTCTGCTGGAAAATCCAACCATTTTGCTTTTAGTGTTTCCTCAAGGATGAGGCATGTATATGCCTCATACGTGTATGAAAAATAAAGGTTGTATCAATAGGGATTCCTCTGCAGAAATCTTGGTCAAAGTCTTAAGGAAGCATACGGTAAAGACAACTTTGTAAAATGACAATATAGTCACGCCAATCCTTCACTTTTTTTAGTTGCAAAGAAATTGTAAGCTTTTAAGAGAGAACTACTACTCCCCATTTTCTCATGCTGTTAACATTTACAATAATATGATTATTAACCTCATTAATGCCTTTTCACAAACTGCTTAA
The DNA here is from genome assembly GCA_013398225.1 of Steatornis caripensis. Taxonomy (NCBI): domain Eukaryota; kingdom Metazoa; phylum Chordata; class Aves; order Caprimulgiformes; family Steatornithidae; genus Steatornis; species Steatornis caripensis. The sequence continues at coordinate 19,656 of VZSC01013049.1, forward strand.
CGCTTAGAAAGAAAAGCAAAACTTCATTCACACACACAAATCTTTGCACAAAAATATACAAAAGATATCACTAAGGAATATTTTTAACAGAAACTCAGGATTGAACATGTTAACATAAACTGAGTATGCCAAGAAAATTGAAAAGTACTACCTCTTAACCCGGAATGTAATAGACAAGTTTCAGATAGTTATAAAACTCTGTGCAGAACTGCCAGCTAAATTTAAGAAAACCAAAAGGGAAACTCTTCCATATTTCCCACCCCATGAAAATCAACTCAAGTAGAAAAAAAAAGTTCATAGTTTTAATATTTTTGTGCATACGAAGAGTAAAGGGCCTCTGTTTAAGAACATGAACAGTTGCCACTGTTTCTCTAAAATCAGATGACTTGTAATGTAAAATCAATTTTTTTATAGTAATGTGTTATTAGCTTTATTTTAGGACATTGTGATTTTTAGGTTTTTACTATTTGTCAAAGCAACAAAAATAAGAGACTCATAACTAACCCAAACATACCAAGACAGTAGTTAAGCTTCAAATAACTTCCCAAGCCATAAATAAACTGTTCTTGCTCAGCGACATTTAAAAAAAAAATTAAAAGAGAAAACAGACATTCATCACCTCTGGTTTTTTTACATTGGTTCAGGGGCAGGTTGGGGAGGTGACAGCATAGAGGAAGAAGAGTAACTTTAAACTTTAATATTTTAACCAGTGACACTGGTTGCCAATAGCAGTTTACTGTTGGGCTACAAGAACACAGCAAAATGCAGGAAACGGGCCATGCACAGAAAAGCAAAGTTGTTTTTACCGCCAAGGCCAGGCTGACATGGTTGCAATGCCAGAGCTTTAGCTCAAAACCAGTATCAGACTGCTTGGGAGTGGCTCCTTCTGTTCTGGATAAATGCATAAGTTAACAATAACTGTGAGTATTGATAAGAACATGCACATTCAGACTGCAAAAAATAGAGGTGGGGGGAATAATCAATGTTACAACAGATCTCATGCATAAACTGAAGTGCTTTGTGGGATCCTGACTTTAATGAAAAACAGAGTATTAGCACTGATATGATTACACCTAGTGTTTTTCATATTTCCCCTTTCTTATTTCAATCCTTGAGACAAATCTGCCTTGAAGATTTCCTCAAAGATGCATAATGAAGAGCAGGTGTTGGAATCATTCTGGCTTCCTGCAGGTCTGCAGGGATGGCAGGAAGATTCAAGTGCCTAGGCAGATAAATGCTATCCTGAATAATTAGATTCAAACCACCTCTTATGCCAACAAGAAAACCTAGCACTAAACATAAACCAAACTTTTACATAAGTCATTGCTTAAATGAATATTGCCAGCTTTAGACGCAATGTCTGTGCTTGTAATTAGAACACTGATCTTACATAATCACCTCAAGAGAAAGAAGCTCTCCAAACCACAACTCAGAACTATTCTGAGTTTTCTTGTATAGAAAAGTTTCTTCCATAGGTTTCAGTTCAACAACAAAGCTGAAATGGTAACTGCTCACTCCCACAAAAACAAGGGGCTCCATTCCTTCCTCCTCCCTCTCAGTTGCCTGCAGAGTCCTTCCCTCCTCTTTGCACCAGCAACAGCTCTCACTGGGCCCTTCTAGAGCCAGTTTAACACAGCAGCAAACAACTGCTGTCAGATTAAGTTTTGCCTGTTTAGCAAGCTGAACTGGCTCAGTGACACATCCCACAAGTAGCAGACTGAGCACAGAGGGCACAGGCATATCCCTTTGCAGGATGCTGCCAGCTGTCAGTCACACCTTCAGCAGACTGCACAACCAGCCCAGTCGCTCCTGTGCTGCATCAAATCACTCACAACAAGGGGTGAAGATGAGGGAGCCCCATGATCTGGCTTGAAACTCTATAGACATGTTGGGCACTTATCAGCACCACTTACGTACTGAAGTAAAACGACATTTGATGCACATTCCTATTTAAAAGTATTGTGAAAACTCAGTTTCCACTCACCTTGAGTTAGGCATGCAAAGCAATCAGTATTTTCCACTTCAAATGTTACATCTCACTTGCTTACCTGAGAAATGAACATACTATGTCCCATTTATCTAAATAAGGGCATTGCAAAGAAAAAACCTAGTCAATCACAGCATAGTGATCAACTCCAAGGAAAAGTTCATTTATACAAAAAGGTAGTAACTGGCAATCTTAATCCTAGCATCTTCTAATTTGAATTTGCAACCTCACTCTTCTTAAAAATGTGTAATTTCAAAGAAGACATCAGCTGGGTTTGGGTGGCCCTGTTTGCCTGTTCATCATACAGCAGCACTAATACCGCCCTATTGCATAAGGGTGTTTTTTTTAAAAAAAACCACCTTTTGTAATTGCTAAGGAGTGCTTTTTCAACTAACAAATGATATAATTAATATGCCACTCAGTTATTAGTTCTCTCTCATTTCTTTACACAGTGATTTCTCCCACAATACTAAGTTCTGTAATTTTCAGATTTACAGAAGCATTAGAAAGATGCCTTGCATTTTGGATTAGAGAGGAGTGAGACCACAAACGGTGCTCAAAGTTAATCCTGCAGTCAGCAGGCCTCATGAAACTCTTATCTATTACAGAAGGGCTTTATCTTAGTGACCAGGTACTATTAAGCAGATGACTGCCCATGGTTCTTATCCCACTGCCCAGATGGTGGCTTACTCTGCTCTAAATAGTGGCCCCCTCTACAGTCCACGGGTCTTTTGGAGAAGATAAACAGTCAAATTCATTGACCGATGATGCAGCAAACTCATTTTCCACAGAGTACTGTTAAGTGGCATAAGTTCACAGCATGTCACCAAATACATCGTGTTGTCCAGACAGAGTAAGAGGTTCTTTACCAGTTGGAAACAACTGAAAAGCTAAATTTCAAGGTCACTCTAATTCACATACTACCTGATTTGCTCCATAGCTAGAAAGCTCACCAATTAATTGCAATATTTTTATTCAGGTTGAGCCTCCATTCATACAGGTTTTCTGAGGTTCTGTTTTCCCCCTCTTTTTTTTTTTCCTTTTGAGGAATGGGCTATGTGAGCTTTGTCTAATCTGCTTTGGATTCATACTACCAGTAATACTTCTAAGCATTGCATAACTAATAGTGTCATATGTTGTTGTCAATGATTTATTCAACTTTTTCTTCAATGGTGACTCACAATCAGTAGTACAGTACTGAGTGCGATAAAAAAATACAACTTTTCTAAAGCATTTCATGTAGCATTACTGCTAAGACTCTTAGATTTTAACACATTTAATAATCATAGTCTAGGCCTTATACTTTACCTCCATTCTCTTATTTTTTCACTAAGCTATTAAAACATCAAGTTTACACTAAAACTGGAATAATTTAATCTTATGGTGATTACACAAGCATACATTTATGTATCTTTGGTTTTCAATCATTTTACTCCCTCCTCCTGAAAATAGTTCTCGTTTTTCCGTATTTACTCAGTTGCAACAATCACAACACAAATTTATTTGTAAACAAATAATCCCGACAACCGTTCAAGACAAACAGAAAGTAACAGGCACGATACTAATGCAAATTAAATAAAACTAACTTCTACTTTAAAAAATAAACCAAAATTTTGTTATAGAGAACACAGAAAACTCCCCAAATTTGTCACCGAGTACAGAATGGACAGTAAATATTAGCCAATAAACTAAAGTTGAGTCCTTGAAAGAATTCAGAACTACTGCCTCAAATGATCTCAGCACACAAACTTTCCATGTATTTATGACTGAAACCTTGCACCCAGTCTGTAATTATATTGTTTTATTGCAGCAGTTGCCTCAAATCCTTGCTACAATTATATGGGATTTGACACATCCAAGTTACCCTCTAGATAACTCAAAATGTGACCACTGTTCCAAAACTTCTTTATGACCAATTTCACGCAACAACTCTATTGATTATAACGACTGCAGAATGAGGGGTATACAGCACGTGGCATGTGTTCTCAAGGCTAGATTAAAATGCAGTAATAGTCATGCCAGTTAAAGACTGTATGGCTGAGTGCCAGCTGGGCACTAGTATTAAACGGCTCTTAAGAAAACCGCTGATAATTATTAGGGAAGCCTTTCCTACAGCACAGAGATGATGGATCTTTAGGATCGGTATCCCCCTTTGCCCCTCAGGTAACATCAATCCGGTGATTAAAAAAAAAAAAGAACCAAAAAACCCCATCAGTAAGTCAGTGAGTAGTTCCTGCAGTAGTACTACTTTAATGATTCATAGGAATTAGAACATTGCAAGCCATCAGTACTCTCTGATAGCTTTCACAGAGAGCTCTCTGGCTCTTCACTGAATCTGTCCTTGAAGTAAGGGTTTGGAGTTCTTTATATGCTTTCTACACTTCATGAGCTGAAACCCACAAATTTTTCAGTTCATTTAAAATACTACACACTACCATCAGTTCTTTATATAGTATGTGTGCAACATACTAAAATAAAAACCTTGTGGAAATACTTAATAGGAAGAAGTAATTTTAAGTGAAATGACTGAAATAATTATTCCTTTACAGAAATATTATGAAAAAATATTACTGACCACTTTTTAAACTTGAAAATAGAGTGTAATAAAACCCTTGCTCATTACATAAACACAAAAGAAAGTGAAAGCTATTCGTAATTTTAATTCAAAATCAAGTATCACAATATTTACATTGCATACATGTGTACTGGTCTTGGGAGAGAATGTCTAGATATTCGTCCTTTAAGATCACACTGAAGTAGCAGTCCTACAACTGCTGTTTAGGAGACAACATCATCCTTCCAAAAAGACATCCAGTTTCACATTAATTTTTTGAATCACACAAATTTTGGCAAAATGCACAAAAACATTCTCCAAAATGAATGTAATTTTGAAAGCCTCATTAAATAGCGAATCTGCTGACATTTTCATTTGCAAGATCTTGAGTATAACTGAATGCCAAACTGCACAAAAATTACCATTAACCAAGTTATGACAGCTCCATTGCAAGCTACCATAATGTGAGAAATTAAGACTTATCTAATTCTGCAAAATTTCACATTCTGCTTTTTCAACACAGTGCCCGATGGGAAGCACAGGTAGATCTAGCCATTTCCCTCAGCTAAACAAAGATAATAACGAAGAGAGAAATATCATGAATAAATACTGGACAGATTAAATGAACTAAACAGAATGCCATTACAGTATAAAGCCACAGAAGCAAAGTAAATCCTTGATGGGTTAACCAAGTCTGAAGACATTTAAAGTGAGTAATTTTTAATAGAGTCCATTACATTATCAGAAACATGCAAAAAGTTATTAAAAAAATTAACTGCTTCTACTCTTCAGAAGGCAAGTTCCAAACTTGTTTCGTTAAAATGTCCATTATATACAGTTTTAGACTGCATGCTTATCTGCCCACACAAAAATAAAACCGAAGTTTTACAGTTTAAATTAATATACTTCTGAATAACAAAAGTCAAAGTAAGATGGTAAGGCTGGGGAGAAAAGGTCATTATGTGCACGCCTTTCTTACATTCTACAATGGTTTCATCCATCTTAGAAAATAGACAGCATTGTACATGAATTGAGGGAAAAAATAATTACATGCTCTGCTCACATCCTAGAGAGATAGCTAGAAGAAAGGTGGCTTCCTTCATTCTAAATGTTTCCTGCTCCTCCGGAAAGCTCCCTTTGTTCCAAATGCATTTACAACAGACAACAAAGATTTGCTGCCAACCGACAGGTGCTGACCTCCCACTTCCTGACCTGGCCACTTTCTTTTTCCTCTCCTCTCCCTTCTCAAACTGCCACAGGTATTAATTTCGGTCAATACAGCTCACTAACTAGCAAAATTTTCTGTCCCGATGAACTAGACTCTCACATTAGCTGACCAAAATCTAGCTTCTTTCTCGTTGCCACTGTAACCTTCTACCATAAAATAACACATTGCCCCCCTCCTCCCAAAAAAGAAGTCGAGCAAAACTGTCCCAAATATATGTAATTCTATATTGTTATGAAGCGATGCAAATTATTTCTTTTTATTGATGACAAGGAAGAGGAAAGCCCCCCAAAATAACTAGTTTCCTAACTGAATAGGTTTGAAGAAGGTTCTTTGCAAAGCATTTGAAGAAACCATGGTAACAATTAACCGTGTCAGCACACTACTTGTCATTAATATGCTCCACGTCACAACTATAGGCTGCCAACAAAATTAAAACATGTAAGTATTCACTATTACATTTTAATCTTTGCACTGTATTATGACTTAAGAATTCATCCAGATGCATCACAAATGAACTTCACTACTTTCAGACAGGAAAAAGATGCCAAAAACACTGAAAAATTCCAGCTCTTNCGTGTCAGCACACTACTTGTCATTAATATGCTCCACATCACAACTATAGGCTGCCAACAAAATTAAAACATCTAAGTATTCACTATTACATTTTAATCTTTGCACTGTATTATGACTTAAGAATTCATCCAGATGCATCACAAATGAACTTCACTACTTTCAGACAGGAAAAAGATGCCAAAAACACTGAAAAATTCCAGCTCTTCCCCAAAACCAGCTCTGATATTTCGAAGAACTAAAACCCAAGTGTATGGTTTCACAACTTTGCTTCCCAGTTCTCAATTAGCACATATCTAGCATCATTCATGGTCAAAAAATTCTGGTCTGTTTCAAACTTCTGTATCTTTAAACAAGAAACTTAAACACAGCAAAATATTTATTAGTGGTGGAGAGAACAGGTATTTCAAGCTTGTATGTTCCATATTTTGTGTCTAAAAAACAAGTTGGGGACCCTGCATTTATCATCTGAAGATGTGAAAAGCGTCATTTCCACAGCATGCTAAGCAGCCAGTTATCCAGCTCAACTAAATTCAAGAACAATTACTGCATTTTCCCTAAAGCCTGTAAGGGCTCGCGATCCAGTTCATGGTTCTCAAAAGCAACAGAAAGTTTCCAGCTTTAGTTTTCAGATGGCTTAGCACTGAAGCAGTTCATCCTAATCATTTAAATTGCCAGTAACTGTCACAAGGAAGGGAGAAGGTATCCCTAGCCAGGGCTGTGCGAGTGATACTTAACAGCAAGCGTTGACCTCAATTGTCCTAAGAGAAGCCCTGGAACTGCAGCCTGAGATATCTAAAGGAGTGAAACTTCCTGATGAGCAGTAGCACTCAGAGGCAGACCGATTTTTAAAACTTCAACAATATAGATGGATAGTTCTTTCCTGTACCTCCACCAATACAGTCTTCAGAAAAGAGCAAAAGTACTAATTTAAGAACACAAGTGATACCTTGAGGAGAAACCCAACATGAGCTCTCAGAAACGTCCCAGCATAGAAATAATTACAGGTTTAGACCCAGTACGTAAGAGGTTGTTAAACTACCCTTAGTGAGAATGCTGAAGAGCTAATTTGAACACCAGCAGTTGGAGGTAGCAAATATTAGCCACTTTTCAGCACAAAAATCCCAAAAGAAAATCACTATGATGAATCACGCAACATAATGTACATTTTGAAGACTGGTTCAAAAGAAAAAACTTCATAAACTATTATGACAAAAACCTTACTAATATTGAACTTGTACAGTTTTACACCAATTAGATATCACAATAGCGTGTAACTCATGTGAAGCCTGTTAATAATCAATAAAAGCTTGAATATATTCTTACTCACATCAGGCATACAAAGCAAATTCACCATTTAGGGAAGGGAAGGTTGAGATTCTTTTTCAACCAGGGTCTCCTCAAATTTTAAGTGATTTGCAAAAACTTATTGGAATGTTTACAAGAAGTAAAACATTTACTTGCCTCTACCTCCAAAACTGCTGGATCATGGTTGTCTCTGCTCTTAAAGGAGACCTGAAAAGCAAAAAACAATTGGGCTTGTGCCCTATTTTGCTTCTTTAAGATGTTTAAGAGGCATGAAAAGTTGGAATCAGGGGTTTTATTTTATCCCATGATGGACACAATTTATTCCCTCTTGTTTACACTTGAGATTGAAATCCCAAGAAGCCATAATATAAGACAACCTAGTTAAGGTAATATAATGCAAGAATCGACAAGCTGAATCACAGAAGAAAGAACAAACTTCAGTTTTCTTCCTCTCACTCTCATCAAGTACTCCTTCATTTGAGCGACAAATAACACAAAGTCATTTTCCAGAGTTAAGTACTCCTGCACTATAACTACTGGTGATTTGCACACAGTTTCATGAATGAACATAATACATGCTAAAAAAAAATCATAAATTTGATTGAGGTTGTATTTCCAAATTTTAAGATAAAAAGCTCAAGTCCTCTTCAGGACCTCCATATTTCAAAACAGAAAATAAGTAGAAAAATATTTTTAGAAGCTCTTTGCAAATGGGAAGGAGCGGGGAAAAAAATGAGCTGGCTAGCTATAAAAAGGAGACAAACATGACTTTCTCTGCCAGTACTAACATGCCTGTAAGACAGTTTGTATGTGTGCTGTAGTGATGCACTTATCAGAATATAAAAGCTGCTGCAATGGTTTTTTCTAAAAAGTAGTGCATCTCATCTGATAGCATGAGGCTAATTTAAGAAAAAAAAGTCAAATTCATACCAGATGCAAATGAACGAAGAGGACAGTTTATTGTAACTAATACTCCTTCCTGTTGGGGCAACCATAACAGCTCATTAATTTTAAGCAAGACGGGACGGTACCATGTAACCCATACCAAAAAATGGTTCAAAGCCCATTCTCTATTCCTTCCACCCACACTTCAACTATGCAATTACTATATATGAAAGAGGAAATTTTAGTTTCTTTGGTAAATAGGGAAGTTAAAAATGTTACTTTTGAAAAACATGTAATCATCAAAACAAAAACCAAAACGAGGATGCCTAAAAATAAGATAAATACGTTCAAGTACATGCTTAAAACACTATCATGAGAAGCTATGTTATCTTTAAATTATGTAACACAGATAAACTAGGCTCAACCAGTACAAGGTTGTAGTCAATGTTTTAAGTTAAGCCAAATCAGTGAACTGTTTGAAGTTCCTCATCATTACATACATGGAACGTGATCTTGCTGAAATGCCAAACTAGCATTAGACAGCCTCAACACTCTTCTCTGATAAAAGAGCATTTTATGTTTATTATACTCCAGTAGGAACACTTGGTGACACAAGGTACAGTTTAATAAGTATTTCTTTCAGGGACATCACTGACTTAAGGAATTTACTCAGATACTGTGAATTCTGCACAACAGCAGGCCAAAGACCTGGGCATCTTTATCCTAGGTCTATTCCTCAACTTAGCCCTCTGTATTACCAACAATTATGTTACTTCTCCAGCTGCAACAAGCAGCAGGCACCGATTCAAACACTACTGGCACTGATTCAAAGGTGGGGTGTTCTGGTTTGGTTTGTTGTTTGGGGGGGTTTTGGTTTGGGTTTTTTTTTTTGTGGGGAGGGGAGTGATTAGTGGGTTTTTTTTTCCTTCCACAGATGAACTATAAGCAGAGAAGGGAATTTAAAAAAAAGGAAAAAAGGAAAAATTCCATAGAAAATGAAGTATTAGAAAATAAGTCAAATTTAAGAAAATTGAGTTTAGTTCAGAAGAGTAACTTAGAGGTCTGTCTACAAAGCATTAGATTCCAGGATCATACACAAGACTCTTGTCTGAAAGCTATGAAGAAAACATTCAGAAAATTATACTGTTTTCTCCTTTCTGTTGAAAAAGAATCCTTTTCATCAAAAGCTTCTTCCTTTACTGGGTGAAACTGATGCCAAAAAAGAAGTAGTAAAAACATTTTAATGCAGACATTCGTGTATCTCATATCACAGAATGTGAAGGTGAAGTTTAACTCTGCAAGTTAAGTTTATTTAACAACCAGCTATCACTGAAAACAGTGGTCCTACCTCTGCTACTTCCCCTGAGCTGCCCCTGCTGCTTAGACAATTGTGCAGGGGCCAATTTAAGAAATTCACACATGCAGCTGACTCCTGGGGATGGACATGAAACAGAAGTTCTACTGGGAATTGACCATTAGATCAATCCAAACGTAGTGACATACCACTCAAAGAAAATCCCCAGTAATTTGTTATAGCAATAAGATTTTGTCCTTTGAGGACTACTAATATGATCAACTTACAGAGCTCAGGCATCGCTCTGCTTAAAAAATGCACAAGCCTGTTCAATCCTGCATAATTTGACAAAAATGTAAGTAAAGACCCTTTGAATTAAATTCTGATTTAAGGATATCTGTGGTTATTTCAATGCCTATTATACCAACCACTTCAAGAAATATGTATTTATATTGTGTCAAATTCACTTTAAGATTACCAAACATACCAATGACACAAATATCTTACTTTTTTTAATAATGTTTTAAATACCCTTTTTACTATGCACATATCCTACACAAGCAACTATTTATGTTGATACTCCTACCTATGCAACTATTTCATACAAAGCATTAAACCCCGTTTAAATGTTAGGGAACAGAAGAAGTGACTAAAAGAATTCTGAAAAGAACTGAGAATTAAATCAAAGTATCCCAACCACCAGTTTCAATGCTATTCTCCACAATAACACACAGTAATCTGAAAGAAATTTCACTTCTGTCGTAATTTACAAACAATGCCTAGACCATATACTCAAAAATTATTGCTGCAAAACATTATGGTCTCACAGGAGAAGGCAACTCCAGTAAAAAGTGCTCAAAAAAGTCAGAAAAAATTACTGAAAAGTTGTTGATCGAATTTTTTTTTCCTGTTAGTAAAGCACGTTTTAACTATTAACAAGTTACAGTAATACTCGACAAGAGTAAAAAAGTTTTCAGAGCAAGTTATGCTCAGCCAAGCATACACAGTATAACCTCCATATACTCCCTGTTCCACCCCCAACCCTTATCCTGCAAGCAGGGTTAATAAGATGCATCCCACTTTTATAAGTAGAACACCACATTTTCATCATGCAGTAATAAAGCCTGAAACCAAATGCAGTAACATTTTTGCAACTAAACTAACTTAGTAGGCAATATACAACTATATAACATACCAGCACTCAAGCTCCACCAGACAAGGAACAGGTACATTGTAGTTGCAGCGTATGCAAAGTAAGAAGCAGGCAAAGCTTGTCTTCTATGAAGAAGTTAAAACAGATCAACTGGATAAAATACAGACAAATCAATGGATATGTAAAGCACTTGAAAAACTGTCATCTTTGAGACATGAGGCGTCTCAAAGAAAGATGTGAAATGTATTTATTTGAGCACTTAAATACATATAAACTGTATTAACAGCTTTCTCTAACATAATACAACATGCACGATAACTTACCTGATAGTTTTAAACCCCTGCCCCATCTTAGGCAGGAGGTGTTACTCCAATTCTTCTTCTGAAGATACCAACGAATAAACTCTTAAATCTGATAATCAAATAGTACATAAAAATGCCACACACAGAGTGAAAAACATAGGCATGTAAACATTTTTCCCCCAATATACATACACAAGTATCAGCACTAAGAAAATAAAGAATTAAACTAAGAAATAAAGTTTGCACTGTGTATATTCACCAGGAGTCCAAAGAGCAGCTGAACTTCTGAACAAGCAGGTACCTGAAACTCCAGGAACAGAAGTAACTAGTACACTGCTCCACACTGCACTTCTTATTTGTGCATTTCAAGTGTTCCCCTTCTATAAGGGGATAAGGGTTTTTTTGTGGTATGTAGTCAGCCATACACAGGCCTGTTAGCTAAGTCATCCCAGGATACTGAAATCCACACATTCTGCAAGTTTTTTATGTCCTAATATTCAGCCCCAGCTCCAAGTAATTACATAGCTGTTAACACTATAACCTCTATAACTGCTGGTATGAAGACAATGAACAGACTGGAATCCAAAGAAGCAGTAAAATATCTAGTTTGATACTTATGAAAACTACCCTTCTCAGTTCCAGAAAGCAAAAAACTGTTTATAATCATAGAAAATGTATTTGTAAAAATCACAGATAAATCAGCATTGACAAATACATTTAGGAAATAAATGCCTTCTGCTATACTTTTGTCACTATTTTGTGGAGACTTAACACCTTGCTCTCATTGTCCTCCTGATCTCCCAGGCCTGATCTCATTCATCTCAAACTTGCTGCAGAATTTCATTTCCTTTTGCCTATTAGTGAGATCAGCCTCACTTCCTTTTTTCTCTTAAAAAAATCCTTGAAGGCAGTCTCAAATTTGTCAAACAACTGAACATACTTTACTACTTTTCTTAAAACAAATTAAGAAATCTCAAAAAAAGACCTGCTAAGCCTGTTTAAACTAAGAAGCTTTTGTACACTAAGTTAAGGCCAGTAACAAGACACACAACAAAAGCCCAGTACTCTAACCATTAAAACTTGTTGATGAATACTCCTTTTGGTTTCAGGATTAATGAGCCATTGACTACTATAGAAGTGCCCTATTCACAGTGTAACCAAAGCAATAGAAGTTAATATACAAAAAAATTTTACACAATTAAAATCTGAGTTTTCTGAGATTACACGTAGCCAAACCATACTGGAGACCCAAAATTTTAGCTTGATGGACACCCATAAACTATTTTCATTTTAGCATATAGGAAAATATGTATGAAGTTCATGATGCACAAAGCCAGATATCGGGGAAAAAATCCTTAAATACAACCTGATTGTAAAGTTGTTGCATACTTCAGTAGTATACACACACAATAAATATATAGGGAGAATGAAAGTTTTTGTGATTTATATAAAACTCTGATGAATTACATGTTGCACTATACTACATTGAAATTTTATTCAGTATGTCTTACTGTCATCCCTCTTTTTATACCTAAGCTTAGCTCCAAGTCATTTTTTTTCCAATTTCAGAGACTTTGACCAGAAGGAATCATCAGGATAATCTCATCTGGCCTCCAATATATCATAGGCCATTACTTTTCAACAGAAAAAGAACTGCTCTGACAGTAATCATTACAAATTGTTTTAGAGCATATCCAAGGTCATCATAACTTGACTCTGCTAATACAAAGAATTAAAGTTTGTTCCTAGACAGATTGTTCACATTTTCCTCAAAAGAATTCTGAATTGCCCGAAATCTGATTTAAAAAAATTCTTAGCTTTGAGGCACAGATATTCCAAGAGCTAAATGGTAAATTCTCCTTTCTTTCACAGTAAATTTTCAATTTTTACCCCTTAGAGAATCACATTCTTCTCTCAACTGTCCAAATGGCTAAGAAAACGAAGAGAGGGGATAAAGAACATCAATATCATCACTATCTACTTTAAAATCTTATGTAGTTGTGCTCAGAATGACCTCAGTAGAGGAAATACTTCAAATACTAGGTGCATGAAAGTACATTGTTATGCTGCTAAAAGGTAGAAGTACCAACGTGAGTTGTGCTCTCTAGGTCCCAAACATAAATAAAATACTGTTCACCTTTTCAGTGTTTTGGCTGCTGATCCTACATAGACAGGATCTGAGCCTGCTGGAAATTATGATTCTTTGTGCACACCTACAATAAAAACAAGTTTTATAAAATGCTTTCAGCAGTACTGTTTTCAACAGAGAGAAAAAAGCATGTTTAGCAAGTCTATATATATTTCAAATGACAAGTACCATCAACGCAGATTAAAGGGGAGATAAGGGGTCTGAATTTTCCTGACATGGTACATAAGCTTTGTCACCAGGATGCTTAAACAGTATTCTTCTGGAGGACTACTTGGAGAGCTGAAAGTCAACTCTCAGCTTCTAGATTTTTCATGTCCTAAAGCTTCTTGGTAGAAAAAAATTGAGGTTTTTTTTCAAAGGTTACCGAGATAGTGAGCTTTTGCTATTTGAACAAGTGTATGACAACACAAAAAAATGAAATTCAGGAAAAACTGTTGATGGGGCAAGTGCCGTAAAGTACCTGATCTGTTCATTCCAGCTGGCATTTTTCAAATGGAAAAAAAAATTTAGACTTGAAAAGAGAATTTCCATTCAGTCTGAGTCTTAGGAACTTCACTCTAGGGTACAATCAGACATACTGAAATTCCCCCCAAAAGTGACTGCAAGTCCTAGAAGAATAGTAAAGAACATAAGGGAAAGCTTACTCGTGCAAAAAGAGTCTAGGAAACACAATCGCTAAAGAAGAAAAGGTTCCTTTACTTTTCCACATTTTAACACTGCAAATAATTTCAATACAGAAATTTTCCTCCCTGCAAAAAGGTCTGCATGTCAAGATTATTTGACAACGTAGCAGATCAATACCTATTCAAACCTGAGTATCACAACATTATTTTTAAATTCTACATATGGAAATAGGAAATTTCTCTAAAAGAAAACACATGAAATAGATTTTTGAGGAACTAAGCAAAACACCTAGTAAAGAAAATGCTCAAAAAATGTAATTAAATTATTTTCAATTAAATCTAATCAGAACAATTTAATTTAAACTCAAAAATCTGATAGGCTAATTTTCTTTGCTTTACAGAGAACAAAAATTACAGTATGTCCATTTAAGACTATTCGTTCTGGAAGAACATAGTCCTCAACTTTATCTGAAGTTGGGTTTTCATACTAAACACATGCAAGTTTAAGGAAGCCTCAACAAACTAGCTTCCACACTAGAAAAAACTATCCATGACTGGACAGCAATACTCACCTATAAAGTGGAATGACTATTCAATGAGCACGTCTGATCATAGGAAGCTAGCTAATCACTGCAGAACTTAATCCAACATGGATGAGCTAACACAGTTATACTAATACTGTATTGCAGCACTGCTATGCCATGAAGTAATTCTACTAATCTAAATGCATCTCAAATTCCCAGCCCGCCTTTTTTTTTTTTACAGTACAGAAGAAAGAAAATAGGAAAAACGGTTAAGGAAATGGACAAAGAGCATTCCACTTCAAAATGTCAGATCATAAAACACCTTATTAAATTCTTATTTAATGTTTACCACTGTTTACTCTATATGAAAGTGGAATTGTGTGGTGAGCAGGAGCAAAATTACATTTATTGACTTTATGAATTATCTAAAGAAAATACAATCGATAGTTACGTGAAAATTTATTGCTAATTATACACAATTAAATATTTTCACAAAATTTATCACTTAATATGCCCAGAGAAACATCTTCTTCAAATGAAAAGGAGACTACTTCAAAAACATGCCATTTATGAAATTTTATCTAAGCAAGGCTTTCTATAGTTTTATTTCTGTAAATCATGATAAATTCACATAATTAAAACTTTTTTAAAAAAAAAACCCTAACTTTTCATTGCAGTATGCTTGCATCCTGTGAGATTATAAAGTTCCACTACCAAGGAAAAGCTAGCTTTCCACTCTTTAACAAAGACACTCTGTTTTCAACAAAACAAGAAAATCTTTCAAGTTTTCCATACCTTACGAGGTCTTTTAAGGTATTATCTGCAATGGTTTTTTTTTTCTTAATACTAAGGTTGTATCTAGTCATTACTGCTAACCACTCAGTATGTGCAATATGTCTTCTGAACAACCTTTATTAATTGTGCCTAATTCTTGCAGGGAACCAATTTTACTTTCTGCATGTGACCTCTATTCACCTAACAGTTGAAGCTCTGAAGTCCTAGAGGAATTATCACGCATTGTCATATCCACTGAGATCTTCAAAAGATTGTTGTGTACACACTTTAAAGCTGTTACAGTAATTACTCCTTTTCACTTACTGTTTCACATCTTTGGCCAAATTAGTCCAGCATCAAACATCCAGCTTTCACTCCAAAATAAAGCTCTTCAAGCTCATTGAACAAAGACCTTCCAAACTTCGTAAGTGAAGCAACCAAGCCATTCCTTTATTTCTTTCGAGGAATGAAATACGAAGGATTTAAGTATTACTACAGCAATTCTACACCGTTTCTTATTGCCTACTGATGTATTTTGTACATTTTCAATTTTAGAACATTCTTCAGCATTACTACCTAAAGAAGGCAAAGACACACACAGATTACAAAGTCCTTCTACATTAACTTCCTTGCCTTACTCCTCCTCGTTATTTCTGTTTAATACGTCAAAAATAGCTGCTACTTAGAGAATCCGTTCTCAGACTGAAGGGTTCCCACCCAAAATACTGCTTTCAGTTTTTCCACATACTTAAGAAATCTAAGAGGAAAATATTAAGATGTTTACAAAATCTTGCAAAATCAGATCTGAGAACGTTTCTTTATAAAGTAATAAATATTAACAGAAGCTGAGAAAACCAACTACAATAGAAAACATGCTTCAAATACTTGGAGTAGAAAAAGCTCAGGCAATAAATTTAACTTTAAAAAACTCATCTTTTCCTGGCATGTAAGCAATGCAATAACATTTTTCAAAATAGTGAAATAAGGACCCATGGCAACAGACGCTTCACACAGAGGAATGACATGTAAGAGGATAGGTCAAGCATCTTCAAATTTGTAACTTCCGCACTACAGTTATGGATTTTTTTTTTAATAGTAGTGGCTACAGTAGAAGTGAAGTGCAAGATTTAAAAGTCATGAAGAATTTACAAAAAAAACCCCAAAACACCAAAACTCACCACATACCGCCACACCAAAACGACAAAACTCATTTTTCTTTACTGTCACTAGGTTCATAAAAAAACCCTCAAAGCTGCCTCCAAACAGCCGGAAAAAAACCCTGTTAATTTTCTTCACCTCACGTCTTCCCCAACAGATAAACGAGGGCATTATCACCGTTTAATACAAGTTTTAATTGAGTACTGTCGCTGGTGGAAAGAAAAGTGTGGAACCACTACTTTTCATATCAAACAAAGCAGGTAATTAACAGCTATTCTGGCACAATCCCTTATCACCAAAATACACAACACTTCAGTTTTCTCAATGCCAATGCTTGGCTTCAACAAAGGAAAGCTGATGTTTCAGGGTCACATTCGCTCCTTTAATACACAGGCATAAATTTACTGCTCAGTCAGACACCTATAATTAAACACAAGAAGAATATAATTCTAATATTCAGACAGGATTGCATATGAGGGGGATGTTTCCCCCTGTAAAGATGATTGCCTTTCATTTTTTGGTTTCAAGTAGCTACAGTTCACTTAGTTTTGATTACACAGCAATTAGATATGCAAATACAAGATATCTAAAAAAATGCTTCTCCAAATGTCAGATTGTAAGTAATCAAGCTTATTCTTTCCTCCTGTACACACAAGCTATTCATTAAATAGCTATTGTCTTAAAAACATTCCAATAGATTGCATTTATCAGGGGTTTAGACGCAAATATGGGAGTGCACACTACCCAGAACATGGCTCATCAGGGAATGAAAATGATCTTACAATTAGTTTAATATATATATGATAGTGGTTAACTAAGTTGGAACCAAGTACCATATTCTTTGGGCATTTTTATCACTGTTATCATCAATACCTAAACTCACTGTATCTTCAAATTAACAAAAACTGTGTGTGTACTATAACAAAAACTGTGCATTTAACAAGTGCATTGTAATAAATTTCACAGTTAAAAATGGAGAATTAATGAATATCAACAATTTTTTCATTGGATATTGAAAACACACTAGGAAACCACGCGGCTAGTATAATTTTGGCAACAATAGCCATTTTGACTCCCTCCTTTTTTTTTGAGAGCCCACAGATACGTTCTATTAGAAGTACAGGCTTACAATTTCATGCACCTAGATCTCATACACAAGCTTGGTTCTTTGTCACACATCTCATGGGGCCTCTAGAAGCAGCCCAGGGCTTCAGAGATCCACTGATCACAGCAAAAAAAGACCTCAAAAGCAAGCCCGTGTTTTCAGTGACTCGGCTGTGAGGAAATGTACGCTAACAAAGGAAGCTGAAACAGTTCTTTCCTAAAGCCTAGCTTTCAAGCCAGGTAACTGAATTAAATGAAATGCTTTCCTAGTTGATTCCATGATTGCAAAACGCCCTTCAAGATGTCTCCTGCTGGAGCACAGATCCGTTTTCAAGGTCAGAAGAGAAACAAAAATTACAAGAGATGCCTGATTCAGAGGTCTGTTTAAAAAACGGGAAAAAAAATCAGTTTAACAAGGCCCTGAAACGTTCTGGAAACCCAGAACCAAGGAAAAGCTGGAAAGGCTTTTTACAAGAACAGACATTTACGAGCTAACAGACGAATGTGTGCGACAAATTATTTGACATTTTGAGGGTCTTCAAATTTGCTTCGGTTTTTTTTCCTCCTTTAAATGTTCAACTTGATTTTGTCTTTCTCTCCTCTTACAATAAAAGAGCCTTATTTAACCAGCCAGTAAGGCAAAACTCATTGCCTGTCAGCTTGCGGTTGTTGCCCATGCAACGTTTATATCGCTTTTGTTGCTTCATCCCTAAGGGTCACTATAAATAACTGTTTGAGCAGCAAACATAACCTGTGTATTTAAAACTACTCCTACCCACTACAGCCTGATGTAAAGAACGATACTGCTGAAAGGGGAACCCAAATATTCCCTCCCAGTGGTGCCACTGCAAACACTCTAAGGAAGACACTGGAAAAATCCTGTATCTACTACAGTGAAAGGCCAGGATCCAAACAGCATACCCCAAATGCCATATTCTTGTCGGTTTCTGCATCTGACAAGATTGATGGTACAGCGTTATCTAGTGAAATTTATTATACTTTATACTCCTAACTTGCAAAAACAGCCAATTGAAAGTGGCTTCAATAGGAATACAACAGGGCAAATATAATTCATTTTAAACTGTTACACTTTATTCCACCTGGTAGATTCTTTTACTGTAAGTCATGAAACATGTATTCAATTGGATGAAAATAATGGGTCTGAAGTCTGCAGTCACCAAAACAAAAAAAAAAACAGATTTCCTTAAGAGAACTGAAACACATAATCAATAGGAAATATGTTTTTCTCTTCAAAACATTTGTTTCTTCAGGTGTATATAGAAGACACAGCAAATTCAAAGTATCTGATTTTTCTTAGAAATGAAGAAGTGGGGTTTTTGTAAGGGAAGGTTAATTTTGCTACCAAATTAACCATTCCAAAAAGTGCATTTTATGCCAAATTGAACTTATCATTTCAAAGGCTGGACACTGAAAAATGCCACTAGTCAGGCTGCAAAAAACAATGTTGGCATTTGCAGTACCCTTGTCTCCTCACCACATATTGACTAATTTCCAGATTAGCTTCAGTCTTTCAAACCACATTAATAACTATAAAATTTATCACTATTGTGGCTTGTAACATAGCTTATCTTAAGACCTTTTCTGATTCATGCTGTTATGAGTCAGCATGAGAAAACAGATTTAAGATCTAGGTCTTTCCGTCAGTTGAAATTTAAGGTAACATTCAATTCCAGTGTATCAACTTGAAACAACGTTATTAGCCACCTCAAAGACTGCTTGGTCATTTGAAGCTCACTTACTAGATGGAAAGTGAATCCAACACATATTACCAACACAAAACAACCTATACTTTTCTCTATAAAAAATCATTCTAAATCTTAAATTTGTCAACTAACAGCTTTTAGCTCTTCAACTTACGAATTACAGTATGTTTTGTGAGTTCAGTGAGCTAGTTAAAACAAAATACCCGTCAAGACCCCAGCAACATAAACATTAAAGTCCCTTGAAAACATATGGTTGTAAATACATGGGGCACTTGAAATCAATAGTACTGCATCTTAAATGACTCCCAAATAATTCCATCAAGTGAATCAATTAAATCAGTCAGGTACTTCAGGTAGATTCAGACAGTTGGCTAAATATGGTTAAGCAACATCTGATTGCAAGGGAAGCATTAATCGTTTCTGTACAGCTGCAGGACTAAATATTCCAGATAACCATTTATAATATACTTCAAACTGTACACAAGTAGTGACAGAGTTGGTAGTAACATGCTAGGGGTCCCATCTGTCAAAAAACCTGCTTCTTCCTTATTCAAGACCAATGTGCAATTGGTAAAGTGAACAGCAGCTTTCCCACAGAATGGACCAGGCACTATCAGCATTTCTTTCCTTACAGTTCCAAGCACCACCACAGCACAAACACTAAGGATCAATAAATTAAGGAACATCATCACATTTACTAAGAAAAAAAAAAGTTTATCTAGGCCAAAATGTCAGGATCTGTCATCCAGAATTTAAAGATCTTATGGATAAAAAAGGAACCGGCATTTTGACATGGAAGAACGTGGGAGCTGGAAGAGGAAAAAAAATACTGAGAACTAGGAGACCATGTCAATTTTGGGAACTGTTCCCAGAGCTCCAAACTGGAGACATAATACATGTACAACACTCAAGACTTTGTCAAGAGAGCGCAGGAGATTAGAAAGACCAGTTTTCAGCTCTTCATTCGTAACACTGGGGGCTGATTTTGAGCTGTATTGAGCTGGAAGAAGTTTTCTTAAGATAAATTGCTATCAACGGTGTTAAAAAAAACCCAACATACAAAACCACCACAATATCAACACTCGAAGAAAGCAATTTCAAAAAAAACCCTCAAAATAATTAAATATTCCCATGCCAGAACATCCAATTCCTTTTTTGACTCCATGAAATGTTATCCTCACTGGCAGCAGTCATACCAATCTTGTGACACGACACATGGTCAAAATAGTAGGGAGAGATTGGGGGAAAAAAAAGTACAACTTACACCAGACTTACTAACCACAGAAAAATTTATGATCATAATTTACATAATAAGTATTATTACAAATATTTATGTTATATGCACTCACCAGCCACATGCCAGATCAAGGTAGTCACTAACAGCCTGTTCTTTGATTTTGAAGAAAAAATTCCTTCCATTTCTGCATGGAACACAACTACTAGCATACTTGCTAAATGATGCATAAAAGCCCGGACAGTTTGGTTCATAATTACACTGCCTATTTTACTTCTGTCAAGAATCAAAAAGGATTTCAAGAATTCTAGTTGAGATACCAATTAATCTTAACCTTTAATTATTACTTATTCCTCATGTCACATCTACAAATTACCTACAGAAACCTCTACCTAAGTCTGAGGGCAGCATCGGTATCTGCTCTCCATATCTCTTCAAAAGCTACTACATTCAGAGTTGATGTTCCAATAACTTTGAGGCAAGTAAACAGGGCAAATTCACCAATCACCCTGCCTCTTAGGAAGTATTTTTTAATGGTATTTTTGCTGTTGGAATTTTTTCTTCTCTTTCAGATGGTCTTCTGCTTATCAAATGATTTTAACTGTTACTTACTCAGTGGCATGAGAAAATATGCAAATACAAGATATCTAAAAAAATGCTTCTCCAAATGTCAGATTGTAAGTAATCAAGCTTATTCTTTCCTCCTGTACACACAAGCTATTCATTAAATAGCTATTGTCTTAAAAACATTCCAATAGATTGCATTTATCAGGGGTTTAGACGCAAATATGGGAGTGCACACTACCCAGAACATGGCTCATCAGGGAATGAAAATGATCTTACAATTAGTTTAATATATATATGATNCCAAAACTCATTTTAATGCACTTTCACAGCATCTCACTGTATTTTCAGAGGATAAATGAAGCACCATTGAAATTAACCCTCCTTTTACTGTAATGATTTATAAAGCACATGACATGAGAATGAGGTCAGCGAGAACCAAGATGGAAAAAGACAGCCAGAGAAGATCTCCCCAGAGAACTAAGAGGAACTGTAAGCAACGAAAATGAATATAACTTATGAAACAAAGCAAAAGATTGTGAAAGAGGACAAAAAAAAGTTGACCTAGTTCAAAACAAAAGGAACAGAGACATTAAAAGAGAGAGATTCTACAAAGACTCAAGAAGAAAAAAATCTCCTGCAGCTCTTACTATGAAAATATAACTGCTCCGTAAATTACTTTGGATTGTTCTTTACACTACTTTGCATATATTAATTCCCCAGAAACATTAGTTCTTCACCCATGAAAACATTCTGGTGCTTCCCAGCAACTCTGTGACAAATTCATGACATTTTTGTACCAACTAGATAGCTCCCCTTTGTACTGATACCATTCTCATCAAATTTTCCACATAATTCTATAACATCTTCTAATGAAACCAGAATTTGATAGTCCCATTGTTTTCTTACAGCCAGAGTCTTCCTCTTACTTCAGCTGCCAGCTACTCCATTCTGTCAAGCACACGCGAGCTACTGTCTGAATGAAGTCACTGTTTTGCAGATTTTACTTTCAACACTCAAAACCAGCCTAATGCTTTTTTCATTTCAGACTGTTAAGGTTAGAGGACAAGATTTTGGTTGTCTTGTAGGAATACACCACTGAATTGATTTATGATCCCAATTACATTCAAAAATTATTCACATTAACAAATTCATCAAGCAAGCATGAATAATGTGTGTTGTGTGTGTTCCACAGCAAGTTTGTGGCAATTAACAAACACATCAGGTAATTTACACAAAATGTCAGATTCTATTAAGTTAAACAGTCTCCAAGGTAGTTCAGTACTGGCCATTGCTAAGTTAAGTGTTCTGCTATGGTAAGAGTAACAAGTTTTCTTGAACAGAAAAACCAGATTTGTGTACCTGGTCTTAAAAAAATACTTGAATAAGTTTTCATCCTTTCATGTTGGTAGTCAACACATAGTTTAAACTGAGTTGCTATGAGTTTTAAACACATAGGTTTTTAAGGATACATTCACAGCATGCATGCACAGTGACTCCTACATTCTTCGAAACATTCCCAATTTACTACCCAAAAAGACGTGAAAAATGTGAATTACTAGCAGACAGAAGCTGCTAATTATTCTCAGAAAAGGCTAATAAAAACGTACAACTGTCTGTCAATAAATCCCTGTCTATCTGAAAAGTGTTAAGACCAGCAATAAAACCTCACAACTATGGCTGGATAAACTGTAAAGTAAGGATACTGTCTCAGTGGATGACCCACTAACATCTACACAACTTTTTGAATTTCATTATCATCGTTAAAACATTGTACTGTAGGCCATACCTAGCAAAAAGGTAACCTGTGATTATTAACATCCATTTTAATCCCAGTCTAGACAAGACAAAGGCTAACACAGAGCCAGCAGATCTGAGAAAACTGGAAAATTGTCACCATCTTAAAAGAAGCTTAAATGGCAAACTCAAGACATTTAGTAATTACAATTTGTGATTGTTACTATACAGTTAACTTTTCCAAGTTGAAAAGGAATCCAGCATCTTGCCACAATGAAACACTACAGATTGTTGTTTTCCAGATAGAGACAAGTAAAGTGGCAGAGAGTCAAACATCTCTATCTTCTAAATGTTCAATTATTAATTTAAGTATTTAGTTTCAGCAACAGTGATATCTTATTTTGTGCTTATTCTTTCTCTCCATGCAAAAAAGTCTTCCTTATCGGTCTCAAAATTGCTAAATCTGACCCTGAAGAGCCATATCTAGGATGGTAAACAACAACTTGTATTCTGCCTGCCAGCAGCCCTCCAAAAAACATGGAAAACCAAGAGCTGCCAAGAACTGACACCTGCTCAGGAAACACACAGGCATGCTGCTTTCCTCCCTGAATCAACAGGTTCTGCCTCCATTCCCACATTTAAGTAGATGCAATCTTTACAAAGGACAGGAAAATTCACATGAGCCTGAAAACTAAGTACAGTCTTTCCCACACAGAAATCCAAGCACAGTTTCACAATACTGAGCACTCAAACACACTCAAACCAACGCTGAACACAAATGG
Organism: Steatornis caripensis; assembly: GCA_013398225.1. Taxonomy (NCBI): domain Eukaryota; kingdom Metazoa; phylum Chordata; class Aves; order Caprimulgiformes; family Steatornithidae; genus Steatornis; species Steatornis caripensis. The sequence goes on from VZSC01013049.1 coordinate 43,310, forward strand.
CTTCTGATAAGCAAACTTATAATATCACAACATTAATTCTTAGGAAAGTTGAAAAAAAGCCAGCCATATACCAAGCACGAAATCATCCACTGAAGGGCAGCCCAATACGTTAAGCCTACAGCCTAGAAAAATCTAGAATCCAGAAAGAGTTTAGTCGTGCTGACAAATGAGAACGGTGGTGAAGTCTGCAAAACTACTAGTTGTCTTTCACAGCCCACCAAGAAGGCAGGGAAGTATCACTGAATCTATCATTTGTGGAATCTCACAAGAATCAATGCCCTCATTTTAGTATCATTAGATAATGCTCAACACTATTACCTCTGCAAGAGAAGATTAAAATTTTAAGAAGTCACATGACTCTACCCAAAAATGCCCAGACTCTGCTGAAACCAAGTCTTGCATAGTTCAGTAACTTGTCTCTCACCTTTTTCTGCTGATTAAGTGCGGAAAAACATTCACCTTACAGTAGATTTTTATTATTTAAACCTTTCACTGCTTTGCTAGACAATGTCAACTGTAGATAGATATTTGCAGACAATTTTGTCAGTACCTCAACATAATTCAGTATGAATCGTCCCCCAAGCCTTTCAGAACTTCTATTCAAATGCCAGATACAAACAGCTGTGAGCTGTAGCCTAGTCAACTCTTTGTAACACAATTAACACTCTCTGTGCTTCCCACCTAACAAAAAGCTTAGGAGTAATTTTGCAGAAAGACAATTTCTATCATAGTACAGATTAAGATGAGTCAATAACCATTCAATAGACTCAGAATTTTAATTAATAAAATAGACTTGTTTATACACAGATGTTCAGGCAATGATTCGAGATTCCCTTGATATGTATTTTTTCCACTACACTTCGTGCTACTTTTCTCCAATTTCAATGTAATCTAGATTCTCTTGCTCTTGATCACAAGGTTTTTTGCTCACAAGGAACTGACAGAAAAACAAATAAAAGCATAATACATGTTGGTTTCTACTAGTGTGTCTTTGATTACCCTTCTCCAGTGTCTATAGCTTCCAGTGTCTTTAACAAAATACTTCTTAAATGCTATTAAGTTAGTTATTTCCATAGCTAATTAGCTCAATAATCAGTTAACTATTTACCAATTTAGCTGCTCTCAGAACAAAACGAAATATTATCAAGTTTTGATATCAAAGTTAATCATAGTCAAAGACTTCATCTACTTTTCACATTTCACGGAAAACACATGTCTTAATAGCCTTAAAATCTGCTCAGAGCTGCAACTTTGAATTGAGCACATACAGAAATACATCCAGTATATACTGGATATACTCGGTATGTAGTCAATAAAAAGCAAAGTTATGTATGAAATAAACCTATCTAAAAAATGCATAGCATCAGATACATATCAGTAATATTTTTTGAAAGATTAATATTGGTTTGCAAAAATTCTTAAGGCCCTCAGGCACCTATATTTTTCTGTCCTTCAAATAAAATTGCTCTGCTCTTGAAAGTAAGAGCATTCCTCAGACTGTTAAGTGAAAAGACTTCTGCAATAAATTACTTAGAATAAGAAGTGTTTGTCAAATCTTATATAAAACATAAGGAAAACATTAACTTCTTGTAAAATTCACTTTCCCACACGTAACTAAGTTGATCATGCCTACACTGCATTCTTCACTACTGTCAATGTGAATCGAACATTTTTTACTTAAAGAAAATATGTATGCAGGTAAAATTCCAAAGATGATAGTCTACAGACTCTGGACTACAAAACTCCCATCAAGAGGCTTAAAAGGAGTCAGCCTTCAGTCAGGGGTAATTCAAGAAGCAATATCTGTTACTGTCAACATAGCTGCCTTTTGAATTTTCGGACACATAGTTTCTACTAGTCAGCCTTTAGCATTTAATTATGTAATTAAATCAGTAACTTGCTAAGAGGAATATTATTTTTTTTCCTGTGATGACTTTTTTTCTGTTTTTATACTATTAGCTAGTAGTGTAAACTCTTATATCTTCAGAGGGTCACCACTCCCAGACTACCAGGAATATAACTCAAGACACTTCTCTTTTGTGGGTGAAAAGGTACAACAGCCATGTTTCAAGCAATTCAATAATAATAATAATAATAATAATAATAATAATAATAATAATAATAATAATAATAATAATACAGCTTTACAACTTTGCCTGCATTCAAAATAAGCGGTTACAAACGCAACAAAGATTTTAAAATTGGAATAGAAAAGCCTATTTTCTGAAGTACTCACTGTTGAAAAAAAATACTAGCTTACAAGTAAATAAAATTATTTTCATTACATCTTCTGTTTTACAAAGAACCTCTAGAAAGACGAAGTGGTATCGACCACCATATTCTTAAACAGGCTTGGATTCTAAGCTAGAGGATTTTTTTTTTTTGACCACCCAGCTACATACAAATTCTCATACAGCTTAATATGGTACATTGTTCACTGTGTGTTAGAGTGGCAGTTGTGGTATGTTGGACATCTAAGTTCAGAAGTACATTTACGTGAATACAACGTTTTTGTTTAAAGTTAGTTTAAGACTAGAAGGCTTACTTTGACTACTACAGTAGTCAAAAACAGGTATGAAGAACGCCTCCCAAGTTTGAGAAATCAAACTGAATGTAGACATGCACACTTATGAGAAAGTGTGTTTAGAGGAAAAGTCACTGCAGAAGATGCTAGACACTGACGTTAACTGTTCCCAGGGTAATATCTTAAATACTGCATTCTGAATGCCTTCAGTAACTTTCTATTAAAAGTCTATAACCTGAATGCAGTAGATTCAGTAACATGCTGTATAGGTAATATCTCAATCTTAGCTGAGCAGCCAGCTCGTACAATGACTTTTAATGTATAGTCACAGAAGCTGATGGCAATTACAATTGAATTTAACCATCAATTTGGCAGTCTCTTATACAAAGAAGTCGCAGCTTTCATGTGCAACAAAAGTTAAAGCACCATCCATGATAACCAGCATGCTGAACTGTCACTTCACACTGCCTCAGCCAGCAAGTCTCCAGTAAGTCAAAGTAATTTTAACAAATAGTACCCTTAGTAACGGATATTGACAAGGGATTCTGATAATTATAGTTCTAAATGTAAAAGTAAGCATTTGACCTCCAGAAACACCACTGGCATTGTCAAAAAGGGATTTTTCCTTTTTTTTTAATAAAAAGACAGTCATTCTAGTCATGTATTATGTATATGGACTTGTTTTTCACTTTCACATGCCTATGTCCCCAATCACTTGAAGATTCCCCCCTCCCCCGCCCCGTTATTCCTAACAGTACTGACAAATACTCAAAAACCCACCTTTGCAACTAGGTACAGATTTTTTTTAAACTGTCATTCCAAATCACGGCCATTATTTCTTAACACAGATACATCAAACTCTCAAAAAGCAGCAGCATGCTTGTGTGTAGAGACAGATTTCAGAGGCAACAGGCCTGAGCCATGCATTTTATTCCCAGAAGACAAGAATAATGATGGCTGGTCAACCTTTCATTCTGAAACACAGGACAACTTTACCATTTGCTACTGTATGCTAAATACATTCCATTTCAACATACATGTCAGTACCACAGCTTTATTATTTGTTCACACATAGTACTTTTCACAGAATGTGAAAATTGAGCATCCTATAATTAGGGCAGCAATAATAGGGCTTCTTTAACAGACACAATACAAAGTACCTGTTATTTAATGTCAGTAACTTCACTTTATAAGCCAAACTGAATATTTGTTACGAACTTCCATTGGAAATCAAAGTGCATCTGATGGAATTTCAGAGAATAAAAGGTACTAAAATATCACAAATATATAATACTTCAATTCTACACAGCACATAAACATACTAAAATATCCCAATCACAAGACAGTAAAATTTTTCCACTCCAATATTTGCATAGCTATGAAAGGTAATTTTTTAATTCCTATTTAGTCTTACAATAAAAAAAAGCCAGAACAAAACTAGAGTCAAAAACCCCTGAATTATCTATGTACTGTGACAACACTGCACCAGCCAAAGGTCAAGATTGGTACTAAGCAAGAGCTTGTCTTTCATGAAACCTTATGTAATCTCTGCTTGCAAAGAGAACAGTGATGTAGGAACAAGTAAGCTGTAGATCAGGAACCACAAATCAGTTCAAATGATTTAATACGGAGCAATGCACAACAGATTTGAAGCTGCTGCAGTGGATGAAGTCATTGAGCTCTTCAAATTTAGAACTGCATAGCTGCCTGCCTTTCTCTTTAAAATAACCAATTTAAGAAAAAATTTTGGCTCATCATGTGATGCTTCGTCATGAAGGAAAGACGAATGGTGCCCTCTCCTCACCCACTATTCTAGAGGAGGTTCTTGACTAAAAACAGGAAGAAATAGGAAAAAAACAATGCAGTTGACCAAGACTGCCACAAGCCAGCAGCCTGATGTCATAAGGCTGCACACCCCTCTAGGTGCGATAATGGCAGTCAATATGTTCAAGAACACAGAGCCAACTCCCCATGGGTGTTTCAATGTCTGTTTTATGGAATTCACTAAGACAAGGGAGATGACAAAAAACAACGTTTTGCTTATCCATCATTGGACAGCCTTCCTTGTTATTAAGCACTATTTTTTGACTGATGTGAAAATTGCTATTTTTCCTCACTACCTAATGAGAAAGGCATTCAGATTAAGCAAAACCGGTGTAGTCTTAATAAAGTTACACATTAATTAGCTTTTGATGAATGCCTGCAACCCCCTCTCCCCTCCTCAATAATCTCCTTCAAGTACCTCCAGGTCTAATCACAATATTCTCAGTAATTAAGGTTTTGATTTTAAATTTGTCTAAAGCTGCCTAGAGAGATGTTCTGATTACCAGCTGAGCTTCAGATACAACAACTTGAGGATTTCCTTTGCTTTCTTGGGGAAATATGTCAGCAAGTTTCAAGATTCAATAATAGTTCACGTGATCTGGCCATGTGACGAAGTTCTCTAATTCATTACTTCTGTTCATAGGCTTACACAGGTGAGTAAAATTTTCTACAGAGCAAATACAGATGGTTTACTTGCCACCATGTTAGTCTGTATTTTGTCTTGGATTCTGCAACCACTAGCAAGGTAGGAAGAAGAAAAGTATATGGACAGTTTACTCTAGGAGATGGTATTTAGTACCATGTAGCTGTGACTCTACAGACTGACACTGGTTCAGTAGTTAATTCCTTCCCACACCCAATAAGGTTGCTTTTATAACTAGCACTAGGCAATCAGGTTTGTAGATACAAAATATACTTACAAAATATACATACAAATTAATCTGCATTTCTTATCTCCTCAAAATTTCAAAGAAATTCAGTCAAAAAATGGAAAAATCTTGAATACTCACTTTCCTAAATAACATTAACCCTAGATGAAAGAAAAGGGTTTTTCAAAACAATTAGCATAACCTAACCTTCCATGACAGAATACTATTACTTCTGTGTTTTACACTTTGAAGCACATCAGTATTTTGAAATAGAACCTGCAAAGGAGAAGCCCCTTCAGAAAATAAAAAGTGGTTATCATTAAAAGGCACTGACTGCCAAGGAAGCTGGCCCTCTTACATTGCAAGACTAAGGAGTTCACCTGTAAGTATAATTCTGTAACAGACATTTCACAAACTCCAGGACCTACATGAATGTTGAACAGGTAGGTCAGCACATGGGGTGGTGACCAAAAACACTGCAGAGAATGTGCTTATCCTAGCTGGCAGCTGAGAGTATCCAAGGACACGGTGCATGCACATGTACTACACTGGCTGGTGGTGCATAACCGCCCGCCCTGCTGACAGCATAGAAACAGAACATCTTCGGTAGTGGGACATATCTTCAGGGGGACCTAATATAAAAAGCATTCAAACAATGAAGGCTGTACAGCTCTAACAAAAATGCACTGTTGGTGACACCCTGGAAAATGGCTACCACACCTGGTATGAAACTCATTGGGCCACTCTGGTTTCTGCGCAGGCCAGTATGAACAAGTAGGACAGGGAAGAGATGAAGTGGGTGGATTATGATATGTGGGCCAAGGAACACACACCAATTTCCAGAAATCTGAAGCAATTTTTACTCTTCTAATTGCTTTCTACAAACGGGTCTGTACATGAAACATCTACAGGGTAATGAGTCTCTTCAGAAGAAAAATGGAGGCCATCGATGCAGGTTTTTTTCTTTCTTTTTACCCTGCTATAGCTGTTTGCAAGTACAACTAAGTGTGCTTTTCTCACAGCAAAGCCAATCCACAAAGCTTTTAAAGATGTATCAGAACATCATTGCTAACGACTGTCTTAAGTATGCATAGATTCACTAGCAACAGTGAGACCTTATTTCTGGACCATTAAGCTTGTGGCCTCGATCTATATACTTATAAGCTTTCTGAAGAATAGATGCCTAAATGGTTTAGCTTATGATATCTATGAACATAAATGAACCAGAACTAACATTTTTATTCAGAAAAAAGTTACATAACCTAACTCCTGATGAACTGCCTTGACCTAAAATTACCACGCTTAAAACAAAGAGGGAGCAGCAATAAACTTAAATTCTGCTCATAAATGAGGATAAGAATTCTATTATTGATAAAAACACAATGTCTTCTTAAAACTATGTTTAAATAGGACAAAAGTTGAATGAACTTTTAAGTACTCACTTTTTTTTAAGGTATGGGTACTTCTCTTCAGAACTGATAGTTTTGAGAATTCATTTGTTGCAAACTAAATTTTAGTATATTCCACAACGAAGATTTACTTTGTTACACATGTAATCAGAAGTCTCAATGTCCAATTAATCAACCAGCCAAAAAGTGATAGTTTCAAGAGTAGATCCAATACCCTTCTTCTCTTACAAAAGCTAGGTGAAGTTTGCGAACTTGTAAAAGGGAGACAATATTTTCACTATATCTCCTGCCTCGGGGTATTTTTTTTTTAACAATACAACAGAATATGTAAAAATTTGACTACTATTAATTGCCACAAACAAAGCTATGCAATTAAGTTTGTTTGCATATTGGTTGGTTTGTGCTTTGCTTCAAAACATAGCATCGACACCCACACAATTTGGTATGTCGGAGGAAGTATGCTGAAATTTTAATACTTAGAAATTTTAATGTCTCCTACCACCGCCCCCATTATACGAAGTCTGTGTTTCAAAATGCTGTAAAAAATATCAACTCCAAGTTCCATTTACCCATTTATAGTTTAAAATCCCATAACAGCAGGACTCGTTTATATGTTAAATGTCCTCCCTGTCATGAGGTAGAAGGAATTCAGAACACAAACTGTGATATTTTAAAAAAGAAACCTTAATAAATCAAGCATTTAAGACAATATCACCCTCTTACTTCTACAGAACCTAGACAACCAACACTTCTCTAGGTTAGATCTTTGCTCAAAAACTGGCAACCTAAACATCCAAAATAGCTTCAGGTAGAGTAGGAAAAAGGGTGGTGGCATTATTACAGCAAATTATGAAAACCAGAGACATCAAATGAAGTTTGAAAGCAACATAGTCATAAGCTCTGGGAAGCCTAAAATTTTTAACTGGGTAGACATTAGCTTTCTATTTTAACTGTTAGGTGCTACACATGTATCAACAGAATGTATCACGTGGCTGATCAGAAAAGGAAAAGAGGGGGGTTTCTAAAAAAAAAACCAAAAGAAATAATACTTAAGGGAACAAGGAGGAAAAAAGTACTGTTAAGTGTGCATTTCAAAACTCCAGTGGAGATGCTAGTGCAACTTCAGCAGAAACAGCTAGAAAATAAAACTGCAAAAATAAATTACTTCAGGAGTTAGCACCGAAGGAACTTGACATCCAGGATGGCTCTATCCCGAAAAGTGTAGTCTGCCTATTTATATGGGCAGAGCACGTATATTACAGGACAGAGCAAGGAACAGCCCTAATTACATTGCAACTCCACCTGAATACAAAACAAATCCAGAAACAGTGCTTCTTAGTTCACTCGGACAGAATTCACTGCCAGAAATACGTTAAACATTTTTTCCAATCCACACCGCTTGCACAAATCACTACTTTGTATTTCAATACAAGAAAGTTAAGAACACCTTTAAGGTTAACAGCTCTTTCTTAGAAAAATACATTTTACTTCAATTTCTACCTTTACCTTGTGAAACATGACACAATTAGAAGTTAGTTATTACTGACAAATACTTTATAATTGCTAGTTAGGCTCCCAGTTGCACCATTATGGAGCATGCACATTTAACTTCAGGGTAGATTGTTATTTACTGAGTCTGTAAAAAACACTAGATAATGAAAAAGCATATAATAAGAACACAACAAATAAGAATAGAATACACATGATCTCAGCCTATGCATCTGAAACTAAACTGCCTTTCAAGAGCTTACCTTCTTTTTGTCCCTCATTGAGCCCTTCCCTCGGACCATTATCTTGCATCCTGTTTCTGCCTCAAGCTGTTTAGCTGTTAGTCCTCTGGGCCCAAGGATTCTTCCAACAAAGTTAAACTGGAGGGAAAAAAAATATTTCTATAAAAGCAAGTAAACAAAATTAATTTAAAATTTAACAAGATGTATTTCTGTCTCTAAAATATCAAGTATTTATCAAGTTAGAACACTACACTAAATACCTGAGGCTAAAAAATGAGTTAAGTACTATTCTCGTACATTAGATATCTACGCGACCTCTACTTCGGGAGTTACAGGTTTGAGGTGAAAATTGGTTTTTCAGTTTAACATCCGGTAGTCTAGAGCAGTGGTAGACCTAATTTCCTCCTCGTTAAGTCACACGAGCTCTTACAGAAACTACAACCCACCCTCCCTCACCACTAGCACGACCAGACACGGTCAGTAGTAGGCCGACAATGCACATCATCACATCACAGAAACACACAGGTCTGGCTGCGTGACCAGACATGCACACAGCTTCCGTGCAGAGGGACTGATCGGGTGCCAGGCCTAGCCCCAGCCCCATAATGGCACAGGGCCTTGGGTCAGGAAAGGCCCTTAGGCCCACTGTTCGTCTGCTCCCTGCCTACAGCTAAGGCGCCTGCAGGAAACATTCTTCTCCACGCTTCTGTGCTGTTCTGGTGGGCTTGATCTGGAGCCCACGCTGCTGGCTGGCCACCTGCTTCTAAAGAAGCTAATCTTTATCTACCTGTGCCATACCATTTCCTTCAGGGAAAAAAAAAAACCCACAAAAACAAAACTGAGGCTTGTTACACATTCACTTCAGGTTTCACCGGCAACATTTTCGGAAAACATTGTATTTGAAATACATATATATGTATATATATACACACATATATATATAAAAAAATAACGTGTAAATATGTGTGTGTACATACAGAAACATGGCAAAAGCACGTGTCGTTTTTTGTAAGTTGTATCCTCTACTCAGTTGTGCACACACATAAAGCAAGTATTTCATATTTAGTTGGCTAGCTTCAATGTCAGCAGACAACCTCCTGCCTACACGTAACACGGTAATACTGCCATTTAGCCACACAACATTATTTCCTAGTTATTTTCCAGGGGTTTCTCATTTTCATTATTTTCAATCAAACATTCTGGAAATTACGGCACAAAAAAAGCACTAAGTGAAGGTAGTGTTAAGAACATATAGCAGTACTCTGACAACTATGGTGCAAACATGAAGCACCAGGCTCAAAGGACACATAAACCTAGAAATTTCAGACTGAAGATTAAATTCAAAGAAGATATTAAGAGAACAGAAACCCTGCAGTAAGGACAGAAGTCTGGATAGTTTAGATCCTGGTAAACAAAGCTATTCAATGGAATTATGAAGAAGTTGTTGGCTTTCATTTTCTCAGCTAATTAAAATTGGTTTTGAGTACTACAACTCAACATTTGAAATCCTTAGAAAACTGCAAAGATAAGAGATGATATAGGAGTGATCACAAATTATGAACACAAGCAAATTAAAGTTCTACAACTTTACTACAAAAATAATTGTGTTTCACAACGGCTTAGCTGTTCATAGGGAAGATACACTCCCAAAATTATTTAGTATTCCAAGCTGAAAAAACAAAGACATATTATGAAGTCTGAATCAACTGTCAGGGGAAAAAAGTAAAGGCACCCACGAACACATACACAAACTGTGAATCACAGGAAATTAAGGAAGAGTCATTAAAATGGGATAAAGCAATGAGCGAGCTACAAGTGATGAAGTTCAGCCTTGAAGTATTGTCAAAATCCTGCATTTGTTACACATTTCATGCTTAATACCAAAATCATACAGCTATCTCTCATAAACAGCATCTTACTTGCCTTTCTCCACAAGCACACTTCCTGCACACTAAATCTTTATATACCAATCCCATTCCACTGGTACAGATAAAATAACATAGCAAACCTGACTTCAAACCACTCTTCTAACCAGCATGCAAAGTGACTATCACTACATTCTGTCTCCCAAGAAAAACAGCAGCCTCTAATATTTTATTAACTTGGACCACGATTAAAAGAATAATCAAACTCTAAGAGAAGATTATTTGGATAAAAAATTTAAATAGGACAATTTATGATACTAAGAAAAAAGTATGAATTTGTATTACTCTCAAGCTTTCAACTTTATTCATGTTGTCTGAACACTACTTAGAATTGTGGCTTGTAGTTGAGAAATTGCTGACTTAAGCTGCAACAGATTGTTAAACGTTAAGCCAGTTTCTTTTCTAGCTACTCCCAGAATATTCTCTTTATAAAGAGCATTCATAAATTATTCCAAGGTAGCTCAAACCCCTGTCTTTTCTTTCCAAACTGTAAGCATTAGCACCTTTAACCTTTTTAAGATAGGTATTATTTCTAAAACTCTGACCGTTTTTGTTACCTCTCTTGGACCCTCCAATTTGTTTATTTCTTAAAGCAGGATGCCTGGACATGGCAATACTTCAACTGAGACCTCAACAAGGTTAAGTTGCTCAGAACAATTTTATCTTATAAACTGCATTCCTATTAACACATCCCGGGCTCCTCTTTCCCTCTCCAACAAAGTCAGTTCTTATGCTTGGTTCAACATTTGCTGAACCCAGATACTCCTCTCCATTACCTCTGTCTTGCCAGTTTTCCCCAGTTTTATAATCATATGCAACTTTTATGGCCCCCCTACAAGAACATATTGCTCTACATTTGTGTAATAAATTCCAGATTGTTGAGTTCAGGCACACTAATTTCAACATAGTTTTGAATTTTAATTCCATCTTTAAAAGCACTTGGTATGACTTAATTGTTTTCTAAGTGTACTTTCTGTCCCACCAACCAAATTATTCTTCAATGTGTTAGAGATCCAAGCTGAAGGAGAACTCTGCACGACTACCTGAGGTGCAGTCTTAATTGAGTCATCAGTAATCAATTATCATAATTTAAACCAATTATTGCTTCAAGGAAGGATTCCCAAGCCTTTGTACAAGAGGATCACTGTCAGTATTCAATTCCTCAGACAACCATCTCAAAGTCCTAGCAGAGAACTCTACAGGAAAAAACCAATACTGACTCTCTTGTGAAGGGACTAGCAGACCACAACTTAGGAACACAGTATAGACTAAGCCTTGTAGTTGGACAGTCTCAAAAGTTCTGGTAAGAAACCAGTTCTATCAGCAGCTACCTTCCAGCTACCTGCCGGGCCAGCTAGATTATCAAACAGAATTATCAGAACCAGATACATCTCACAAGCTCAAAAGATCATTTTTATCATATTTAACTTAAGATTTCTCGATCTCTTTGTCCCATACTCTCACTCAATTGCACTGTTCATCACCTTGTGTTTCCCTAGAAAAAACACACCCATGTTCAGGAATACTGCTTGTTCTAATACTTGTACATAGCCAAAGCTAGGAATACTTCCCCATAATTTCTTACAGCTTTTCTCACTCTGCACTTGTCTGATTCTCTGGGATACACTGTACTCTCAGCGAATTGCTAGAAAATAAACAGCAGTGGTTCACAAATCAGTTTGACCAATTTGAGACTGCATTACTTTGAACGCATCCAACCTCACACATGTTGAAATTAGAGAATATGTTAAAAATTAAGCAGAAGTGACCCATGCTAAGATTAACTGCTTCTACATCAACAATATAGACAAAGTAAAGAAATACTTCATTTTTGTTCACCCAGTTCGCCTCTCCTTCCCTCACAATTAATATATCTCTATATTCAATATATTTTTATACATCTAACATTTTCACTTGCGGTACTTCACAACTATTTTGCTGGGTTTTTAGAAGACCTGAACTAAGTTTTATTTTTGTGTTCTCAAATCTTCCTATACAACTCAAAATTAGAACTCAAGAAACAATCTCCAGAAGAATGTGTTTGTGACATGCATAAACATAAAAGTATTCTATGGACCCCTTAGAGTCTTTCACATTTTACAAACAATGGAGGGAATCAGCAAGTATAAAACATGAACAATATCCATAATAAGCCAAGAATTAGAGTACGTAGTGGAGGACACGTCCTGAAGTTTTTTTTGCTCAAGTTCCAACCAGTTACACCACGTTGGTCTCCCTCTCTGCCCGTTTCTCTGCATCATCACTCCCATTCCCTTAGTTTGCTAACCTTACAAGCTTCAAGTTTCCAGCACGTACAAAATACACACCAGCAAGATCCTGTAGTAAGACATTTCTTGCCTTTGAGAAGATGCCCAAAATACAGACTCTTAAGAAAAGAGACAGCATATGTTAGGAGACTGTGTACATTGGGATCTTTGTTACTGAAGGTGTTTAAGCAGAAACAAACATATTATGAAAAAAGTTGCTCAAAATCCTAACATTTGCACCTACTTTGGGATATTAATGATTACTCTGCAGCAACTGATGGTCCCTAGAGCTGACAAAATCTCTATCTGATGTCCCACCCAAGAAGCCCACTGCATCAGACATACCCTGATAAAAACTGCTTGTATTCCCTATGTACAGAACAACTTTCCCAAGCAGACCAGGTGCTTTTACAGCCCTTCTATACCTCACCAGTCCCTACACCCAGGACAAAAGTGGTAAAGGAAAATAAGAACGAACCATGCTAAAGACTAAAAGCTGCTGATTAATAAGAGGTTGCAAAGAAGCATGTCTGAATTTTACAGTGTATGGTAAATGCAGTGTTCAAAAAACTTTCCATGCAAGTTAAGATCTGAGGAACTTGAGGGAGTCCAGTAGTACTAAATTTCATACTATTATTGTGTCTTTTACATTTTGAGATGAAAAAAAATTATTTCATTCATTACTGGAGAAGAATTTGAAAAAATCTGATTTTATTAAAATATCCAAATCTAGCAAAAAAGAATATAAGCACCCACATTTGGTTGAACAATTATCTTGGTCACCTTCAAACTAATTTATTCTACCATCTTAGCAAATGTTCCAATTACTTACTATACATTGAATTCGCGGAGCTAGTTACTTATCACTGGAAAAAAGCAAAAATAAGCTATTCTTAAAGCCTATTTCAACTTAAGGAAATCAAGAAAAGTCTTAGAAAGCTTCCTCAGATACAATGCATATTTGAGTACAGACATTTTATACACAGCCTAAACATTATTTTAAGGAAAATCTCAGGAAAACCTCAGTAGTTCCTCATTATATCGAAACTAAAAGATGCTCTACGCTTCCTGTTGACTTTAACTAAGAATACTTTAAGATATAATGATAAACATTTAAATTCAGCAAAAATTCTAAACACACAAAAAAGAGCCCTTTCTTTACCAGTGATACACAACAAACGTTTTGCATCTGCAGTACGTCTGTATGTCTAGTAACCTGGGATTTGGTCTCACCTTCTCATCTCCAACTTCTGAAAATCACACAAATCCTACAAATTCCTTTTAAAAAAACTACTGTAATTACTACAACACAGAACTTGTAACCATAAACATCCACTCTTTATGATGATATTTAATTCTTAACTGCCTGCAGAAATCAGCTTCAGTATAGTTATGCCATAAGTGAAAACACGTTCTCCATTTTGAGACTACCTTTGCATATTATGACACAGGACACAAGAACTTTAGACATCTTCTATATCAGTTAGAAAGCAGCTTAGCCCTTCCTTATTCATATTTTTTTCCAATTACAGTATTTTATTTTACAGCTCAGTGACGTGTTAGATGTAACTTGGCCAGCTGTAAGTGGATTTTCATGAAGACAGAAAGCTGTACCTTATATTCACCCTTCCCATACCCAAATCAGCTTCCAGACTGTATACTAATACATTAAACAAAGGAAAGCATCCCAAAAATGTGGTTCAAAATGTCCTGGCATTTTAGTTTGCTTTTTAAAGACATGGGAGCAGCATTTTACTGCTCACTTAATTTTCATATGCTGTTCCTCACCAAAGAAAAAGCAGCTGAAGACCAAGACTCCACATAGTTCAGTGGTTAAAATATGTCAAGGTTAAGAACTAACTGAAAACTGGATGTTATAACGGAGAACATCTGGTAATTTTATCTTAAGCAGCAATGCTGACAGTCAGCCATTTTGGAGTAAACCCTCTATGTCCTCAGATCATAATAGTCAGACTCCAAGAACATTTAGGAGGTAATCTGACAGAGTTACAGGCCAAAGTGCCAAATGTGGAAGTGAGTAATGAAGAGACACAAAGTAACTGCAGTCAGGAGTGAAAAGCATTCAAAAGAAAGCACGATGAGTGTGTATGACACTCACAATGTTGTTTGTTAAACATCAGTACTCTTTGTGTGCAAAATTAACATTACTCCTGAGTATTAATAAATTTCTTAAAGTTACAATTAAATTTGAGTACTTTCATGCATGCTTCTGATAAAGAAAATGCATTGATGCATTGAACTGAAAACTACTTATATGTAAATTTAAATTGATAATACTACCAAAGAAGTTAAAAAAATACCACTATGCTGACAAAATATGTCATAAATACTCAGAAGACTAGGCTCTGAAGCCAACAGAAGCTTTCACTGACCCACCAAAATTAGCAAATTTAGGGCTGGTTTTTTTTTTATCATTTTCTTCTTAAAGGAATGTTGTTTTAAGATTCTAGTAATACAGTTATTTTCCCATAAAATATTTCTGCATTTAAGAGAAATAGCTTGAATTGCTTTAAGTCGAGTTTTAGATAATCATAAAAAACATTAGCTATATGGCCGAGTAGATTTTTTGAAAGCCTGTAACTTAAAACAAGAATAAAGCCACTTGAGGTACTGGAAAACAAAATAGAGCATAAGAAGGTAAGATTGTATACTTTCTTATTTAGTTTAGTGTTTAGCAAAGAAAACAAAACTTGTAGCATAACATTATAAACAGCTAGCTTTAAGATTATTTTCTCAGAAATTTAATCAGAAACATTCTATAGGAGAATAGAAATAACTTACATAGGCAATTTATCCTGCCTTACACTGAATATGCTTTCTAGCAGTTAACATTTTCCAGTATTTATTCAATTAATGTACCTATTTTTACAATGACAACTATACCACAAAGTCGGCTTTGGGTTTAGTTGGTTGGTTGGTTTGTGGGGTTTTTTTGTTTTGGTTTGTTTGGGGGGGGG
>VZSC01013049.1:68244-105629 GCA_013398225.1 Steatornis caripensis
GGGGGGTGGGTGGGTGGAATGCACTTTATGAAATTTTTAAAGTGAGTGACAAATTAAGGTATTCAAACTTTGTAAACATAAACATGCTTTCCATTCATGTGACTGATTTTAATTACCTAATTTAGCTGAGTAAAGTAATTTATAATCACAACCAATATTAAGATAATTTCTGCTTTGCTCCTTTACTTTTACACACATTCAAGTATTGCTAACACAACTGCAATCCAATTCATAGAATTAAAACTCTACGGTAGAAAGAAACTCTGATTTATATCAATTCACGAAAGGGGAAATCAGAATTCTTACCTAGTTTTAGACAAACCAACTTCTGAAATATCAATTTATATCTTTAAATATACTGAAAAGTCTCCAAGTATTTCAAGAATCAGGACTACAAAACCTCACAATTTAAACAGTGAATGATAATGCTTAGCCATAGGAGCTTTGTACATGGCAATCAATTTCCACGTACGTAGCTCGCACTGCATTACATTCATCAGGAAATGATTTACCCAACTATGCCCAGAATTTCATGTCATGAAAATACTGAAACACAAAGTAATTTAAAATTGTTTCATCAAAACAAAAGCCATCCCCCTCCAAAAAGTTTACAACAAAACCCAGTAGTGTTATATAATTGGTAGCATTTGTCATTCTACTACAGACTTCAAGTGACATGCTTCAACCAAGTGTAAAAGAAAAAAGACTAGTAGCTTTCAATATCTACTTGCTGTTGTCCAATTACTTCTTCTGAAAAAAAAATCCTAAATAGGTTTTTCAATGTCGACCACATTTAAAGTGGAAAACTGAAGAATTCCCTTCACCTTCTGAAATTGCTGTTGCAAAAGCATTCAATAAGCACGTACAGCTGCCAGAATCAGTAAGCTTGCAAAATTCAAGCTTAGAACTGCAGAAGAGGTCAGAAATGCAGAAGGTATCTCAAATTACAGCCCTCTGAATATTTCCTTCAGTGTTTTAAAGACTAATCCACCTTGTTTGCTTTAAATGACTTCTGCTAAAAGCTGTCATATTACCAAGCCTTAACTCTTCTGCTCTAGCTGTAAGAAGGTAATACATAAAAAGACAAATGAGGCAAAACTGAAAAGCACCTGAAACATTTTAAGCAGCCCAACTGGTCAGGTGCATTTATGGGTACCATCTCCCAACATACGCATTACAGTTTTGTGCTTCAGCCAGCACCAAGCAGTACAGAGCAGCGGTATTACAGTCTAGTATTGCAGTAATAATAGCACCTTTGCAGATCAAATCATACTGAATCTATTATCCTAAACATTTACAATCACAACACTACTAAAATAGCAGCATACCAACAATTACTACATTCAGCCTTCATTTTTAACTAGCTTTTGCCTTTCACACAGGGGCTTTTAAAGTAAGGAGAAAGACAGACACTACCACATTCAACAGTTCTGTGATGACCACCACCCTCACTGTAACAAAAGAGGAACTACCTCATATTTACCACAGGAAAAAAGGCATAAGAAAGAGTTATCATAAAGCTTGTGATGTAATTCAGTTTCATATGCCAATCTACCTGTCTGTAGTAACACATATCTCTATATCGTAAGGTATCTTCCAGCCCTATTTACGGTACAAAGCCAGAGTTCCAGGTCTCCCTCATTTCACTGACTCCCAGAAGAACTTGAAATCCTTCAGAATCTCACAAGCCCTTGTTTACAGTTTTCCAGGTCTCAAGAACAACATTTGCACTTGTTGAAGAGGAAAAAAAAAGCAAAGTATTATTTTGGGCAAACTAATTTGAAAATATCTAAAGACATCAAAGCCCAAGAAACACTATTTTAGTATTAGTGCTGAGTGACAGGAACTTTGCTTTATTTTTAACGCAAGTGACAAAAATTCACTCTAAAAACAACAGTAATCAAATGTAGTCAAAGG
Source organism: Steatornis caripensis (assembly GCA_013398225.1). Classification (NCBI taxonomy): domain Eukaryota; kingdom Metazoa; phylum Chordata; class Aves; order Caprimulgiformes; family Steatornithidae; genus Steatornis; species Steatornis caripensis. Next base: position 70,162 of record VZSC01013049.1, read on the forward strand.
AGCTCAAACTATTCCAAGATTCAAACAATTAGGTTAAAGAGGATGACCCAGAAGTTTAAAACATTAATTAGAATACTATATTCATTATCATCAGTACTTAAGATACATGAACAAGATAACAATTGGTCATTTCCACTAATCACAGTAATAAATTTGGAACAGCAATACAGAGATCTTATTTCATGCAGCGTTCACATTTTTAGACCACCTGTACTTGGCACAGAGAAAAATAACCTGAGAAACTGCTGCATATTTAAGGCAACTTTAAATCATAATTCTGTTGACAATCTTCCCAGAGTGGAGCAGTCCCTGTATCACCGACAACAGGGCAAAGCTCTCAGTGTCCTTTGACACTACAGATCATAACATTTGTAACTAGAATTAACTTGAATTTTTAGATCAGTATGTTCTGATCATTTATAAACCACATAGCTGAAAGATATTGATCAAGCTGATGTCAGTACTCTAAAGAAACAGAAGCTTCTGAAAAATCATTAATCAACCTAGGTACACTAAAATTAAGTATCAGGTAGATGAATGTACGCCGTTAGGACAGGTGCATGTGCCTTCCCCGAAGACAGGGGGTACTATGCTGTGTAATAAGAGACAACTAAAATGAGCACAAGGAAGGTGTAAAAAGGAACTGGCTACTCATCAACCAGCATTGTTTTTCTTAAAATACTGAGTGTATATGAAAGAAAAACAATGCACAGTTTCAAAGAAGTGTAGCAAATTTTAAAAGAAATCATTGCCTTCACAGAATTCAACTGTGGTACACTGTTCTTAAGAAAAAAGAATCATATAAAAGCTTAGAATTATGAATCAATATTATGCCAAAGTAACTGAAACAACTGTCTCCTACTACTGTTCTTACCAGCTTTAAAAAATAACAGAGACTAATTGAATAAATTGAGTAGATCCATACAACAGTGATGAATACCTATTAGCTACACAATCTCAGCATCTTCTATGCAGAGATATCCACTGAGGTAGCATTTGCATTTTATTCTAAATCCAATGTTCAAAACTAATGCAGGCAAACAACAGTTCCTAAGCTACGAAAAAAAACATGGGAGAAGAAAGGAAAGACCTAAACAGAAAAGTTTACTCCACAAGCTGGTATTTGTGTACAATCTTCCTCTCAACAAGAACCATGGAAAAAGACCACGTGACCAACATCGAGGAGATGCAAATGCAGAGAACAGTAGTCCTGTTTCTTTTGAATTATGGATCAAATTCAAATGAGAAATGAATGCTATAAATGCAACGTTACACTGAAGATTTTCCTTGACAAGTGATATACATTTCAAAATCTATTAGAGTTAGAACTTCAGAAACAGCAAAATCTACAAACAGGACATCTCTTTGAAAAACTAGTCGAAGTTCTGGATTAAAAGGCAGCTGGGTTTTTTTAATTAATATGCACCCCCAAGGCTTGTGGGCAGGCTTGTTCTAGTAATAACCAACAGACCTTTCAGTACTGAGGACATGTAAGCTGATTTTTATCTGAGTGTATGATTTAGGAGAGATGCAAGGAAAATATCTGGCTGACATTTTGACTGGTACTCAGAACTACTTTTAATAGCAATTCGGGATGGGGTTTGGTGCCTTCTTATCCCAGCAAAACACAGAGCAAGCATAATTAGCGAAGACTTTCATTTGACTGATCTAGGTATATGAAGTTACAGAACTCTTGCTGCCCTCTGACAAGAAAGTATTGAATTACTTTTGCAAGGGCAACTCCATAGAAACCTGAGCATAGAAGCAGTAATACCTAAACTACAGAACTACTAAAAAGGAAGAAATATCTAATAAACCCACCAGAAATGGAGACGGGAAAAAAGGAAGGGGAGGGTGGGCAGAGGGGTTAAAAGAAACGTAACATGGTATTATAATTGCCAGGTTAAGTTTCTGGGTAAAGAGAGCAGTTCAGTGTTATAGTTCTCCTCTGTCGGAGGGAAAAGAGTTTAAAGCCTCTTCACTATCACGAAACAGGTTTTCTCTATATTTTCTACCTCCTTAAAACATTGTGCTTCTCAACTACAAACCCTGTCCTTCAGGAGTTAACTTCAACTCTCTGAAGAAAAGGGTGATCTATCTGTGCTTGACTTCAAATTAACCGAGTGCATCTAACAGGGATTCTGATGCCTAAACAGTAATTTGTAAATCCACATACATAAACAGCTCTAATTTGCTCTATTAAGTATGGTTTCAGCCCTTACTGATGTATTTCCATGTTTACTGCAGTTCTCAATTCTATTTAAAGTACATAGGATGCTAATTCACAGAAAACTACCAAGTTCGGCAGACGTACTAAAGTGTACCTGACCTATTCACAACAGTAAGCAAAACCGTCATGCTGAAGCACTTTGTCCTCTCTGTATAAAAGCCTTCCTTACTCCGATAAACCTTCGAAAGAACAGATTGAGCAAAAAAACAATGAAAAACAAAATCAACATTGCACAAATCTCTCTGCCCCACAACTGACCTTTCATTATTTGTTTTTGCACACAACTCTTAGTACTTAGCCTTGCAAGAGCTACCACACAAACTGGATAGAAGTTCTGAGGGAAAACAGTTCAGCAAAAGGAAGCACAAACTGACACAACAGAGTCGTAGTACATGATTCACTAAAACCATGCACTCAAATATTTTTCTAGTCCATGAACCAAATTTATGTGCATAAAGTGCAGAATTCTAAAACAAAAGAGGGTATTAAAAAGACAGCTCTGATCAAACAGATTGTCCATTGAAAGCCTAACTCTGCAGAGACAACTACAACTGAGAAACAAGCCATAATGAAAGGCACCATGCGAACAAAAACAAGCATGATAGATGTTGACTACTAGGTCCTAACTTGCTCTTCAGAAAGTTCAGTTGGACACGTCCTTTGCAACCTCAAATTTCGTAATTCTGCTAATTAACTATTTTAACTAAGATTAATTTATTCTAACTGAAGTTTTAGCTATTTCATTCACAGAAAAACAACAGGCATCTACAAACTGTTTAGATTAATTTTCTAGCCTATCATTCTCCTTCAGCACTTGGCTTCCCCACACACACACTCCTCTTCTAGCACTACCTGTTAATGTCAGATTAGAAGAACCCCACCTTATGAGTTGGACCTGTATAGTGACTAAAGAAGAACAATCCACTATTTTCTACTAGAAGTGCCATATGCATGCTGGTCATCACAAAAAAGTTTAATCCTATGATGTTAATTTGAAGAAGTTACTAATACAAGTATCGTCATAACAAACTGGTATCCTAATAAATATGTTCAACTCTTGTATCAGTACCAGATGTAATTAATTTCTTCTCCCAGATTGCTGAATTTACTTCAAAAAATGTAAAGGGAAAGGCTGTCCCTAGCCGAAGCATTTTATTTAGTCTTTACTTGTCTTACCTCCACCTTGCCTTCCTGTTTTTGTTGGTTTGTTTTTACTTACACACAAAACAGAGTATGTGCAAATAGTTGAAGAACAAAATTTGAAAATAAGAATGTCATGATGATAAGAATACTAACAGATGACTAGGTAATCATCCGCCTAACTTAATTGAACTCAATGCCTCCAGAGATAAACGGGAAAGAAAGAACTCTCACAAGGATGAAACACGGACCGAGTTTATTGGTACTGATACTGAGCCTGCAAGACTACCATCAGAGACTAAAGGATGGAGTTTTTCTCTCCAGTGTATTCTAGACTGTCTTCCATCATTTTGCCTCTGAGGACAAACACACTCTGGAGATTTGACAGGCTTATTTCTGAATGAAATTATAACACTGTATGTCATCCTTCAGCAAGGTGCTACTGAAAGAAGTAAGCTATTGTGTGTAAACCAGAGCTCAAAAGAAAACTGTCTTTCAAAAGGTGACTCATAGTCAGTAACAGAAGGATATCCAATAAAACATTAGACAGAAAGGCTATAAAAGCTTCATGTAAATATTAAGGCATGTCTCTGACATCTAAACAAAGGGGACCTTTTTCAATTAAACCATTTCCTTACCATTTGCAACCAGAGAGCGTAAAGCCTCGCATAATATGAAGTTCAAACTCAAAATTAACTTTTTTACTCCCACTGCTTCCACTAGAATGTTTTCCTACAAATAACCCGTTCAGATTGGAAATTAGTAATCAAACTATTTCAGTTCTTTCATATGCATTTGTATCAGTAGCTGACCTTTTGCCAAATCTGCTTTCAGCCCTGCCGGTACTCTGTAGCCCAAGTTTATTTACAGAGATCAGTTATATTCTCTCTTTCCTTCCTACTGCAAGGGTAAACAAGGCCAGCTCTTTCAGCCTCCTTCCCTGTTTACCACTAGGGAACGAACAGCTTAAGTAAAAGAATCAGAATAATAAATAAAGAGGATGTTATCATTTTCCTAATCCATATTAGGGATGCTATTAAACTCTGATGTTACCAAATTGAAAAAGGATTTAAACATTTTGTCAGTAAGTTCCCCATAGTAAAATGAATCCCTGTGTTCATCATTCTGTTGTACTAATTAAACAGTTCTAACTAAAATGGTCAGAAAGTACTCACAAGCTGTTTATCACTGCTGGCCTTTGAGCTTCAGTATACTCAAAGGACATGCTACTTTAGATGCGATAATTACCGAGTTCCTACATTTTTACTAAAGAGGCACAGAAGAGTTCCAACAGAGAATTTCACATTAATCAGAGCTAACAGGGTACTTATTAATAATAAAGCCATGATTATAATAGAAAAACATTTATTCAGTCCAACATTTGTAGGTACTAATTCCAAAAACTGTTTAAATTGATATCAGACAAAGTTTAGTCTCAGCTCTTTAGGGAAATTCAAGAAAATTAATAATTTCTCTGAAGCATAAGAAATGCTAAAGACTATTAATTATTCACCCACAAACAATAGCATATCCTCCATTCTTCCACCTCCTAAGACCTCAATAATTTTCCTGACATCTTTTCTTCTTACTTTTTAGAACTCTGATGGAACATATTTCTCCATGAACTGAAAATGCCTTCAAACTTCAACACCAAAGACTTAAACGAGCGCACAAAGATTTAACCATAGAGAGAACACATTTTTAACTGAAGGGCAAATTATGGACAACTAATGGAATTTAATCTTCTGGGTGCCTTCCGCACAATTTCTCTCTCAAGTTTCAGGAGCACATACACGGTTCAGAAAAGCTAAGTAACTCAAATCTCAGTTTTAAGACTAAAATTTCAATAAAGATCTAACACTTCCCAAGGGTGCTAGAAGAAAATAGTATGTACACAATTGCATTACCGTAGCTTGCAAAGGAACAACGAGCCAGAAAGCAGACCACCCCAACAGTTACACAATTTATCAGATTGTGATTACATCATGGAAAAAGCCTCCTTATTAATATGACATACAAAAGAAAATCAGTTATTCCTTAGCAAGATTTTTGCATATCTTCCACATACTAGTACGGAAGTAGAAATGCAGACTCTACACAGTCGGCATTTAAAAACTACAGGTTGTTTCAGACAGTAAGATTTTTTTGGGAAGTTGAATCTTGCATCGACTATGGTCTTGAAATAAAAATACTCAATATGGACTCATAAAACCCTGAATTATTAAGAGACTATAAGGGATTTTATATATTTATATTAGCTTTGTAATTCCATTTTATATATTCTTTCCTCTGTGTAGGTACTCAACAGTCAAACAGTAATACTGAAGTGATATAAGCTATGAAAATTTACTGTTTCTTCTTTTATACATATATGTATATATGTATGCTTATATGTAATATATAAAATGTAACCTTGGTTAAACTTATAGCAGATTATTGTTCTTATTATGCATCACAATTGTTTAGGATTCTGTGCACAAAATGGCACTATAGTACTATTCAGTACTCGCTACAGTCCACTAATCTATGTGCTTAAAATTTCAGGTGAAAAATATTTACCAGAAGTTTATTACAACATCATAAAAGTTTGTAGATTTATTTTTTCATTCATTATTAAAAATATTGCTAAATCTACATCAGAGAAAAAATTTCTGGTCACCCTTCTGTGAAAAATCTTTAAGTTTATCTATCTTTGTCTTCGTAGGAAATACAAGATATTGGTTGGAAGAGAATGAAGATGACAGAATTAACTGTATTTATCTGTCAAACTGACAGTCTACACAGCATGTCTTCTCTGTATCTGATAATAATTAATTCAATTGCTACATATGAGTAAGAAGTTCCACATAACACTCTGAGATTACAATGAAATTATCTTTACAGGTGAAACTAATCTTTACAAGTGAATTTTACAAGGTTTAAGACAAGTTGTAATCACGGTACTCCAGACCTTCTGAATGCTGTATTAGCCTGAAAGCAAAGCAGGTTATTTAATTTCTGACTTGCAAAAGACCTCAGAAAGGATCTACATATAAAACCACAGCTTCTTCTCTAGGTACTGGTATGTTTTAGTTGCTTAACCCATTAACAGGGCTGTGCAGATCTCATTCTCAGTAGCTAGGAACAAACACAGACAACACGTAGACAGGCAGGAGCACACAGAGCATCCTGGGCTTGGCTTCCTAATGAAGCTTGAATTGCCAAGCACCACCATAGTGGTAGAAAGTGTACATTTTCTAGCAAACATTCTTCACATCAATTTCACAGAATCACAGAATGGTAGGGGTTGGAAGGAACCTCTGGAGTTCACCTAGTCCAACCCCCCCTGCTAAAGCAGGTGCCCCCAGAGCAGGTTGCACAGGAATGCGTCCAGGTGGGTTTTGAGTATCTCCAGAGACTCCACAGCCTCCCTGGGCAGCCTGTGCCAGTGCTCTGTCACCCTCACAGTAAAGAAGTTCTTCCTCGTGTTCAGGTGGAACTGCCTGTGCTCCAGTTTGTGCCCGTTGCCCTTTGTCCTGTCATTGGGCACCACTGAAAAGAACCTGGCCCCATCCTCTTGACACCTGCCCTTTAGATATTGATAAACATCGATCAGATCCCGTCTCAGTCTTCTCTTCTCCAGGCTGAACAGACCCAGGTCTCTTAGCTTTTCCTCATGAGAGAGATGCTCCAGTCCCCTCATCATCTTTGTTGCCCTCCGCTGGACTCTCTCCAGTCGTTCCCTGGCTCTCTTGCACTGGGGAGCCCAGAACTGGACACAGTACTCCAGATGCGGCCTCACCAGGGCAGACTAGAGGGGGAGAATCACCTCACTTGACCTGCTGGCCACACTCTTCTTAATGCACTCCAGGATGCCATTGGCCTTCTTGGCCACACATTTTGCAGGAGTCAACTACCTTTTTATTCCAGGTCACACGTATATAAATCACAAGCCTCTAACTTCTGAATTTGTAAGAGTTTAATAAATTAGTGACTACTTCAAGAGCATTCTTCTGCAGGCACACAAAGAGTTTGCAGTAGCTAGAGAAATCATACACCAGAAGTTACACAAGTGCTTTGACAATAACTAGAGACAAACTCTTTCCTGCTTATTTACACTATATATGATAATTAACTGGTAGTGAGGAGCTAAGCTACTACACCCTTGATTACTAGAAGAAAAGCTCAGTGATAATTATAGGAAATCCAACCCCTTTTTCTTCCTCCTGTCTCATAATCCTGGTACAGCAAGCATCAAGCTCTGTAGAAACTACAACTCAGGTTGTAAAAACTATAACTCAGGTAACTCTTCACAAAGGATGCACTATCAAGTTATAAAACCAAGATTTCAATAACTAAGGTATGTGCTAAAAAGCCAATAAGCAATATAACTCTAAGATATATATAGATATCTAAGTACAGGGCTACTTACATCACATTACGTAACAATTTCATAGCACAGTTCTCCAAAATCTGTAATTATATGGAGTTTCAAAGTCATCAGTGGTTTTAGCATGGGGATATGTACACATCTACATATGCGTACATATACATACATAGATACACATATGCAATTTATTTGGAAGAAAAATGGAACAGGAGAGAGACGTTCCTACTGCCAATGCAAATTTTTGAGCATTTTTCCCAGTACAGATATTTTAACCCAAAAGCAACTGTGAAAACTTTAAAGGGAGAAAAGACATTTGTCTAAAGATTCTGTTCTGAATAATGACCTGCACTTAATTCTCTTAATGGAATATGGAACAATGAGGTTTTAGAGGCCTATATGTTCTAAGCAGCATTAAAACAATAAAGTTTAATTTGGAGAGCTTAATCTAATTAATGATAAAGAAAAGCCACACAAATACACAAGTGTTAGTTCCGTATTTTGCTCTTCTGAACTTTCTTCCACTTTATACCACTTCAGTGTGCAAATGCCTCACTTGGACCCTGCACTCCTCCACTGCAACAGGATCTCTAAATTCTATCAGGGAGGAATAACACAATTTCTTACTTTCACAGAATCATAGAATGGCAGGGGTTGGAAGGGACCTCTAGAGATCATCTAGTCCAACCCCCCTGTTAAAGCAGGTTAGCCCAGAGCAGGGTGCACAGGAATGCGTCCAGGCGGGTTTTGAATATCTCCAGAGAAGGAGACTCCACAACCTCTCTGGGCAGCCTGTTCCAGTGCTCTGTCACCCTCACAGTAAAGAAGTTCCTCCTCATGTTCAGGTGGAACTTCCTGTGTTCCAGTTTGTGCCCATTGCCCCTTGTCCTGTCGCTGGGCACCACTGAGAAGAGTCTGACCCCGTCCTCTTGACATCCACCCTTTAGATATTTGTGAGCATTGATCAGATCTCCTCTCAGCCTTCTCTTTTCCAGGCTGAACAGACCCAGCTCTCTCAGCCTTTCCTCATAAGAGAGATGCTCCACTCCCCTAATCAACTTTGTGGCCCTCCGCTGGACTCTCTCCAGTAGTTCCCTGTCTCTCTTGAACTGGGGAGCCCAGAACTGGACACAGTACTCCAGATGCGGCCTCACCAGGGCAGAGTAGAGGGGGAGGATCACCTCCCTCGACCTGCTGGCCACACTCTTCTTAATGCACCCCAGGATGCCATTGGCCTTCCTGGCCGCAAGGGCACACTGCTGGCTCATGGTGAGCCTGTTGTCCACCAGCACTCCCAGGTCCTTCTCCGCAGAGCTGCTCTCCAGCAAGTCAACCCCCAGCCTGTACTGGCACATGGGGTTGTTCCTCCCCAGGTGCAAGACCCTACACTTGCCCTTGTTGAACTTCATCAGGTTCCTCTCCGCCCAACTCTCCAGCCTGTCCAGGTCACGCTGAATGGCAGCACAGCCTTCCGGTGAGTCAGCCGCTCCCCCCAGCTTTGTATCATCAGCAAACTTGCTGAGGGTACACTCTGTCCCTTCATCCAAGTCGTTGATGAATACATTGAACAGGACTGGACCCAGCACTGACCCCTGGGGAACACCGCTGGTCACAGGCCTCCAACTAGATTCCACACCACCGATCACAACCCTCTGCGCTCTGCCATCCAGCCAGTTCTTGACCCACTTTGATCACTTAACCCACTCTTGATCACTTCGTCGGTGATCAATGAAAATGGTTGGGGTAGATTCTGACAGGACTGGTTTTCCCGAGTTGTTTTAAGAAACCATGCAGATGACAGTAGTTTTAAACAGTTCTTCTGGTTAAATGAAACCATTCTTCCTCAAAAAGGTAGGTATACAATAGAATAGAACACCCAATGGAGAATATAACACTGGCATGCAAGCAAAAAGCTTTGCTTAAAGGGGGAAGCAGGGACAGGACACAACACATGACAAACCCCAAGATAAAGACACTTCTATATGCAACAGAACTGCTTACACAGGTAAGGGACAAACAATAATTGAGGTTAAGTACAGTCTCCAAAAGGTCTCTAAAGTGTCCCTAACGATTCCCCAACTGACTCTGAGACATACTAAGAGAAAAAACACTGTCCCAAGAACCATTTCCCTCATAAAACTCACTACACAGTGTCTCAGGACTGACAGTACTAAACGAACAAGAGAACTCAGATCTTAGATCTACGGCTTTACAACCCATATTGGTTTGGCATTTAACACACCCTTCTTCCACTCACACTCACTACAAATCAAGCCACCAAGTGGAACATATACTGCTTCCCTAAGAAGTATCTTGTCAAAAGCAATTCAGTGTGATCCAAGGGTAGCATCACATGAAATTTACATTTAAAGACGACCACAAGGATCAAAAAATAATTTAGTGACTAAAAAGATATACTTACATCTGGATATTCTTTTACAGGCACATATAGTTTCTCTTGTAACTGTACAATAGGTCCCACAGCATCTGGTAATTCTGCACTTCTCTTCTCCGTACTACCATTTAATGTGTCGTTATACATGTCTTTCCGTACTCTGCTAATTTCTGTGGGGGGAAAAACGTATATTAGGTATTAAATACAGTAACAGATTATAATCTAGCATGACAGTCTTCTCTTGCTAATCTTTCCCAAATCTTAATGCCATTTTCTTTCTCTCTTCATAAGCATCAAGGTAACTTGAAAGAAAAATCTACTCTGGTTTTGTTTAGGTTTTGTGTGTGTGTGTTTGGTTTTTTTCAATTGTAGCATCCATCTTAAATGCTTTCTTCATGTCTGTAAGTTTGCTGCCTACTCATCCTGTTTATGAAATTTAGCTATTGAAGTAAAAATTGTGGAGCCCCTTAGAACACTTCCAAGATTGTTCACGTCATTTAAAAGGTGTATCAAAATAGTTTTTATGGGTTTTTTTTTTAATAATAAAGCATCTGGAAAGGAAAAAAATCAGAAGTCTGTACCTAACGTAAAAAACACAAAAATGCACCTAATACAGTACTATTTGCTAGTTATGAGATTAACTACAGCATTTGGAAACTAAGTGGTGACAACTCAAGGGTGCAGTTACTGAGCACATGGTGTGACAACAAACTAGTAAATATTGTTCTACTGACTATCTCCAGTGAGATAATGAAAAAATGAAGACAAGTGTGATATCAGAGACCTGGGCAACCTGTACATACACTCCAAAGCACTACTGCTTCATTGCAAAGTAATGAAAAACTCAACAGCACCAGGGACTGTCACAAGTGGACTTATTCCTGTTTCTACCAATTACACCTGTATTACCTACACCTTGAGGTATTTAGTTGCAAGATGTAGTTGAGTAGCTATGAACAAGGTAGTTAAAAATGGATTGTTTGATACACGTCCAGATTAGTTCCATTAAACTGTAACAATCTGCGAATGGACACAAAGCTTTCTTATTTAAACAAAAATATATTTACAAGACCTTATATTTCATTTCTAGAACTGTTAAACTGTTTTTAAATTGCTGTTGTAAGAATAAAAAACCGCACATTTCATAACTTACAGAACCTCAACTTGTATAAAGTTTTCTCAATGAATTTATTCCAGTATCACTAAAGAATTACTTAAAATGAATGAATTAAGTTCCAAACTGAAAACTAACATTTAAACAGGCATTGTTCCCAAAACATTAAGACTTATGATAGTGTGGGTTGTAAAGCAAAACCAGGTATCAATAAACTCCAGTCTCAGAATTGGTACAACTGCTTTCAAAATCTTCAGGATTATAATGAAACTGAAACCAGAAATAATGTATTTTCATCTGACTACAGGAAGCCACAGAAACGAGAAGTCACTTGAAACTCTAGCAGCAGACATGAGATTAATACAACCTCTGTTTCATAATCAATTTCTTCTCTGGCAAATGATTTATAGCTGAGATACCGCCACTTGAAAAGCTAGCAGGGAGAGGAAGAGCGTCAGAAACGATGAATCTCTAAAACACAGCACACCTAATATTCAACTGGGTTAGTCTAAATTAATTCTAACAAACTTACAAGTTATTCTGCATATTCAAGAACAAGTTGTTTCTCCACTAGAAACTGACATACTCAATCATGTATACTATTATAAGGATTTGGTGGTTAACACCTGTTTAGAATGGAGAACACAAACTTCATCATCATATAATCACAGCTCAAGGAAAAAATCCACAGCTGCTTCTACACTGACAATTTTGGCAACAGGCACAAAATCCTCAGAACTACAAGCAGTATTTATATTGGCTTCAGTATATAAAGAAATTCTTTAGCACATCTCTTTGAACAAATATTATTATCTTTTGGCAGACTTTGTTTCCTTTTCATTCTCTTCAGATTTTCCATTAACTTACACTACACTGAAACACGCTAGGCAGTCTGCCGAAGTACTGAAGCATAAGTAGCAACACGGTCGTTTTTATTTATGTTTGGCAGCTACAGAGTAGTTGCACTGAAAATTTCATTTTAAATTATATCTTTGGTGTAGAATATGATCACTAACATTAGATCCCCTAGTTTTCACATGAGAGAAGAACACTTATTTTAACACTTATTTTAATCTTTCCCCTGAAAATATTTGTACATCACATTCATGACACTGTACAGCCAAACATTCAGAAGATGCATAGATAGTCTAAGCCAACTGGAGGACTACCACTGAATTCTGGCTTGCGTCTATCACACCTCAAGCGTTACACAAAACAAAGACACCTATCAACTCAGGATTTTCTACTCCACTATAAAAANCAGCCAAACATTCAGAAGATACATAGATAGTCTAAGCCAACTGGAGGACTACCACTGAATTCTGGCTTGCGTCTATCACACCTCAAGCGTTACACAAAACAAAGACACCTATCAACTCAGGATTTTCTACTCCACTATAAAAACAGACACCTGAAATTTAGTTGTCTGTGCACATGTAGGTTTTTATCTTCTCTCTCTACATTCAAGCCATTGCTAATACTGACGAACACCATGACAGGGATAGCCAGCTACAGCAACTCAGCATTAACATTAGCTCCTCAAGTGCTACCGTTTCTTCTGCTTCTTGGCATTTTATCTTCTCTCTTGCCTTAGATACTTTCCGTAAGACCTCAGAAGAAACGTTCAGAAGCAGTAGGTGAAATAACAAGCGCGTACTCCCAGTTCTTCTTCAGGTGCATATCAGGTCTCCAAACCCCCTTTCTGTATAATACACTATCTAGGAGCCTCTTCTCACTTATTTTGTATTTGGCAGAACTGAAGGACTACTGCTTAAATTGTAAAATAATTAGATTCGAATCGCCAGTTCACCCATTCTCTCTCACTTCCAGCTCTGGATAGAACACAACCCATCTTCCTTCCCAGCTTGTCAGCACAGCCAACCACAAGCAGTTTTCTCAGATACCTGCCTCTTGTTTAATCGCACACACCTCTTGTGTCTCAACAAGAATCCACATAAAAGTATTGAATTTTGATCACAGGCTTCCTCTTTATAATCTCCATTAAACCAAATTCAAGCTTCTAGTCTCTTGAGTATCTTGTAACTTCGCTACTTACTTCAAGCAGATATGCACACCCACAGAACTATCTACTACTATATTTCCAGCATCTCCCACAAGAGTTTATCAGAAGTGCAGTAAGATTCCAGAAAACCTCACCAACACCATGTTAGAAAAGCTAAAAGCTCTACTCTCCTTTTAGGTCTAGCGAGTATGTGTTTTATTTTTTTCCAAAATACTTAAAAAATTTGAGGTCAGGAGTAGTACAAAAGTAGGAAGGTCACATCCTCAATGCACACCTTTTTTTTTTTACCATGAAATCCACATATTAAAAGTAAGAGGAACTTAAGTAAACAGCCTTTCATTTAGACTTACTTCATGTGATTTCTTACACACTACAAGCAGATGTCTCATCTTTCTTTCCCAAAAGCTTATTTGGTACGTCTCTCATGAAATCACACTTCCCAAGTTCATTTCCAAGGCTTTAGCTCCTCCACATTTACAATTCTTTAACAAATCATTCCACCATGATATCTCACAGGAAGCCGACTGATGTAAAAATATTGAAAAACTTTACTTCCAAAGTGAACATCTAAGCACAGTTCTAACTACTTTACCTCTAGCTTAACACCGCAGCGGTAATTATATTGTATAACACTCTAGGGATTTATAATGGAGTTAGTAAGGAGAGTTACTTAATTATAATAGTAGATGTGGCTAAAAAAAAGCATACAGCAGTTTCACCATACCTCTAAAACCTGTGAGCTCTGCAAATGCAGTAATAGGCCTCCCTTTGAAAAGATCTAAGCAGCCATCTCTACTGTAGGCAGAAGCAGAAACTTTAGATTAAGAAGTTCAAAATCCACATTATTCACCATTAGCAATACTCTGGTCTACACGTTTTAAGTAGTAAGCTTAGCAATAAATGACAAATTTGTCTTGTTCACAGCAGGGCAGCAGAGGAATAGATTCAAAAACAGACTAACTAGTTTCAAAATAATTATCTTGTTCCACCTTAATATAGCACGACATAGCCACCTATGGTGGCCATGACATGCACGCTGGTCCAGGAGAACATTTTTCTTCGTCTGTCCCTGAAAGCTATGCAAGTAATGTAATAATCTTTTGTTTCTTTCATCTACAGACAGTATTTTTCAATCTCTCTAACACCTTTCTAAGATACGGCCTGCAGCAGGACACACTGTTTATACTGACTACATTTGCCTACAGAGATGTACTTTTTGATTTCTTCATGACACTTAACAATAAAGTATTCTTCCCTCTTGAGCACATGAAGGACTGTGTTCAGATGAATGTCTGTCATCACATTAAAAACAAGCAAGAAGTTACTGCTTTTCAGCTGTCAATTATCATTCCCTCAGAGGAAGTAAGACTCTGCTCATGTGTTTAAGACTGTTGGATTGCAATGTAAAACAGGTTTACGTAAACTACTCAGCAAGCATATTCAAAGTAGAAAATCACTGAAAAGGTTCAAATCCTTCCTTTCCCATCACTTTCAGAGTTGCAAACCACCCTCCTCCCCAGGGTCCACAGTTTTCAAATTTCTCATCATGACAGCTTCTTCTAAATTATAAAGCTTTATCTTCTGAAAGAAGAGCAGACTTGAACAGTTTTTAAACCAATGCACTCCTCATTGCAGTTTAAACTAGAACCAAGAATTTGAAGAACTGAAACAAATCTTCTGATATTAACAATTTGCTCAAATTTAGCTACAGCCATTTAAGCAGAGCTGAACTGATGCCACTTCTCAGCCTCTGTTCCTTTCCTAAGTCTAACACAAGGTTAAGCCATCAATGCACACAGAACTTAATTCTTTCAACTGAAGAAAATAAGAACTGTTTAGCTGTCACAGAAGAGCCACTTATCTATCATTCTTCATTTTTACAATACACAGCAAATGAGGGTGGAACAAACCAATAGCCACAATCAGCAAGATATTCAGAATGAATCCAAACACTAACCATCTTATAACATCGTCAGCACGCTTCCTTAAGGAAGCAAAGCACCACACTCAAAGATTCTCAATCATAAGCGAATTTCCATATGAAAAAACCATTATGAGCAATTTTTTTTAAGTTAACAATTTAAGAAGTATGGTCAGAAAAAGTTATGTTCATATAGCTAAAAATCCACACTGTACTTGGATCTCAGTCATGCATAGAGCATTCAGTTTCAGTTTTCTACTTTCTCACAGAAATCTACTTATTCGCAAAATATCAACAGCACCCGATTTTTTACACAAAGCAATTTTATGTATTTTGACAGGAAAAGTTAATTCTTACAATGAACTTGTTTCTTAGAGACAACAGTACTAAAAACAAGTGTAAATAATGTCTTCACTATTTCCATAATAATTTTTTGTGAACAGTGAAAAATTCTGACAACTATCTATCACAGATGACTTCAGTAAGTCCACTCAAATTCAGGAGATCAGCATGCTTCCAGCTGAGGCAGCAGGTAGAGAAAACAACTGATTCAAGTCTCTCCTCATTCTTTACTACTATGAAGTTTAATTCTTTTTTTAATGTGAAATGCAATAAAATGCATCCAAAAAGTTAGTATTTCTATAAAATATTCTTACTGCACACAAGTGCTGCTGGATCATTAACTTAGGAATTTAAGATGTACTTTTAAGCAACAAAATACATTTTTTGCAATTCTTTTGCAATCAGATAGGTCCTCAAACTAGTAGACGAATGCTACAAACATTCTATAACATACAGACATACAATTACCGCTTCAGAGGATACAAATCCACTGATCATGGATCCAGGGTTTATCCAGGCAGACAATCCATTCCATGTTCTATTAAAGCATTACCGATCAGTTAGGCAACTGGAACTAGATACCAGTTAGTTTCATATAATACAGTGTTTTCTTCAAACAGTATCCAATACTGTTTTAAACAAAATACCTGATAAATGTAACTAAAAATGGAGAGAAAAAAGCAGGAGTATGTAACTATCATATTCTGCTCTTATTGAAAAACCTCTGAAGACTGATGGATCATAACCTGTCTTGAAAGCATTCTGAAGGCTAGTACGGAGCATGTGCTCAAACTACAAGATGAGCAGTATGCCAGTGTTCACCCCTGTCCAAAAAGAACCCTGTTGACACAGCACATACCAAATTTAAACAACATTTATTATAAAAAATTAAAAAAAGAACCAAACTAATGTGACATCATCCCATTTAGGCACTAAATTGATCAGAAGAAATGAAAAGGAATCTGTAAGTTCTGGACACCACCACTGAGAATATGGCTGTCATCCAGCAGTATCACCCAAACAAAAAAAAAAGTGTTTGTATTTCAAATTTCAATTTGTCTTATAATGCCTTGGAAAAACTCTAGTTTCTTCTCCTTTGTTCCTCTGAGCCCAATCTAGCAGTACGCTTTCGATGATTAAACTGTTAGTCCAATGATAAGCCGAAAGCACTTTCAGCAACTTGTCAGCACTCTATCAAAATTCAGTCATTTCTTTCTGCAAGAAGAGTCTGCAAAACTCCTTCTGTTGTGGACAGTTGTAAGGTTTGCATCAAACTGACTTCAAAACCAAACAGAGCACGCTCATCTGTTCTCTTTGTATAAATGTCAACAGAAAGCTTTTAAGTGCTTTATTATTGGTGGAACATTGCAACTCATGTGTTTTCTAATCTAGCAGCTTTAGTATGCTTACTTAGCAAAGAAATAGCTGGTTTTATTCATCGCAATTTCAACAGTCTTCACTGTTAACACCAGTGCTGTCTGCTACTATTGCTGATGCAGCAGAAATAGCAACACTAGCAGAAAATCAAGTCATTTTTAATGTTGTGCCACATGGACCTGTAGCCTGCATGCATCATCAGGACACAGACTAAAATGTTGGCGTACTTACTCTGCCCACCCTGTGCTATTAATCAGTGAAATGCCTGAGCATCAGGCAAACGAGATTCCTATCATCAGGAAGCAATATAGAATAAAAAATATAAAATTAGACAAACATGATCAAGCATCAAAGCTGATAGACAGTCCACTCTTGATGAATTTTCATACATCAGCAGATTTAGTTTAGAGTATGACATTGAACTCTGACATGATTAACTGCCAAATTTAAAACAGTCATGCATTTGTTTCCACTTATGAAAACTTGCATTTACGTTATTTAATACAGTGGCATGTCAGAATGGCCAGAACAGGTCTGATCAGAAGTCCATCAACCCTACATCCGACAGTGGCAATCTGCATTCACTTCAGAAAATAATATACAGAAGGTTGAATATAGTCTCCTCATTTTCTCAGTAAACTCAAAAAGCTGTACATTTGAGATGAAGTCCTGTGCCTCTCATATCCCAGCACTATGCTCCAAAAACCCTAAAAATATTTAACATAAAAATCAGTTTAGATGTTCCTCAGAGGACAGTTCAACAACTCTTTCAGCAGCCTGCTTGGTGTCTCCAACTGACATCATCTAGCGACTGACATACTCATTTGGATGTGGATGGATAGTGTATCTTTGTAAAACTACAAGCTTCTTGGGAGTGAGTAATTAGCTGATAGAGAACAGGCAAACTAAACAGAACTTTGTAAGAGTCAAGCAAAATTCAATGTTTTAAAGTCAACATTAAGAAACAGCAGAACGAGTCCAGAATATTCATCTCTTATGTTAAGTCTCAGCATTAGATCAAGTTTACACATAACTCAGTTAAATGAACATATACTGTTCTGCTTGTTACAAAATTTCCTTACAACATGGGTTGGATTAACAGAACCAAACTCTTCAAAACATTTTCCACTAATAAAGTGCATCAGCACAACTGCTGAAGCAGATCTGATGGCTCACATTCATATCAAGCTTAATTATTACACTTCCAAAAATCTCTCTAGCTCCCTTTAGCAGCAATTTGCTACCAAATACTTAGTTACAAGTCTAACTTGTTACACTTACATGTGTTACACCTACATCAAGCTGCTGAATCTATTAGAGGTTTTTGTCTGTTTGCTTTTTCCATACCTGGTAGCATGAATCAAATGTTTGGCAGCTAACTGTAATAATAAACTACTTGAACATCTTTGATATAGGAGAATCAGCAGCAATTCAATTCTGTATGAACTACTAATCATGATCAGAAAGGTGAAAGAAAGGAGTCATCCATTCTATGAGATTTAAACAGCAACGTTACCTGTTGCTATTTAAGAACACCAGCTTAGTATCAGCTCAGCTGCTACTCAAAAACATCAGCTTAAACTCAGCTCAGACGGAACTGTCATGGTTTTAGTTACTCAGGCGTGTACTTTTTTCAACAAAAAATTTTTACTTATGTTTACTGTCTATTTTTTAATCTGCTCTTTGTGAACAACGCAGAATGACAGACCTGCAACACCCCTTCTCTACCCAGACATTATTCCATGCTCCCTACATTTAAATCCTTCCCTTCACAACAGTCAGTTGCTGTCCAATGTCTACAGGAATCTTCAGCATATGAAACAAATTGTATTTATGTTCAACAACTATGAAGTGATGTGACCTTCTCTCAAAAACTATACTGAGCACTCCAGGAAACAATAGCCTAAGTCACATCAGAATTCCCTTGGTATCAGCAAAGAAATCCCACACTCTATGCCAGCATGTGCAAGGAGTGCCCAAAAGTAAAAGGCAAGATGCTATCTTACTACCTTTAAAACAAATTAACTTAAATTCCTGGTTGAGACCCTCCAAAATAATCAGTTTTGAAGTTAGTGGAGTATTAGAATTCTGGTGAGTTACCTAAATTTCAGTTTTGTTTATTCTTGGAACTGAGAGGAAATCATAGTGAAAACTACTGAAAAAACCTACTTGAAAGAACTAAATAGCAGTGCCATTAGATTCTTTCCTGCTCTCACAGGTACATCTTAACACTCACCGTTTATGATGAATAACATCAAGTGCACGCAGGTTATTTTCTCATCCACCCTCCACAGAGATCGCAATTGCAAGGACACATTCCATTGGTTAATTCACTTTGTCTTTTGCAGGAAAGGAGTGAGGGCATTTTTTTTACTTCCACCATGACCCCAAAATAATTAACTATTCACTAACACAGTAACGTCAAGGGAGTCCTCCCCCTATGTGACTAATTGTTTTACAGCTAAAGTAAATTTCGCACATCTTCCACACAGAGACGCAATCTGAGGGAATACAAAACTTTGCAGCTGACAAAGTATTTCAGGAACCGTTGGCAAGCAAAGACACATATCCTACTGTCCTCTGACAATTTTTCACATAGCTTTGTATCGGTCTTTTCCTTACCATAAAACCAAATCCTCTACAGCACATGCACACAGTGATCACCTGATACATTCAAAATAGCTAGATATCTGGACCATACACACATAGTCAGCTAAAGGAAAGTGAGCTAAAGGAAAAAAAATTATTACTCAGCATTGCCTGATTAGTCATGAAGAATTAACTTATGCATTCTTTATTAGAAAAAATACACTACTGCTATAGAGATGCTGATGAAGACACTTTGTAATCATTCCAACCTGGATTTTGGCACTAAGTTTTTGTATCTGTGACATCTAGAAAAACTGTGATGACGGGTTATCAACAGAGAAATTTACGTGATACTGGAAGACATGCAACACCAAAAACTTGAGAAAGCAAACACATCTAATCACAAGCAAATGACTTAGTTATAAAGAGAACATCACATCTCTAATTTTAACTTGCTATTCCAGTATTTGTAAAAGCAATGTCTCTACGTATACAATTTCATAAGAGGCTGACCTGACAGCTTTCATCACTTCAACTTGAATCTCATCCATTTGAATAGAACTGACTAGTTCCTCTCATTCCCAATTTGCTGCTTTTTTAACTGATCACGTATGACAGCAATACAATCTCACTTTTAAACACCCTGCTCCCTATCACACAGTATTGTTTTACACACTGCCCTACCCTGGCTCTGTCAACATTATATCCATGAGGCTATATGTAACAATTTTTGGTTGACAAGGACCAACACCAACATTGACAAGTTAGTCATCTACCACATTAAATACATTAACTATTGCATTGCTCTGACATTGAATACATTATCAAGACGCACTACACAACTTCAAACTAACTCTGAAGTATTGGAAGACTTCCCAGAGTTAGGCAATACATAAACAAAATCTCTACTTAACCACAATCTCTACTTCGCCAAATACATGAGCAACACCATAGCTTAAGATATTTGATTAACACAGCTGACCAAACAATAGCCCCGAATTGCTACCCATCTGTGTTAAAAGATTACACATATCCAACTTATCTTTTAGCTTATATTTATTAAATTACAAAGCTTAATTAGCACAGACATAAATTCTTAATATAACATAGTGAAATATTCCTGCATGTGATAAACTGATAGATTTATCCATTAGGTTGTTGATGAACCAACATAAAAAGTTGTTTTAGATTCAGCTTTAGTAAGCAGAGAAGACTTCAAAGGTGATGGCCATCAAATCCAGTTATAAATCTTGAACAAACAGAAGAACAACAAAATTTATTTAAGCTTCAATTTCAAAACAGGTGACTTCAATAAAGCAGTGGATCTTGTTAGCAAAATCATCTGGACAGAAGAGGTCAAAGATGAATCTTGGAAAGAAAAACTAGAAATTCTGAGTTGGAAGTACAATAACCAAACATGTGCTCATACAGGAAAAGGCTCCAAAATTGAGTTAAAGAATAAATATTCCAGTCAGACACATAGTCCATTTGTAGTACTATGTCAAATTTCAGAAATGTTGAAGAACTTAAAAAATAAACCTGTGTGAAAGTCTGTAAAGCATACTACACATTTACCAAAGGTAGACTGTGCTAGGCTAAAAACTCTCATAAGAACTATGAGAGTGCATAAGAAAACAGAGACGTGGTAAGTTGACTTTCCCATGCCACACTCTGCATGGAATTTAACTAAAGAAATGGTGATTCCTAGAAGAGGTCTTCAAGGTATAAGACAAAACAAAGCAACCATAGCTGTGCTACAAGTTGAACGAATTAAAAGGAGGTTGACCAAAGGTGATGGAAACCCTCATAAAGGGTGAGCTGAATAATCTCTAAAAATGAATTGGTGAAAGTGGAATCTCACTCTGAATCGTTAATGCTGCAGAACTAGGAGGTTCCCCCCACCGGCCAACAAAGAATGCCCTGTTTGACACTGACAGGATGCAAAACACACACAATCACACACTGACCAGGAGGGACTAAGCAGTGACAGCAGTGGAAGAGCAGGTATCATAATTTATGTAGCTCTGTATGGTATTTTCAATAAAGAAGAATTGCATGAACAACTCTGTCAAAATGCTGTATACTATTTTGGTCATCCTCATTCAGAAAAAATACCAAAGATACAAAAGGGTATTTAGATCATGTAAAAACATACAGACACTCACAGGAAAAAAAAAAAGAGGTTGGCTTGGAAAAAAAAAAAAACCACCCAAAAACCAAAACCAGGAGAGATTTGCTTATTATCAATACATAGACAACTGCCACCAGAATAAGAGTTAAAAGGGTAATACGTGCTGTAAAATTAAATAGATTTCAAGTGGTCACAAGTAAATATAACAGTAAAAAAAAATCTGAATTTGACACACATGATTTTGGAAAAACCCAGCATAGCAAATTATGATTCTGGTGGAAAAAAATGATTAAATCAAAACATTATCTGTGTTCAGATAACATACATGATACGTAGCTTGGAATCAGAATTCCTTACCAAGACAGTCTTCAAATCACAACAAATCAGACAGGTCACACTCCAAGAAGAAAAAACCTCTGTATGCAGATGGTTTATCAAACTGCTGTATGACCCACGCTTATCATAGGTGCAGTAAGATTAAGTTTTTTATTTCAAGCACCAGTCTGAAAAAGAATCCATTAAGAACACTACAGATGGTAGTAAGTACAATTTTACCTGACTGCGAACTGTCATTTATTATACAAGCACAATCAGTGACAGAAATTTATGTATGAGAAATACAAGTAAAAAATTTTAGTAACATCACTAAATACTTTAATCAAGGTGTTGAAAGGATTTTAAAAAATGCTCATATTTATGCTAGGTAGTACATACAGAAAATAGCACTGCTTCAAAACTGTCACCGAGTTCCTCTAATACAACTGTTAAACAACTTCAATTTCATGTTGAAGTGATTAAGGCAACTAGTCGGCTTTGAAAAGCTGCTCGTTTTTCATCAGCCTAGAAGAAAAGAACAGCATGCTTGAATTCACCACAAATACATGCACCTGAATCATCTTCTAAAGATAAATACACCTATGTAAAAATGGTTCTTCAGGGAACTGAAACTTGGCAACAATCAAACTAAATCTTACAAGACTGAAGCTTAACTTCAAGGTTAAAAAAACCCAGGCTGTTTGTAATTGTCATTTTTAGTAAACCTGAGTATTTTTCCAGACTTGAACATAAATTAAACTGAAGAGTCATATTAGTATACTAATCTTAGTGTTATCCATCCTTTTGTACCATGCATTAGTTTGGCCATGTGACTCAACACATTACCAGCAGGCAGGAAATCAGCAAGGCAACTAACTTTTTCTAAACATGCACAACTAGCAAAACTTTAATGAAACAATCGACTACCACGAAAGCATGAACCTCTGATAAAGTGAGAAACAAGAAGATTGCTACTTAGGTTTCTTTTACTTCAATGAAAAGTACTAGCTGTTATTTGCCCTATTTTATTTATTGTTGTTCCACATAGTGAACAGACTGTTCAATCTAATTTGCAGTTGGGTATGTTAAAACATACTTGGGCCATCTTTCAAAGGTTCATTCCCTTGAAGAAAACATAATGCTTTTCAACTACAAAAAAACTTCATTAAGAGTATTTTTATACTATGACAAAATCCCATTGACTACCTATTGAATAGGCAGATTCACAATATTTTCGCTCCTTCCCATGGTAAAAAGATACTCACTTTCCAAAAAGTGTATAGTGTTATCTGCTTTATTAGGTAGATTCTTATTTTGACAAACACATAACCATGCTCACTCCCTTCAACCATATCAGAGCTTTCACGAAAAATATGGCCTGCCTACTCTGTAAACAGTAGTATTTGGTTAGCAATACTAGTCTTACTTGTATAAGTAGTAAGAATAAAATAGACCAGGCTGGGCCTTCTGATCGATCATCCTTCTTTTCCAGTTTAGATATAATAGTTGATTTGCCTGTAACATCAGGCTCCCATTGGGCAGATCTGCCTTGATAGACCGGCGAGGTAGTCATAGTCAAAACTCCCTTCAGAGTATTTTGGTCAGTACAAGTCGAAGTACCTTGAAGACATCTTCATAAAAGTACATTATTTTACACGTACAAAGGTAACTAACACACTTTGCCACCAGGTTCCAAGCAGCATGGTTATGTAGGCTGTCACAACAGCAATCATCTAAAACCTAAGAAAACAAAACCACCACCTTTCCTCGAAAGACACCAGTTGCACTCTCTTCAGGAATGTGTAGAGGTTAGTATTCCTTGATTAACGACTACTAACTTTTCTAGAGTTGCACAATGAAACCATCCTGGGAACTATGGCAATATTCTCATATAGCCTTGATTCCAAAATACATCAATTACATATCATCTTCAAGGATAAGCACAATGCTTCTTTCCATCTAAATAAATATACTCTGTCTTGGTCTATACCTTATAACATCTTTAAGTTAACATTCTCTTGTTCAACACCAAGAGGTATTTCTAAAAAATCTGAAAGAATTCCACTTATCTGGGAAGTAGACCTTTATGAACAATCTCATCAAACACCATAAAGAAATCAAAGAGTGTTTGCAAATGTTTTTTAGTTAATATACTTGAGACAATTGATTCTAGAATTCATAGCCCAAGCTTGAGTACTTGTTAAAACACTTGGTGCACATGTTTAACTTAAGTTGAAAACTGAATATACTTATAGCATGCTTTGGCATCCAAAAAAAGGAAACATTACTTTACAATGCACTCAAGAGCACACAAGTCTGTTTAATAAGCATTCAGGCCCTTTATGAAATAAATCTTCTCCACTACATTTTTTTGGTTTGGTGGATTCTTCTTTGTTCTTACAAGAAGTTTACTTTGAGACAGCAAAATCCAGCACATTATGCATACACAGCATAACAAAACCACAGCTGTGTTAAGCAGTGTATTTAAGGTAACTGACAAGTTTTCAGGTAATTGTGGCTATTATTCATGAAGCAAAAGTATGATCACTTTTTCCTCTTCCTTACTTATCCCTTGTTTCCTTAAAATGCTCACCATTAGTCTACAAGTCACCTGTGACAGTCACTCAAATCCAGTGGCAAGGCACTAGGACACTGCACCTGTCACAGACAGGTCCAGCCCTTACTCCTTTGCCAACAGCAACAAAAAAAAAGAAGTTCAGAGAACTGCAGCCTGAAATCCCCCAGTATCAGAAACATCACTCTTCCTGTGAGGGGAAAAAAGCATGCCTCAAAGTCCTCATCTGTGTCCATCCTACAGATCAGTTTTACCACAACACAACTGCACTTCCATCTGGCAACTTACTAAATCCAACCAGTCAGCTAAGCTGGCATTTTTACATCCAAAGACCTCTGCCACATGAAATAAGGTATTAACTGACAGCAGAAGAAGATACTGCCCAGCAGCAGAGGAGGAATGAGACAATTTGCCTCTGGGTTTCACAGATATTTCCTGACAGCAAAGACATGGCAATACTCCAAAACTTTGGGTTTACTCCAGGCTCTGGAAAGCAGTTTCCTCTAGTAGACACATGCTTTTGCCTATTTCCCTCATCCCAAACCCTCTCCTACTCTCAAACACTCTTTTCTCCACACTCAAATTCTGTTTTTCACCTATGGAAGATACAGTTCTTCATTCCTTCAGATCTTCAGTCAGTTCTAGTTCCCACTCAACATTCCCTTATACTTCCAAACAGTCCACAAACCACAACAGATGCCTATGTGAGCAGACTTCTTTGTCCAAACACAGCATCTTCCTGACTGTTTTTAAAAATAAAAAAAATTCCTTCTTAAAAGGTGAAATTTCAGAAGGAAGCAAAGCAATTGTTCACAACACAGGAAAGTGAGTCCATTCCCTCAAGTCCATTCCCCAGACCCACAGAAACTGACAGTTGCAACTACATGGCCTTCTCAGGTTGGAGTAAAGCATACTTATCCGTGATAAGATAGCTAAGTAAGAGAAATTGGATGGAGGTGCAGCACATAACGAGCAGGATAGTCTTTCTAGACATTTAAGTGCTCAAATGTAAACATGTGATCTGTCTCATTAGAATCTAGGCAGACTGGTAGACAAACTTATAAAAGCACTTTCTTCAGCAACCTCTCGGAGCAAATTTTTTAAGTGTATTTTTTGTCTTAAAATACTAATACTTTTCACCCTATGTTCATTCTTGAAAACTTTTTCACTGTTTTCATTGAAGCTTTCAGTATCATTACACCTAAACCACATGCTTGGCATAAGAAGTTTTAGGTAATTCTGCAAAGTTACATGTAACACAAGAGGTCATGTAGTGGAATATATAATGCAACCTTAATCATAAATTGTAACAGAGCTACTTAAAAGATACATGACACCACAGCACATTCTAGAGGTCATATCTGCAGCTTTACATTACATAATTCATATACTTCTTCATCAGAAACACACCCATATTCTGGATGACTGAAACAGGATTTCAATTTATGCACTGAAAATACTAGGATTACTGGTATCATATTAACAGTACGTTTCTTTTCAGTGTGATAGTTTTCAGTACCAGATAATACCATGAAAGATAATATCACGTTTGTTAGCCTGACCATAAAGTCACTATCTGAATTTTATTTCATGGCTTATCTCATATGCATCTTAAGGAGAAGCCCCTCAGCACAAAAAAACCCCAAACAAACCCAAAACCCGAACCACAAACTCACACACAAACAACCCTCTCCCCAAAAACCCCACCATCAACTCCCACCAATGCTAAGATGTATTTCAACTTTAAATACAGAGTATCAAAATGGAACCAAGATGAGGCCTCAACTATACACCAGCTTACAGTACTGCTTCCAACATTAATTGCCCAGAACTATATTCTGCCCAAGCAGATGAACCATTGCTCATTAAACCACAGCCATGCACAATTACTAATGGCATATAGCTGAGGCTATATTACCAGAAGGGAAATAAAATTTTAACACCTACTATGTCAAATGGGAGTAGGAAAGTTTCATTTTCTTCCTCCATTTAAGATTCAAGACTTGTTTTTATAAGCTTCAAGTACAAAAGGAGTCAAAACCTGAAACAGCCTTTCAGGCTTGTATTCTCAACTAGTCTCTGTCTCCCTCTTTTTCTTTCACCCACCTGTTCCCACATGCTGGCTGCAGGGAGAAACAATTCTCTTCTGAAATCATCTTTGAAGGATAAAGAAAAAAGCATAGGCAAATACTCAGTCCCCTCCTGCCACTAGACCTGCAGAGCATGTGGTAAGAGTTTGACTGCTTTCAATTACATTGTGCTGTGTTAAAAAACAAAACAAAACCCAAAACCAAACAACCACCAAACAAACAGAAAAACCCCACAGATCAAAACAGTGTAGAAGAGCTTTTTTGGGTCCTCTATCCATCACCGACACTTCAAAAACTCATTTCAACATGATTTTCTTATAGAAAATGGAACCAGACTATCACACCATATATAAAGTGTTCTTGAAAGTACCAACAAGCACTCTAGATAAAATTTATAAAGCTCCATATACTGCAGCAAGGAACTAGAAATACAACCAGTTACACTCGTTATAATTACCATTCAAAATAGCCTGGATGCATGCTGGATACATTTCAGTTTGCCAGGAAAAGCTTAAGTGACCAAATTCTATTACTTTCTCTCATTAACGTGATTTGTATCGAATGAAAATATTTTGGTTGGTATATTTTTTCAGCTTCCAATGGCGGCAGCATTATCGGTATCAACCATCACACTTCCTCTCAAAATTAAAAAAAAGAATAAAAAATTAACAGTTAACTGCAAATTGTAGCTGTGCACTTCAAATGCACATAAATATTGGGGGCTTTGCACTTCATTTAGATAAATGGCTGCCATGATCCCCCAGCTCCTCAAGATGCAAATTAATAAAAATTGGGGGGGGGAAATCATATGTCACCTGCAACATTTCCCCTTTGGGTCAGTAATGAAATTAAAGGGAAGCGTACAGATATTGCTGATTGCACGATGAAGGAGGAAAAGTAAATTATTTAGATATCTGGACATCTCTTCAGAACTTCCAATACTGGGAGGAGATCCTAAATTAAAGTTTTCAGTTGGCATCAATATAGAAGGAGATTCCGCAGAAGATTAAGAGAGATCAGTGTATTTAAGCAACCTACTTCTCATGCTTACAAAGACTTTGACAATTATTTCAAGATCGTGAATCACATAGCTTGCTTTGGAGAAACTTATTAAAATTTACTTTGTTTCCAGATTTCAGAAAACTGAGTTTTGCCCACTTAGAGAAGCAGCAGCAATCAGTAGAACAGAGAAGTAAACCCACTTTCCTATCTCCTTCCCTTCATTTTCCATTCTTGCAAGAAAAGTAACCAAAAGTCAAGCCTAATTTTACAGATTCACAGCCTCACTTCAGGGTCTAAGTTCTTTCCCGTACTTAAGCAAACTACTAAATAAACAATCTCCTCTTTCTGAAATAATCTGTTTCTAACACAACTTTCACATCTGGTTAAGAACATGAAAGACAAGAAGTTTAAAAGCGGAGAGAGATGTGGTTTTGTTTTTAAAAACATCTCAATGAAATACTAAGAACAACAAAAAACATTGGACTCTCAAGTTTTTCATAAAAATTTCTCAAAAGTTGTTAATTCTCAATTTAACAGATTTTGGCCCACA
Organism: Steatornis caripensis; assembly: GCA_013398225.1. Lineage (NCBI taxonomy): Eukaryota > Metazoa > Chordata > Aves > Caprimulgiformes > Steatornithidae > Steatornis > Steatornis caripensis. Next base: position 98,322 of record VZSC01013049.1, read on the forward strand.
ATCAGATGCACAGATCAATTCCTAAACTTGGGAATGACTAGATACCCTATTTAAAAGCCTTCCTCAATGACAGATGCCAAGAAATGTATTTACAAGAGACAAACTGAAAACACAGCTTTACAGTTCAGTCAACAAAGCAAAACAGAAGCTAAACTATGAATGGTAAGGCTACTATAAACTTATGGCTACATAGTACTTATGAAATCTATGCAACGTTAGAATAGATTGAGACTCTTCCGGAGGACTGGAATATAAAATGCAGCAGATAAAATCAAATGCTACATATGTAAAGTAAACTGCATGAGAAAAATTATGTGCTCTCTTATACATTATACTAAGATCCAACAGCAACATTTCAGAAAAAAGTCCACAGCATAACAAAGACATTTAAAAAACAATGAATTTTAGGACCCCTCAAGAAACGTAATGGAAAATAACAAACAGCATGCTGAAAATAAAACTATCATCACCATTACATAGTGTATAAGCAGCACAGAACACATATCAAAGTTTAAATATATAAGAAATTCAAAAGACAGAGTGCCTTCTTCGTAGTTTTATTATTACAACAGCATCAAGACCTTTGGTACTAGGCACTGTACAGAGAATCTCTCGCTTCATCTCAAGTGAAAGCTCTTTCTGAAAGCTTGTAATGAAGGTATCAGCATGGCAAAGTAGAAAAATGAGGTGAAAGTACATTGGTGCAATATATCTGGTTACAAGGAGAGACCTAAAATAAAAAACAGTTCAGACAAAAGATAGAGAAGATGAGATAGGATGAATGGCATAAAGAAAGTAAACCAAGCCAAGTTCCCTTGTTGAGATGCAAGGTGAAGACCACAGTAGATGAAACAAAGGCAGCACAAGGAAACCCAGCATGCTACAATACAGACAATACTGCCAAACTGCAAACATGACTTCATGGAACTATAGGGGATAAACACCCATGTAATCACTGTCATTAGAAATAAGACCATACAAGCTCGTAAGTGCACCCCCACCACCCCCAGAAATAGTGACAAGAAGTTAGAGTACCCTCCCCTCTATCCTCGATGGGCATTTGCTCTGTGCTGACAGACGCAATACAAACAAAAGCCAGTAGGAAAAAATTAACTTGAAAATGGATATACACCAGAGCATTCAAAAAAACCAGAGCATTAATCATACATTGTACTGCGACTAAATGTTACTACTGGCAGTTTTGTCATGTTTTACCACTAGTTGTAACATGAGTCACAACTCATTTTTAAGAGGCTATTACATTCTTTTGGGTTTTAGGTTTTATGTTTGTTTGGCTTTAATCTGAAACTTAGGAAAGATGCAGAAGCTTAAGTCTACACAGACATTTAATCAAGAGGGAGAAATAACAGTGAGAATAAGGCTAATCCTAACCAAATGGAAGATCCAAAGAACTAATACAGTGAGCTGTATGAAATTATTTCTGCTCTCCCTTACAGAAGCACACCAGTCATCCAAGAAAGGAATTACAAATCTTGAGAAAACTGTACAAAATAGAGAAAACATTATGACACTACAAGGAAGTTCACTACTTTAAGGGAAGGAGACTGCACATCTCAAATTACACACAAAAGTCCAGAAGAAGTTGGAAATCTGGACCATCAGAAGAGCCTTACTCAGAAAGTCAGGATTGCTATACCACTTCCCCTTCCTTTGAAGGGTAAGAAGAGTTACTAATCTTAATAGCACACTGCTGCTGATAAATTAAGTAATTGCTGTCTGTCTGCTCACCTGCAGCTGCATAGTTCCTTAACATCTCTCACACCAGCTCTGCCTTGTAAGTCAATTCAACTCAAAAGACTTCAACTTCAATAGCAAAAGACTATTCATACATTTTCTCTTTCTTGCTTGATTACCTACCTTCCAGGTTACTGAGCTGAAACAGATCACTGAAGAATCTACTGAATGATAGAATTAGCAGAAAGACAGTAATAGGGACACCTTCACAAACCAGAACCTCCTTTTTGCATCATCAAGCTATTACATTATTTCAAAACCATCCTCCTAACTTCTCTCCAAGATTTTCCAGTAATTTAAAAAAAAAAAACAAAACCCAAAGACCAACACACCAGGTCCTTTTTGAAGTAAACAGCTTGGACATAATCTCTTTTTATGGTAACTCAGCGTACACATTCCAGTTTCAACTCTACCCAAAACCTGTTCTTGGTCTATCCTAACTGAATGAGCATCTCTGAATGCTCACAGCCAGAAGGCAATAAAAAGCACAGGAACAGGAGTCAAACTTACACCAGCTAACTCTAGATGTCTGTATACATCCGAACTTGTCTACCTGCAGTAAAGTAAGAATTTTAAGGAAAAGTTGGTTCCTCTTGCAACAAAGCATGAAAGCCCAGTTAACGTGTTCATTTGAACCTACTGCAGTCTCAAAAAATTAGCATAACATAAACAAAGGTTAATATAGAGATTTATAACAAAAATTTAGAATATATTTCTCTAGAAATTTCTCTAGAATTTCTCTAGAATACATTTTCTGTAGAAAACATTCTATATTTTCTATAGAAAAATAGAAATACTCCAGAACAGTGAAACACATTCAAGAACTTGTCAACCAATCATTTTATGTTGCTACAAATTATACTTTGGATAAGGAATATGGACGAGCTACTCATTAACTACAGAAGTGGCGTGCAGTAGACTTCCAACAAACACCAGAATGAAGTTCAACTATTTTCACCACACAACTACTTAATAATCCTTACATCTTCTGGTAATAAAGGGTACTACCTCTTAGAAAGCTTTACTTTCCTAAAATAATAAATACATAAGATTTTAAAAAAGAATAAAATCTATCAGGATTGGTAAGAGGTTTGATTTTCTGCAGGGCAGAACAAAGTTAAACTCAAAGCAAGAAATGGGCAGCTCCTGTTTCATGTACTTGCTAAAAAGATTCTTCACGCAGGCCCAGAAATCAGGCCGTATCTTACCTTAGGGATCATAAAACCAAGAGAATCGTTCTAGTAGAGACCATACTTCTGATTTCATTTGAGATGTGAAACCGGACCAATGAAGTACTTGAAAGAATGTCCTTACAGTTCCAAATGCCACACAACATTTTGCCATTAAGCACTCCTCCTGTTCTCTTCACCTTAAAGACACTGACAAAATACAATGCTATTAATTCTTAATTATGCCTGAACGATGATCACCTCTCAAAGCACCCAAAAGAGCAGTCCAAGTGTTGCGGTGAGGACATTCAGGTAAGTGTCCAATAAAAGTACCTATTTCTGAATGAGTTTACTTCCAACTATTTCTATGAACAGACGATAAGTATATCATCTTACAGTAAGCTCCCTGAAGAATGTTTTGTGATTTTTTTTTAATACAATGCTTACCGTACATGGGACTGATATTTGTAAATTCAGTTCTAGTTATCATACAGGAAGAACATCAGCATTTGGCATTACTAAAAATAAGAGATTAAGAGGATGATTTGCCGAAATGTATCAGTAGCAACAGTTTTGACAAATGCTGTGCCTCTATCAGAAATTATGTTACATATTATCAGAGAAAGTATCCTACTTCCAGTGGGAGTTCAAGACCAGTTAAATCATTTATGGCATTGCTTCTCACATTACCATAACGCTGCAAACAGCCTTCAAATACATGGATATGTTTTTTTTTTAAATCTCAAATCACATTAGGGTTAAATCTGATATCAGGGGAAATCTGTGAAGCAGTTGACAAGTTTCAATTAATTATGCACATTACGTTCTACTTTATAACAGGGCCAAATTTCAAGCTATTAAAGGAACAAAAGTCTTACCATGTAAAGTTTAAGCAACAAGGTCTTTTTTTATTATTAAAAAAAATAAATCAAAAAACCCACAACACTGTATCTAGTTCTTAAATAAAGGAAGACTGAAGCGACATCCATCTGAACTAAACAGGCCAAGCAAAATACCCTGCAATTCCTATGTTCTCCTCTGTGTCGAAATGGGTGGATAAATTTAAAGCCTGCTCTCTCAGGAGTTGCTTTATAGGCAATTTTCTCCCAGTATCAAGGTCTGCAATTTCCATTTGGCTGCCAGTTTGCGATTAAATTCATCACCTTTATTATAAAAATGTGCAGCACTCCACAGCCTACTGCACAAGAATCGTAAGGAAGACATTTTTCACTGCTAACAGCAGCATCATTCTGAGGCAGCCATCACATCCGTTCAGACATTAGCATCTCCACTGTAATGCAAGGACCTATCACTCACATGAAAAAGCCCTAACAGCAGGTATACCCAAAGGAAACTCTTCACAGGTGTTACCTTTAGTTAAACTTTTTCAGTAAAAGCCACTATTAACTCCTATATTAAGTGTTCCGAGAAAAAGTCAACGGTTCAAAAACAAATATATTGACATGAAACTTGTCTACATGCATTAATCAAAACATTTCTGAGAATAAAATCAGTCCTCATATTGACTACATCTTCACATACACCTTGCACTCCCTACTAAACTAAATGAAATTGTCTTGAAACATCTGTATGTTTTAGTAAGCACTCTACAGGAGTTTTTTTAATTACATTTTCCCTTCATATTAAGTGTTTGCAAATTTCCACTGATTTGTCCCACCTCAACATGACCTACTTTTCCCTAAAAGTTTTTGGGCAAGCCTGAAAAATACTCAAAAAAAAAAATACTGACTAGTAGCTATCTCTTGATATGGAAGTCATAGGAGTGAACACAACTGAAGCAAACTACGCTACATGTTTTAATGCCCTCCGCTAAGAATCAAAAGAAATGTCCTATCTTCGTTTTGCCTTTTTTTCATAAATGCCACCTGAGCTAAGTAGAATGTGATATAAAATTTGTACTTAAAATAAAAATCTACTACTGGAAACACAGAGCAGTAAAGCGACAGCTACAAACAGAAATAAGAGCTAACTAAAAGCCACATGCCAAATCTTTACAAAGCATGGGAGTAATGGTTTGCACTTCATTGAATAAAACACTTCAAATCACAATAAAACAATGAAAGATAATAATATGCGATCACCAATTAAAAATATTAAGTTCTTAGTATTCTAGTAAAAAGCACAAGAATTAGCAAGCAAAATAGCTGTACTAGTCATACTGAAAGGTAATCAAATCGTATTAGAGGTAACCAATCTATATGCCCAGTACGACTTCATTTCAGATGTTAGCTTATTTAAGTATTATTCAGTTGTATTAACTTACGCTGCATTTCAAAAGCTGTGTTTCTTTTGCACCGTTTTTCAAAAGTACTTGTTATCAGACGAGCAAAGAGTATCTCATACAAAGCTGATGTCAAACTATCCTGTTATATCTTAACTCATTTCACTTTATGTGGCCACATAAGTGAATATAACAACATTAGAAATAGTAGTAATGCTGTTCTGGTCAATTCTTACGTGCATTTTTAAAACTTCATTTTTAAAACTTAAGAAAAACCTGTTAAACCATAAATCTCTGGTAGAAGTTAAAAATATTTCACTGGTATATAAAAATATTTCACTGGTAGAAGTTAAAAAAAAAATCAAGTAAATCATGGGCACACATCAGAAATTATTAAATCTTCCACTGAGATGTTTTGCACCATATCAGATGGGTCACATGAAATAAAATGGAAGCGTCAACTACACTTCAATGAGTAATAAAAAGGACACATTGCATGGCAGTAGCCACAGCGTACATGAGAGAACTAATCCGAGAACCTATTTCATAAAAAAACCCTCTAAAAATCCATGTTCAACAACCAAAGGCTCTTCAGCTTATTTGACTACAGAATTAACTTAAAATTTCAACCAAAACTGCCAAACATTTGTTAAGATCGCAGACTAATACTAGAAACTTTCTTTTGACAATAAAAAATGGCATCTTGTCACACTGTAATTAATTGGTTTCCACTGCAATGCAGCATAGAAAGCTGATTTCAACTCAACTTTATTGAAAACAATAGCTCGGTATTTGCAAGCTGAAGTTCCGATTATTTCACAGGCCACTGCATTTAACAATTGGCACATGGAGTTCCGGGACTATTAGATGAAATTATCAATGAGATAAGATAATGCAGCAACAGTGTTTACCTCTTGCCATCACAGCAAAAGCTGAGATCAGAGCTTTTCTAACAGAAACCATGATGAGAGGATTACTGTTTTGTCAAAATCTGTAGAATCTAGCAAAATGTGGTTTATAATATAGTGCTCTGCATGACACCAATAGATAACAGAAAACAGGCAACAATCAGTATAAAAAAATTCCATATGCAAGTTTGCATGATGATATCCACCATGTTCCATAACTAAGTGCCAATATTGCATCATAAGAATAAGAGATTTTTTTTAAACAAAATAGGAATCTAATGTTTGCTGTCAAAATCCAAAATATATTTACATTTAAAAATAAAACTTCCTGGTTTTAATAATAATGAAAATACTTAAAAGTAAATATTTATAATCCTGATATTTCTAAGTTAGATGAAAATATTCTTCATTCATAAAGAGAACATTTCAGTTAATCAAAGGACAATAAAAACTGTCAGATATGTGAAGTCTAAAACAGTAGTCTCTCACCCTCTCCCCTTTGGCTTTACTACTATAGCAACCTTATGTATAACTTTTAATTACGTCAGAAAAAACACGATTTCCAATCATATTCAAACTTGTCCATAGAGACAACTATCATAACTGGGTAACCTCTTCCCATTACTGTAAAAGGGATGTATTAACTAGTACCAATACTGCAAGAGAAAGACAGGGAGGGAGAGAGGGGGAGAAAAAGAGTGCATCCGTGTCTATATAAACACATGGTAGAAACAGACAGATAATATTAAAAGAAAACCAGTATTTATTTTACCAGTCTGGTAGCCAAGACCTCTGCTACCTCCAGAATTAAAATGTTGAAGATAATTTAAGTTTTTACAGAGCAGGTACAGAATCATCAATTTTCTCTTTAGCTGACAAATTCCAGAGAGTTTAAGAACAGCCTCGTTTAGGAACACACTAACAAGCTGAAAAAGTGTGACCCACCATACAAATTCAACATCTAATATTTAAACTGAACGCTAACTATAAAACACATGAAATTTTTCAACACAATTCTATAAGCTTCAAATACAATATAGATTTGAATTACACTAGTTCCATCTATCTGTTAAATCCATCAGAAAAGATCTTATTAATTAAGACTTTATATTCAGGACTGATTTAAAGAACGGATTTACTACATAGGCAGGATCTGGACCTGGACTACTATGAATTAAACAATGTTATAAGTCACATTTTTTTTTTCCAAGTTCATTTAGTATTAACACCAAAC
>VZSC01013049.1:121923-170292 GCA_013398225.1 Steatornis caripensis
CCGGGTCCGGGTCCGGGTCCTGGTCCCAGTCCCGGTCCCGGTCGCAGCGCCGCCCCCGTGCCCGAGCGCCGGCGGCAGGCGCTCAGACGCCCGTTTCCGCTTGCAGGGCAGCGCCGCGTTTTGGCATCAGCCGTGGCTTGTTTGACGGGTTTGGATGGGAGACGTGATGGGAGCAGCAGTGTCCGGCGGCCAGAACCAAAATTAACGTGCTCCGTCCACTGTAGCCGCAGAGGCAAAGCAGGGCGACGCTGTTGCTCGTACGTATTTCTCCTTCCACACGCTGCTACTCAGAGTTCTTACTTGATTTTTGTGATTTAGGAGGCCGTCGGAAAGCTTTGATGCGATTTTCAGTGGCTTCGTAGAGCTTATGTTATAAAGCTAGACAAAAATTGCTTCATGCTTCGTTTAGTTCGCTGAAAACTCATGTTTCATAGGGCTAGGTATAAAGCTTAGGTATCGCTTGACATTCTGTAAAAATTCAAATGTTTTTTCGTACATACTGCACAGTATTTGGAGAAACCTTAAATACTAGGTTAGTTGCAGTGAGCAATGCTTCCAAAACTGAAAAGGAGCACAGACATGTTGTCATCTTGACAGGTGTACAGTTTTATTGGGTATTGTCAAGCAGTGTTATCCTGCTTTTTCTGAAAGATGCGTATCGAAAAAAATGTAGGGAAAGTGTAGTTCCTAGTGCCTGGGATTATTGAGTTCCTTTTAGTGTTTATTGTGGTTTTCCCCTTCAAACATGTAGAACTTGTTACTTGGACATGAGAATTTTTTCTCATTTCGGGGTTTCGTTTAAGTAAAAATTAATGGCTTGTGTAAGATAGGTCAGATTTATTGCTTCCATCATTCTAAAAATGTGTATTCAGCAAAAAAATATTTTGTCTTTGTTACCAAAGAAGGAGTAGCAATGTTACAAACCATGTTTTTTAATATGGATTCTTAGTCCACCAGTGGCGTGCCCAAAGCACACTGCAGTATGGCTATGGATGAGGAAACAATACAGTTTCTGTGTGGTAATGAGATTGTATTTGCTCTTTTCCAACCTTGTTTTAAAATTGTGACAGGCTAAAACACAACCTTATACACTTAACAAAATTGCCGTCCTTTTCCTTATCGTAGACCTGTCTGAAAGGTGATGCGTTTTTGTAGCCCTTTATTTGCTGATTTTTAACCAGTGAGTGAAGGCTCTTTTTAACCGTGAGAAAACTTGGTGTTGAATCCTTCAGTTTGATTCAGGGCATCCATCAGACAGCAGGCTTTCATGTTAAAATTAGGTGAACTTCGATAACGTTAGAATAATTGTTCTGGACTGATGATTCTCACAGTAAAAATAGTATATGGAGACTTTTCCAGCAGATTTGGTGCGGCTGTTCCCATACCACTTCATTATTGCTTCCTGCACATAAAGTGCTTCCAGGCTGTGAATGTGAGCAGACAAAACAAGCGCACATTGTAAGGTAAGAAATACCAGCACGAGTTGTTGTGCAGTAACTGTCAGATGACTTCCCTGCTAATGGGAACAATATAGCTTATCCTAAGCTGGTCTGTACTTATTTATTGGAGAATAAGATGGTGCACACTAGCAGTTACTGAGGAATCACTCCTGCTGCAATGCAAAATTCAAGCTCTAGTTTGCTGTGTGTTAATTTGAATTATTTTCTCAGTCCAAACAGTACAGAAATTGAGGCAAGGCTATGTGCTGAAACTGCCCATGTAATTAGGCATAAATGACTTGAGAAAAATTCTCGTCCTTGATTTGTCTGTAAATACTTCAAGACTCTGAATTTAAATCACTAGAAAAATGCCCTTGGAAAAGCCAAGTGCTTTAACAAAATGTAGGTAACTCACCGTTAGTTTTAAATAAGCAAACCAGTATGATATCTTTCTTCATCAAGTATATAGTAAAAACAAAAAAGCTGCCTAAAAGCTACCTACCCCTCTCAGCGTATCTTGCATTCTTCTCCTTTCTGCCTTTGCCTTGCCACACTTCCACGTCCCAGGAAAGGGTGTTTTAAGAGTGCCTGGGGGATGAAAGTCAAGTTAGTTCTGCTTGAAGAGCTGTGAAAAGCTACAGTTCCCATCAGAACTGGTGTGTCTACAGCCAGATCTACAGAGGCACTGGAAATACTCTCACACTGTATTGAACTTTGCAGCTTTCCCATGGGGGAAAAAATGGGAGAGCTGGGGGTGGGGGGGTCACAGGGTTGGCTGAACAGGGCCTGCAGGTAAGGGGGAGAGGTTGGGTGTTTTCGTCGGTTTATTTCAAGGTAAGCAGGTCCTGTGGTCATGTAAGGTTCTAAAGAACCTAACTACCCAATGCTTTAACTTCCGTCTGGATAGAAGCAGAAGCCCGTATATTTAACTCTTGTGTTTGCATCTAGGTAGCCCTTCTTGTATCAGGTAAGCTGTAGTGTTCTTCAACAGTTTCTCTTTTAAGGTGAAGTTTTATTGCATTTAATCTAATACTGAAGTAAGAAAAATTATGATAATGCCAGTAGCAGCCTCTGTATATTACAGTAAAGGCCTGCAATGATCATAAAAAGCAAATTCAATTACTGCTATAAAGTCCATAGCTGATAGCACCTTGGGAAATAGGAGAGCCGAAGGGTAATGACTACTGGGAAACGTATTTTTCTGGTTAAAGTGTTGGCCTTTACTTCCAGTGTCTCTGTTGACCAAATGATAGGCATATACAGTTGGGTGTCGTGAGCCTTCTGCAGCGCTGTCTATAACAGGAACATTCCAATGAGCTGTGCTACTCTTCTTTGGGGAAGGAAGCAGTTCTTCACTTACCCATCACAATCGCTTGAGAAAAAAATACTATATTTGTGATTCAGTATTGGATCATTCATGGTGTACAAGACTGCAGCTGATGCAAATGTAATGCAGCAGTGAGACGTGGCCGCTACCAGATGGGTATCTGAAATTCATTCATCTCTGGAAGATGATTAACACATGAACAGAAGAAGGTCTGGAGCCAGACTAAAATCTCAAGAACCAATTAAATTCTGTGATGTGTCTGACAACAAAAACTTCCTCTGACATTAAGCCAAACTGACAGGTAACTTTTCAAACAGAAGCCGTAGTAGTGCATCATTCAATATAATAAGCAGAAGGCATAGTGTTCATAGTCTAAAATGGGAAGAGTTTAAAAAAAAAAAAAAATTTTCCAATTACTACCTCAGGTTGTTTAAGTATTTCTGCTAATGCTTACCTGTCTGCTCTGTAAGCCAGGTTTATCCTTTCTGTAGAATTGGATGCTTTATTCCAGCTTGAATTTTTTCCTGACACAGCAGGGAGTTGAAAATATGTCTTGACTTCTGTTTAAATCCCAGGATGGGCTTCATCCATGAAATACAGATAAAAACACATTCAGATCATGACACATTTCTGAGTGTTGTGTGTAATCTTGGAAGAGTTAATGCCTAAATTTGTCCGCTACTAATGCTAAGTGATTGCTGCAGAAGTGGAAGATACAGGTTTTAGCACACCATAGTTTGTAAGGATTCAGATTTGTGTCTTCTATACTTAAGGTACTTCAAGCGGTGTGTCAATTGTGAAGAGGGGTGTAGTAATGCACAGTATCACTCCTGTTAGAACTGACCATTCCTCAGGTTGGAATAAAGGAGCCAGAAGAAGAGAGATCTTTGTGATTCATCTACTTACTGAAGAGTAGGAAGAGCTGCATTCTCACTGTTCTCATGGTTCTATATTAATTATGCAGTCATTAACTTGGGGAGAAAAGACAATGCAAAGTCAAACAAAAAAGTATTTTCCATGTTAACCTAAATCTTGTACCTGGCAGTTTTCTTTGTAAGGTTTGTATTCCATATACCTTAAGTTCCTGTGATAGGATACTGTTACACAGATAGGATGGAGAGGCCTTAATAAAATATTAAGCATTTTGCTTAACACTCAGTAGTTAGAATCATAGAATAGTTTGGGTTGGAAGGGACCTTTAAAGGTCATCTAGTCCATGCCCCCTGCAATGAGCAGGGACATCTTCCATTAGATCAGGTTGCTCGGAGCCCTGTCCAACCTGAGCTTGAACGCTTTCAGTGATGGGGCATCAACAACTTCTCTGGGCAACCTGTTCCAGTGTTTCAGCACTCTCATGTTAGTGAAGTCATGGGTATCTCCATGTTGGACTGCACCTTATCTAAGTACCCAATAGCCATGGTTATGCATGGAAAAGATGTAAATCAATATATAGTAGAATGTATTACATCAATGTTCAAGATTGCCATAAATCATGTATTAGATTATATTTTTCTTTAAGTAGGTAATTTCCATGGGCATGGAATGTACTTGCTGTTTCTTTCTGTAATACTGTGTAGACTTTTCTCCAGAAAAAAAGACAGCATTATAGCAAGGAGAAAACGTGTGTCTGTCTAGAGAGAGTGGTAGATCCGCTAGGCTCCTGAGAAATCTCTGTGCATTAAAAACAAAGTTTAGATTGGTTTGATTTCACACTCTTCAGTAGGAAATCAGAATTACTCTCATGTGTGCCAGTTTTATTATAATGCTGCTGAGAAAAGCAAAAAACTGAGGAGGCGGGAAAGAAAAGCAATCTGAGAAAGCATAGAAGAGAAAAAATTACCAGCAATTAGGGAGAGAAAACTAAATCGAGGTAATACATTGTGAACATAAAATTTATCTACTTTATCATCTCATTCATAACAGCAGTTACATTTAAAAGCTGGGGGGAAGAAAGCTAATTTTTCACAGAATGTATTTGAGTCGGGCATCTTGAAGGGATGTTTTACCTCTAAGCTTATAAACTTCCCTACATCTTGTAATTTATAAGCATCGGCGTTGTATTTGTGCATTTTGCTGTTGGATCGTCGATGTTCTTCCTAGCTCACTAAAAGAAGGTAAATGATCTCTTGAAATATGTCATGCATTTTTGTAGCGTTTCTAATCCCATGCACAGCCCTATATGTAGCTTCGCTTATCTATACAGGTCTCAGCTTGCATAGGGGAGAACTTTAAATGGCTTCTGGCCTGTTGCTTGTGGAGAGCTCATGTACAGAAACTACGTGAAGCAGCCTGTGCCACACATTGCAGAAGCAGGAGTAGCAGCAAGTGTGTATTACTGTAAGTGCTGCCTGACTCCGTGGAGACACTGAATTGACCATTGCTAAATATGATCCATCTGTCATTGGAGTCCAGCTAACATACCTTCTAGTTTAAAAGACCACAATATTAGGATATCTGGAAATTAAGAATATTAAGAGATCTTAGCCATTATTTCAGACATACCTGTTTTGTTTTTTACCTTCTATCCAATTTGCACTAGATACCTAACTTAAAACTGTCCAGAATAACATTCTGTATTTTAATTGATGCAGTCACCTCAACTATAGTAGTGCCCTCAGAAGCTTTTTTTAATTTGCTACATGTAACTAAAAATACAGTGTTGAAAGACATATTTTTGTGTAAGATATGTAATCAAAAGTATTTGTACTTTTCACCATGGTGAGAAGTGTTTTCACCTTCACTGTAGGATTCTTTTTAAAAAAACCCCAAAGTTCACATCGGGGAAATTTGCAGATTTATTTTGACAACCACAGTGGCAAAGAGCTGACAGCTAAAGGAACAGATAAGCTCTATTTGTCAGGTGCACCATCTTTTGATAAAATACCATAGTATATTGGTTACTGTTGAATATAAATTAAATGGTTTCAGCCTTTAACTTTGTGAATAGATTTAAATTAACCATTCTTCTCAATTACTACTAAAAACTAAAATTGATGCATTAATTTAACTTTTGGTTTTAACACATCTGAAATAGGAATGTATACATATATTGACTTACACTGAAGGATTGCTAGTGCTGTATTGCTTATGCTTCTTTATATTCAATACATGAAGAGCAGCAATTCTTGCACAAGGAGCTTATATTGAACTGGACAGAAAACATCTAAACACACTGTAAGAAAACTTTGCATTTTTTAAAACCTAGCGATGAGCAAGAAACTTTTGTATTGGCTGGGCCATCTAATAAAATCAGTCTGAAAAATCCAGAATCTTATTTTTGACTAGAAATCTTCCCCCCCCCCCCCCAATACTTTATATATTCCAAGTCTTTATTAAATATAAATGCTTTTTTATGTATTTAATGGTGAAGTATCTAGAGTTACAAAGCTGTGAGGAAAGAAAGGGACCAAGCAGTACAACCCTTAGAAGCTTCTAGCGATGAGACAGAATTGCTCAACAGCGTTCATCCAAAGCGAAGGACAGAGACAACTGCTACAGTGATTGTGGATTTCCCACACAAAGACCATTGTGCTTCTGTGCTAGAGTATGCTCAGCAACTTGCTCTCCATTTTATCTGTTCGTGGGTATTTGTGCCATTTCTCTAAAAGGAAATGGCAGTGTTCAATCTCTTAATATTTCTGTGGTCCTTTTTCACTTTAGGAAGACTAAACTTTGTTTTCTTTGTGGATGATTTACTGTCTCCCATTTGTTCCTCCTACCCACAGTCTTTCTGTTGAGTGTAGGAGGTCTTTCCTGGAATATAGTAGCCACATATGTTGTAGTTATGATGTGCCCCAGAGCCCATTTCACAGTTTTCTAGTCTTCAGAAGCTACTACTTTGTAGTAAAGTACTTCAAGTTGCTTGGATAAAAGCCATTATAAAAGTACAGAGAATTACTGCTTAAGCATTTGGATAGATTCAGGATTTCCTCAAATTTCGTGCCATCTTGGTTGGCATTTGTAGGCTGATGCATTGTAAGTCCCTATTTGACTGTCACTGGAGCTCAAAGGACAAGTCATAACAATCTGTAAAACATGACTCTTGGGCTCAAAGCCAAAAGGGGAACATTCCTGATTTGTGAGCTAATCTAGGAGATCTGACTCACTTTGAGCTACAGTTACTTCATACAAGATCATATAATCTCACTTAGCTAATACTGTATCTGATTTTTATTTAAAATTAGTTCATTGCTTGGTGACAGTAATTCATTGTTACAAGTTTTTAAGCACAATAAAGGGTGGGATTCACTTGCCTTGTGATATTCCACTCGAATCTCCAGAAGGTCACTTTTCTCTCATAGTTCCTGTATCACATCTGCCAGCTCTGTGCAGATGTCTTTTAAACGTTTGGAGCGGCCACTGCGAGCTGTTGAACGGTCAGATGAATCTCACTGTAAGCATGTAGAAACATTTTTCTATTAACCACTTTTCCTCTCAGAAGAGTCTGAACAATAGCTCGGGTTCAGGTTTTGGCCACAACTAAATTACTCTGTTGCAGTCATTCCCTAGCTTTGGCTTTCGGAAGTGCGTTAGTATTTTACATTCATAAAGTCATTGTGTTGGATAGACCACAGAGTAGAGGGGCAGGGGCACAAGCTAAGTTCACTACAGTGTAGAGGCAAAATGGAGTAATCACCCAGATTAAGATGTACTGGTCTCATAAAAAAATCACTGCAGTGAAATTTGAAGTGGCTAGAAATTACACTTTACCCTGCTGGCCATCTCTCAAATTCTCTTAAATTTTAATTCTTCTTCTTAGTTTGAAATGTTTTGTGTTTGGTCTCTGGTTGTGACTGAAATACAGGGAAGGGAAACAACACATTTCCTGTATGTTCAAATGACTTTTGTACAGATCCGGTTCACACGAATCTAAACACTCCTGTTCATTTAGAACATGAGAAGTTTCCAGCTATGTTACAACTTTTCTTAGAGAAAGTGGCCTTAAAACTTCTATAATAGGCAGCTTTATATTACAGAATTTATTGTATCATTCATAAATAAAGATGATCACTGAAATGCTAACATATCTTACGGTATTGTACTTGTTTAAAAACATACATTTGAAAGTTTTCTTCACCTTTCAGGTGTTTGCAAAACTTGTCAAACTAAGGTTATTACATTTGTGTTGATTACAGTTTTTTGCTTTTACAGAACAGTTGTGACAGTTGTCTCTGTTTTTAACACACACACACCACCACCCCACCACCCCAAATCCTGATAGGACTGAAGAACTGTTGTCCTATCAGCATAAGGAGCAGAGAAATGCAAAAATAAGTTTCCCGGAGAGTATGCTCTGCTACCCAGGCTGTGTAAACATACTGGTTTGTTATATATTAACAAATGAATAGTCCAGTCTGACAATATGCTCAAAAAAACAACAGGTTTTGTCAGGAATTATAAAGAAAACACTCGAGGCAAGGCAAGAAAAAAGTTGTCTTGATTTTTTTCTAGTTCTGTTTTGATTAAAGATGATCAGCATGAAAACGGGTATTAAGCCAAATTAGGCAGCCTTCTCTCTTCCCTTACTAGAAAGATCTGGGAAGTCCCTGTTATTTGGGAAGCTGGCAAACCGCTTCTCTGTTAGAGGTGGAGAGGGGGCACCACTGGACTTAAACCATTTCCCCATCTCTAGAATTTCTCTACTTGCTTTTAAGAAGTCATGACACAGCCAATCAGATGGGTGATTTTCATGCCAGAAGGTGGTCCTTCCCTTAGCTAGTCAATGCAAGCATAAATCCCTACCATGGTTTTCCTTCCAGGTAGTCTGTTTATAGCTATCCATTTGATTTTCATTGTTAGAGGCATAATTGATCTTTTGTCCCATTTTGAAGTTTGTCTGCACCTGTCTTACTGGTTAGTAGTGAAATCAATTATCTCTCTGGCTACAGATGCAGCTTGGTACTTAATTAGAAGTTTGTCAGAGTAGGTGGAGTCCTTTGTGTTAAGATTGAGAACAAGTGATTAGTGGGGGAGTCATAGCAGTGTATGCACAGCTTGCAGGCTCAGGCTTATACCTGATGTTGCATTGATACGTAACATGATACACATTTTGCTCCAGTAACTGGGTTTTGGGGAGGTCTGGTAACAAAACCAACCAACTGACCAACCAAAAACCCCCAGCTGAGTTCATGTAGGAGGAGGCTGAAATTCAGAGATTAATTTGAAAAAAATATACTTGGACTTTTCTGTTATCACAAGTACAAAATGGTAGATTAGCCATGTAGTAAGATAAGTATTACAAATATGTGACTAAAATGACCATTTTGCCTATAGCATTGATGTAATTCTCCTATCTTTGTATGATTGATGTGGAGCTTGATGAATTGTGTTACATTATTTCACTCTTTGTCCTCACAACATCAAAAAAACCTGCTGTCTTTTAGCTGCTTATGATCAAGAATTCTGTTATGTGTGAAATCATTATTTGTGTCTAATTACAGATTTTACTGTTTAGTGGCCTTTGTGCCCTTTGGGCTGGAAAGGATACCTAAGCACAGCAGTCGGAGATCACAAGTCACTGTACGTAGGTAGTGTGATCCTTCAAAAATAATTTTATCTCAGATCACAAAAGGAAAAAGAATAACTACTGAATGTATTACACATTCCCCCATTTAAAAAAAAATAAAAAATTTGCAGAATTCCACGTGTGGGCTTGGATTAGATGATCTCAAGAGGTCCCTTCCGACCTAAACAATTCTGTGATTCTGTTCAATATGAAAATACATCAAATACCAAGTTTTATTGGTGTTCTATTTTTTTGTACCTGTAATTTTGGACTTTGTGGCAGTCTTGTTTGTTAGAAATAACAGTTTTATGTATAAATATATACAGCACTAGGTCCAAAAGGTATGGTTTTGTAGCGTTACAGCAGATAATAACATACTTTAAGCTAATTGTGATCTTATTACTTCTCATTAATTGTCAAATTACCTAAAACTGCTTTTCATATAACCTACTTATCCTTTTATGTAAATGTTTTAAGTTTGTATGTCAGTGTGTGGACCACAAACGAGTAGAGAAACACTGAGAAAAATTTCTCCAGCTTCTAAAACGTGAAGTATTTTGCTTCTCCTCCTGAGAAATTACACGATAGAACAGAACTGGGAAGAAGGCACGCACATCCTTTGCAACATTGTCTTTGCAAAGCTGGTCTGTTGGGTCATGCGCAGAAAACAGCCAAGCAGTGAGACTGAGATTGTATTGACAAGAACAAGATGAATGGCCCCGTGGACACTATGGGGTTTGTATGCTCGTTTCCACCACCTTTTCATCCTTTTGTACCCCCTTTCAGTTCATATGCAGATTAACTCAAACCAAGTCCTCACTAAATACTCTTTTTCACTTTAGTTTTGGAAGGTAGACGGAGGATCTAAATATTTATGAGGCTTTTTTCCACTGGTTTATGATGCACTCTTGTTGAATGTTGAGGAATTACGTTAATGAATGCATGCCTGCACACACAGACACAGAAACCAGGCAAAAGGAAAAAAAAACCACACAAAGCGTTGTCAGCTCTAATGTCGGCACTTACTAAACGGTTCCCATGAAAAAAAGGAGAGGCAAAGAGATTTAAAATCTGTTGCCAGGAGAAAAATAAATTGTACGGCTGAGCACAAAAGAAAGAACAAAGTTTCATCTTTGCTTTCCTCACTGCAAATGTAACTCTTGTTTCAGCTCTGAATAAATTTGAAATAAAACATGGTAATTGAAAAATGAAAGCTAGTCTAAAAAGTCGTAACTGGATTTGTGTTTTCAGTAATGAAGAAAAGGCAAAGCTTCCGTCTTGTACGTACAAGTTTCCTTTAACATCAGTAGCAATAAACATGATACGTACTTTTTTGTATGATACAAGGTGCAGTTAAGCATCATTTAATTTGAGTTACAGGTCGAATAAGTAAGTGAAAATGTTTTTGCTATGATTTTGCTAGCTTCAGTACATTTATTTAGGACAGTTAGGTTTTGTGACACTTGACAGGGTTCCTGGAAACTAAACTGACATTTTTAGAAGTTAAATACATAGAATATACTGAGATTATTGCTAGATATACTGCAATATGAATTTATTTTCAGTATGGGTAATTCAAAACTGTAACTTAAGGAACATGGAGTTTTTTGTAGATGGAATACTATATTGCATTAAAATACTAGAACTGAAATATGGATATATTAATTCTTTTAATACTACATTGTCAAGAAGAGTAATCTCTTCAACTTTTAATCATCTCTACCTTCCTCCTATGCCTTTTTATTCTCTGATGCACACATAGTTGTGGCAGACAGGGCCCTCACTTGTAGAAGTGGGACAGTAAATTCTTTCACATTTGTGAACCAGAACATGAGATCTTAAAATGTGCTTTTGTGCTGTCGTTTAAAAACTGATGGAAGCAATTGCAGAATGTTAGCTCAAGTGCAATAGTATTTCAGTGTCTAGGCTCTGTTTTTCTTATTTATAATATGCCTATCTGAATTTCATAAAAAATGGTCCTAATAAATATGTTTATGTTTTTATTGTACTTTGTTTTCAGGGTATTCAATTTCATATGTAATTAAATCCAATAAAGCCTTCTACATTTCACTTATTCTAAAGTTACTGTTTATGATTTTCAAATAATTAACTTTTCTATTTTCAGTGACTTTGCCTGTGATACCCAAGGGTTAAGTGAAACAGATTTTGCTTAGCAAATGACAAGACACTAAAGTTGTGTACAACCTAATAAAAACTTAGTATTTGACAACTGAAATTGTATTACTTTTGTTTAGTCTTTCATCCTTTAAGCTGCATCTTCTCCCGTCCCCCCCCCCCCTTTTTTTNAACAGATTTTGCTTAGCAAATGACAAGACACTAAAGTTGTGTACAACCTAATAAAAACTTAGTATTTGACAACTGAAATTGTATTACTTTTGTTTAGTCTTTCATCCTTTAAGCTGCATCTTCTCCCGTCCCCCCCCCCCTTTTTTTCTATACAGCTACATTGCTGGTTGTGACCACAGATACAATTTTAGATATTGTTGAAACACTTCACTCCTTAAGCTTAGAAGTGATCAAAAAATCTGTTTTGTCTCTTAACTGAGGAGATTCAAACTTACCTGGGCTTGTCTGGCCTGCGCAAATTTAAGCGATTATGTGGGATCTTAGTGAAACATATCTGCACATCTGTATAATGACTTGGCTCTTTTTCCTGTGGGTGAGTTTGCAGGCAGGGGAAGAAGGACTTCCTTCTGTATATACATGTACAGGACACAGTGGATTAATAGGTGAATAAGGAAAATGCATCAAGCTAGTAAATGTTGGAAGAAAAGAGCAGCAGGGAAATGAGATACTTCATTAAGCTTTGAAGAAGGAAGAATTGGAAGCAAGGGACAAAATCTGGGGAAAAACACTGAAGAGTGATGTGCTGGTAGAGGCAGACGTAACGGAAGTCTTTTATATGGAGGACAGTAAGGGAAAACCAAAGTTTAGAGAGTCCTCAGCTTGAATAGGGAGTTTTTTGGCTCCCTTTAAGTTATTAACCCTCCCCAAAAGATGAGGAAAAAAGTAGCACACAAAGAAAGGTCATTGAAAGTAGTTTTTTGGGGCAAGAAAGGTGGATGAACTATAGGCCAGGGAGCACAGGTATGTCAGAGTCATGTAAAAGGCCTTCATTTAGAACACCAGAAAAGTAACCACCACCACTACCCCCCCCCAAAAAAAACAAAAAACAAACCAACTCCAAATGCCAAAAGCCAAAGAGGTTGTATCCCACAGGAGTGCTATATTCGTGATGAGGAAAGCAATTATCTGTACTTTGTGCAAAAGAAAATGGCACAGGAAAATACAAAAATGTACAAAGATAACAAGTCTGAGCTAGGCACCATACACACACACACACCCATCAGCTGCGTCTCAGCCCAGCATGCTGACACTAAGGACAAGCCTCATTCTCCAGTCTCAGAAGTTTATCTAGAAACCAGGGACCTGTGTGAGGAGCCAGAACACTCCGTCTAGACCAGCGGGAATCCTGGCCTGTGTATGGGCTAGCTCACATTATTTAAATAGAATACAGGACATAAAATAGTTACCTAAGTTGATCACTTATTTTCTTCCTCTGAAACCCATTTGCATCCACAGATTTCTAGCCCATTAGAATAAACTCTGCTTCCAGAAGGTGAAAATGCACAAATGCAATTGCACAAATAACACTGTAAAGTTTTCAGTGGATTCTTAAACGTAAGACAACAAACCTACCTAGTGATCTTCTGCCATGTGAAGTTTTGCTTCAAAAATCACCAAGGGTAGGAGCACATTCTTCACTCTCCTGAATCAGAGAGTCCTACAATGGATGCAGACTTTGGATCCCAGTGCAAAATTCTAATTTGTGGAGGGGGGAAAAAAAAAGGTCATGGAAGTGATTTTAAGGACCTAAGTCACAGTGCTGCCAGAATTACCAAATGAGTTAAGCTTCACAACAGTAGAAACTCCCCTTCAGTTGTTTGCTAGGTGAAGAACTCACCACATTTTTTTCTGTTTTCCATTGTATGACGAATTTTGCTCAAATTCAGAAATCACAAGATATGTAAGAAAAAAAATTGCAGTTCTCTCAACACTCATCTTTTCTGGTGAACACTAAAAATAAGCAATTTTCCTTTTTCCTAAGGCTGATTCTGAAGCACCGTCACGATTTATCTGAAGGCAGTGGGGTGCAGCCATGTGTTTTCAAGAAAGTACTTTGAGTCCGCTTAATCTTTAGGCTGGGGTTTGTCAAAATGGATTCCTGCATAAATTTACCTTTTTTTTTCTTCCCAAAAGAAATTTCCTACAGCTGAATCACAGCACTCTAAATGGAATCTGCCACTCTTGCCTAAGCTATGAGAAGTCCAGCTGTTTCCTGGAGTCATCTCACAGATGGAAGGTGTATCTCCATGGATGGTACTGAACTGAAAGGGAATCGGAAAGGCAATTCTTTTTTTGTGTGTGTGCGAGTTTGACGTACGTGCCTACAGTATTCCTCTTTGGAGCCTAAATAATTGGTTTAGATGTACAACATGAAAATTGTCTGCCTCCTTCTGTACTCACAGATGCTTCAATTTCTGCTGATAGGTAGACCTAGAGCTCCTAGCAGACAGAAAGCCTATAAAGTGCTGAAGCCACAACTACCAAAGTGCCTAGAGATCTAGCATAAGAAGTCTTAAGACAAATTTCTCAAAAGACATTCTCCCGTAACACAAAAAAAAAAAGATTAATTTGTTCATCATCCCTGACAATATCAACACAGCAGGTCTACAAATTTTCCCAAGTTACTGTGGGAGATGCATGCTGTTTTATTATCTTCTCATACGTAAGCAATGTTCAGATTCATAGTTCAGACTCATGAGCACAGTTCTATTAAGACTCCTTGCAAATCTAGTTTCCAGAAATATCTTTCAGACACCTAATCTTCATGATTTAATTGATGAAGGAACCTGAGCCCACCTCTAGACACAAACATGTATTACCTTAGGCACAGAACTCCTGTAAGCGTTCAGTGTTGTAACAGCAGGGCTGCGAGATGCTGTTGGAGTAAAACAGATCATTCCTCCTTCTTGCACAAATCAACTCCAGATTTCTTCACAGATCATCAAGAGGTTAGTGGTTGTTCTTCCAGGCAGACAGCTTCCAATATCAAGAACGCTGACTTACGAAGAAGGAAAGTGAATTTGGGAGAGTTTTCCTCTGCAAGCACAGTATTTTTCTTACCCTGCTTTCTCCTGTTTGAATTTCTCCACGTAAAGAGGGAAGGGCAGAAGAACAGGCTTCTGTTTGGTAACTGTTTTCTTACCCGTTATTCTTGCCAGCAGAATTTTCAGACTTTATAAATGTGATTATCTGAAAGGCAAAAGCAGATATAAGCAAAATTCACAGACTTACTTGAAGAAGAATACAGAATAAACTAACATAGAGCCAGTAGTGTTATTTCATGAATACATCTTCCCTATATCAGAACGTAGTAATTTGGAACAATTCCATTTGTGCCATTTTTAAAGCAATAACCATTACTAATTTGTTTGTCAAGGATTTTTTTCTGCAAAGTGTGAGAGTTTTTGTTTTAAAACTGTTGAATATCAGGGATTAAATCAATGAAGGGAACTTACAGAAACCTCAAGCATCATTCCTTCCTATAGATCATTTAGTGTTCCTAAACTGTGTGAACTGAATTTGTTCACACAAGTGTAATTCCACCAAATGTCAATGCTCATAAGTTGAGTACTAATTACATGATCTAATTTTGGAGCGTTCTAAAAGTTTATTTCTGAATCAATTATCTTTTGCTTTCTTTAATTTGTCATCTTAGTTTTCACGAAAAAAAATGGTCAAAGCTGGAAACAAATCAATTAACATTTTGTGATGTTCGTCTAAGGAAAATAAAGGCTTTTGGTTTTGTTCTTTAAACACTGCTTTGGTCATTTTACCAGGGTGATTTTTAAGAATAATGCCATATAAATGAGGGTAATGATTGAGAAAGGCGCTGGAATGAGACAAAGGGAGATCTGGATTTAATGTCAACTTTTGATACAGCTTTTCTGGCTGCATCTCTTCTGATGTTAAATAAACAGGACCAGGACCCAACTGTGGCTGTAATGCTGTGCACCCGGGGCTGGCTGTGTTCATACTGTTAGATTTCATCCAACACAGCGAGATCACCTATCGAACGGGGCCCGGGAAGTCTTTGGGAAAGTGCTAGCTGGCCTCAGGGGAGAACTGTGCCCGGCTATGTTCTGACACTTGAACAGCACCAACACCTGGATGCGCTCCCTGGCACTGCTTAATTTCTCCGTGCAGACATAATCCCTGTGTAAGTCCGAGCAGAGCACGGGATTGTTCTATCGTTAAGTCCACCATTAATGAGGAATAACTATTTTTCCTTTCTTCCTCTTATCTCTGCTACATCTATTTGGATTGTGGCATCACAATTGTCTCTTTCTGTTATGTGTAAACCATCTATTACAGTAAGATCATAGCTTTCATTTAAAGTTATTACATAGGGTACTAATTAGAGTAGCAACAAAAAGATTGCCAAAATTTTGAAAATCCTGGTAAAAGAAAAGGAAATATTCAGCTCCCCACCCAAACATATATATATATTTTTATAAGTGTGAATCTGTAAATATACTAATATATAGTAGTGTGTGCATATATATACACACACATACTAATTTGTTTGTGCGTATATATATATTTAAATACACCATACAAATAGTTCTGCATTACTGTATCCCTCTGCCAGCAGAATTAAGATAACAGTCTATTACACAGCTATTTGACAGAAATGTTATAGTTAATTAGATCAACTTATTCTTGCATCACGAATGACTCTTCTAACAACCTGGACACATTTCCACATAGGCATATGTGACATTTCACTAGAAACTGACAGTGTTTCACAGAGAAAATAGTAGTAGCTACTCTCTATCTTTTGCATTATCTTTTAAGATCAGGTTACATACCGTATCATTTAAATTCTAGCATGGAAAAAACTGTTTATGAAGAATGAAGTTAACCACTGAGCTGAGGTACAGCATAAGAAAATTGGAACCCAAGCACAGGACAGGTGTTTTAATGGCTGCATACTTGAGACTGAATTTCATTCTAACAGTGGTAGCTGTACACGAAACAAGAAAGACAGTAAAGAAAACAGTAAAGGACAACAACAAAGAGGGAGCGTGCACAACGTTAGTAACAATAACAAGAAAAAAGCAAGCTTCTAAATTAGAAACTTTGAACTAGGAGTTCAGAAACCTGTAAGTCTTTTTTCTTCTCTTTTCTCCTAGTAATCATAGTTCCAAGGGAAATCAGGTGAAATAGTGGAGCAACAAGCAAAATAGTTGTCTAATCACACTTCAAAACTGCAACCTACAAATACTCCAGAGTTGCTCTGGGTTTACCAGCGCTTGGAAACTCCATCTCGAATGTCCATCTAGTAGCAGCTGCCAACGTTTCCACGGACAAATGTATTGAATAAATACTACAGTGTGTGGCAAACTTCCTCATGCAATGGTAAATGATGTGACTTTGCAAACTGCTCCCTTTGCAGAACATGCTCCCTTAGCCCAGGGAAAAGAAAAAAAAAAGTGACAGAGCCGAACACTTATTAAGGCCCTTCAGACCCGATTAAAGTCAAATTGCAGGAAACGTTTACTTTAATATAAAATATGCACAGCAACACAGCCTTAATTAGACACGCACATCTCTCAAGATATCAATAAATGTTTCCTTTTTGAGAAGTCTGATTTAATATACTGTAATAACAAGGGAATGTTTCTGAAACATCATTTAGGGAAGTGGGAGAAATAAACAAGCTCAAATATTTAAACCTCAACACCAATTAGCAGACCATTCTTTTAAAAGAAGTATCTGAATTTCAAGTTTATTTAGCTTCAGCCAAACACGATAAAGGCTTTGTTTTCAGAATAATTGGGTTTGAAACTTGAGAAACAGCGTCTGGGCACCGGTATCTTTGTTCACAGAAGGCTACATAAGCAGCAAAATACGTTGGATGCTTTAGGTCTTAGCAGCAAATTAGAAAATAAATTTGAAGACAGACCTCCCCATCTGCAAGTTTTTTGTCTTTTTGTTGTACCTCTGCATGAAGCAGAAACTGAGAGGTCAAAAATGGGATCTCATGTTGTGCAGCTACCTGGTAACAGCATGGTGTTCCGCTTAACCGTGCGAGTTCTCACCGGGTTAGCACCTTACGAAACCTTGAAACAAGCAATATATGGCATACGCTCTTAGCAATTTCAAGCAAATTGTTCACAGAAGTAGTTGCACTCCCTTTTTGGCCCTTTACGCCAGAGAAAACCTTTTGCAGTTTGCTTAAAACTGCCAAGAACAAAGTGCCAATATCTCTTCTCGTAAAGGTTTCTGTTGTAATTCAGGCATGGAGCGTTTGATTTGTGCCCAACAGCAGCTTGCTGGTTGTATTTCAGAGGTGATGAAAGAAGGAAAAACTGTCACAAAGACGGACCTGCAAGAAGAAATGAGGACCCAATGTGTCTCCAAGCACACGAGAGGGCAGAGGGCAGGGTTTGTGTCTGGAGCCAGTAATGAGTGCGAAATAATGACCCGATCCTTAAATCTCACATCGTGCCATAACTGTTCTGTGAACAAGCCCAGGGCTGCAGAACAAGGAGATCTCTTTACTCTGAGATCATGTTCTTGCAGCAAGGAAGAGGAGAATGAGCAGGCCTACGTGAGTGCAACCCGTGAAAACGCTTACCTGCATCTGTACCGATATTATTTGATTTTCTCATAAACGGTTTCCTGAGTATTGGTGGGCTCTGTTTTGTCCTGTGTGAAAGTGAATAGCCTCAATTCTTTTGTTGTCATGGGATGTGAAGCAAACGACTACTTTTGTTCAGGTTTCTGTAATTCATAAGTAAGAATATTTGAGCATAAAGTCAATAGCGGATTTACAGTGCAGTCAGTTCATAAAACTAGGTAACACTGTCTCTTAAGCTAGAGGGAAGATTCAAGCCCACCTGATGTCAATGGATATTTTCATTCACTGATGCCAGGATTTCATTCCTAATTTTCCAGAAAAATAATTAAAATTAAAATATCCCTTTGAAAGATTTTCTTAAAACAGAAAGAAAAAATCTTTTTCATTCCAAAGAAAGTATTTGAAAGGTTTTAAAACTGTGGCTCATATAAATGGTGCTGACTTATACAATAAAAATGATAGACATTTCATCTGTATTATTGTTTCTGTTACATCAGATATTTAAACATGCTGAAATAAAAGATTCCAGAATAAACAGCATAGAAAATATAGAACTTAAAACACCAGGAAACTTCACAATATCATTAATTGCAAATAAACTAAGTATCAAACTCAGCACTTCTTATTTTTTTATGACATGACTAGCTTCTTAGAGACATAAAATCAGAAGCACAAACCACCTTTTTAAAAGTGCACATACACACAAATGCAAACTAGGACACTCAAACTTATTATAAAAGAAGAAAACTGAATTTTGGGGGGATTGCTATATTACCGACTTTGCCACGTTGGAGGAAAAAATGCATTTGAGCAGTGGTTTTGTTACATTAAAATCAGTGGAACCGCCCAGGCTGTCACTGTGCTCTCCGTGGAAGAGGATGGATACCGCACAATGTCCTACTAGGTAAACTCTTTTAAATAATTTGGATGTGGTGCTGGGCTATGTGCCTATTTCCCTTGAATCCACTAGAACGCAGAAGTGGCCAATGGTTAAAATAAGGCCTTTGATGTAGGGGAGTGGGGGAAGAAAAGGGCTGTAACAGGTGCTTCTCAGTCCTGGTCTCTCTTCTTCAAAAATATTGGGGAAAAAAAGGCACTGTTGCTTGACAGTTTGATTTCTCGAAGGTAAAAATAAAAAAAAATAACACGGAGAGAGGACATTCCTCAGCATCACAACACAGAGAGGTTTCTTCTCCTTCCCCCCTCGCCACCACCCCCGACCTGGTCAAGTCTTCCAAAATTTAAAAACCACTGAGATGACTTTACCACTTCTCAGAGAAACCCTCAGTCTCAGCAGATGGGAAGTAGGCCTTTTTTTCTTTCTGCCAGAAAAAAACACTCATCATTCATCAGAAGCTGTGGTGCATCTAAGGAAAAGGAGAGTGTATTGCAGAGAGGAAGCAAGCAGCAAACTAACACCATGGGTGCCAGATCACCTGCAGAAGAAAGGGTTCCCCAAAACAAGGAGGCAAAAGTTCGTCGGTGCATATGGGGGTCAGGAGCTACAGGCAGAAGGAAAGGATTTAGCATACAGCTTTAAGTGCCTCCCAGCCTCAGGCAGCAGCAGGAATGTAGCACGGAGGTAGAGAAATATAAAGAACTGGAGCAAATAACAGAATGAACTCAAGAAGAATTCAGAGGGCGGTGGCGAAGGACACTCATCGTGAATGGAGAGAGCAGCGGCGGTAAGCACACGATAAGCAGAGTGCCAGAAGCATGCCGGCATGTGCTGCAG
The DNA here is from genome assembly GCA_013398225.1 of Steatornis caripensis. Lineage (NCBI taxonomy): Eukaryota > Metazoa > Chordata > Aves > Caprimulgiformes > Steatornithidae > Steatornis > Steatornis caripensis. The sequence goes on from VZSC01013049.1 coordinate 141,661, forward strand.
AAAAGGAAGTTTGTAACTGCAGACATTCTAAGAATGCCTTCATTCACTGAAAACAGCACAAGGCTCACGATGTCCGGAGGGCCAGGGAACTGTTCCTCCTTGAAAAGTTAACCCACTTTTTCTTTAAAAGTTACTTTTTTTGGTGTTGGACCATACACTGGTACATGCCATTCAAACTTTCTCTCTGTTTTGCCAAGTATAAAGGGCCTATAACTTTCCAGCTAAATGTTTTAATTGTGCTTCCATTACTAGTAAGTCCATAAATAAACTCTAGGAGATTGCATACTGCATATATATTAGGATATACCATTAAAAACAATGGAAGCCTCTATCCTCTGCTACTGCTTTTCTTATTATATTGCACAGATAATCTACTAGATCTAGTGTTCCATGCTCTCCCACCTACAAGAGACATTTTTCTTCCCTTTTCTAATGCTCCTGCTGCTGCTTCTGTCCCTACAACACACATCGCACATCTTCAAGTTCCTTTTTCTTCCCTCACCCTAATCTTCCACTCACCGTCTTCTACTGCCGTGCTTACCTCCAGAACAGATATACCTCATCCTTAGCTTTCCTTAACTTTGTTTTACTTCTTCACAGTTCCAGTTCTCACCTTTCTTCTGCCTCTGAGTTCCAGACGATCCCTATAAAGCCTCTCAGATGGCTACAACTTCCTTGTTCCTTTCACCTGATACTCCAACGTCAAACACGCGATTCAATCAGATTCACCCAGTTTGTGGTTCTGCTATGTCTCTTTTCATTTATCTCATAACTCCTGACCTTCCAAGCTTCCTGCATAATTTCTTTCCTGCCTGATTATCCAGGCTCCTCCCGTGGCGCCACTCCCCCTGAGCTATGCTGCTGTGGCCAGCTTCCCTATTCCACACGGCCTTTTGCACTGCAGTAATAGCCACCTTTTTCTCATGGCTGATACTCTTCAAATGTATATTTTGACCCAACCAATGTCATAGTATTTCCATTGTCACCACAGCTCTCCATTTTGCTGTGTTGCGCAGACACACAAAGGTTTCAACTAGCGTGTAAGCTTGCCAGGGCGAGGATCTTTCTCGCCTGAACTATAAGGGACCTTTTAAGCACATAATGACAGATGCAGAGATTTTGACAACTTCTTATTTCCAGAGGCCCTATTTTGTGGGAAGTAGAACTCAGTGCTTCCTCGCCTCCTCATCTTCACTTTGCTGTTCCTCTGATCCATTCGGATCTTGTGGCACAAACACGATTTCACCAGAGTTGTTCTGCAGTTCTGTAAAACTGCATCGGATCCAAAGAAACGTAGACGTTGCTGGTTGACTGTTATAGCCTGTTATGATAATACAGCCTGCTGGTTGCTGTGTCCTAGCACACCAAGAATTTAAATTCACTTCTTATTCCAGCTACGTCTACTAAAAAAGAAGTAATGTGGAAGTAAGGAGTACAATCTGAGAGACATATGCCTCGTATTATGCTTCCACAAACCCTTTAACTTTCCTACAATTTACACTTTACCATCTTGGCTCATACTTCATGTCTTTCTCAACTAAGTCTTGTTACAGAAGTATTGTGTCTATGTATCACAGACCAGAAGAACAATTAATCTGAGTTATGTCAGTCACATTATGAAATGGCACCTTAACTCTTTGCCTTTTGTTCCACTATTCAGTAAAGTCTGTATCTTGCTCTACTGAATACCAAGATAAACATTTCAGTGCAACATCTGCATAGACAAGAATTAGAGGCGTAGTTTGTATAATCAGATTACATAGCATTGTAAAATGGAGGCATAATTTAAATAACTTACAAAATTTCTTTCAAGGTGTACATTACACTTAAAGGATCAATTTCTGCTGCCAATATTTTTGCAAAAATTTGAATTGCTGATTATTGCAGCCTCCTCTGTGCATCAAATAGAATCCTGATCCCATATTCAATTTCTCTGTTTTTCCAATAACACTGCTCAAATATCCCTTTAAATATTCCTCCCAACCACATATATGTTACACCCTAAGAACAGATGGAGTTTATGCACAACTGGCTTTTTTCTATAGCCAATTGAAATGAGCAGCCAGACAAGACAGAAATTTGCTGAAATTCTGAATTCTTTCTGCAGGTCTAAAGATTTTCTAAGTTATCATTCGTTGATTATGCAACACCCATGGTCACAAGCATCTGTTTGCTTGCATATGGGAGTTTAGACAAACTCCTTCTTTTACGCTGCTGCAGAAAATAAGACACAAGTACATAACTTGCTCAAAAAGAGGAGCACCACAGCAGCTTCGTTTGCAGGATGAGCTCCCTGACCCCTCTGAACAGCAGCAGGGGCAATCGGTAAGAGAGGACCTGCCGTACCGTGCACCCCGAGTGCTCAGGGGCAGACACGATAAAGCCGAATTTTCCCATCTGGGCAGAAACAAACAGAGCTGTGGCTGAGATTCAGCTCTGGCAACTTACAGGAAGATTACGAACGGTTCATAATAAGCAGAAGTCTTTCTGGCAACTGTTTCGTATATGCATGCAGATAACCTATCCATTTGGAAAAACTGCAGACCACGTATATTTAAGGCTCCTGAAACCCATGGATTTATTCCTATTCATCAAAAGACATGCTTATACATCACAGAGCTTCATTATCAGAATTCTAGCCTTCAGATTTCTGCCTCCACCCTCAGCTGTTTGTTTCAGTCCATTCTCCTCTATGAACACTAGAAAAGATTAATAAATCCTGTTTTAAACCCTCTCCCATTCCTGACTACAAAAAATTCAAACCCAACCATTACAAATGCAACATTTACTTAATGGCATGCTTTGTTAAGTAGCACTGTTCAGTCCTTCTGCATATGCCAGGAACCCAAGAAAACAACTTAAAAAATATTTAGGAAAATTACTCTGACTCATTCAAATTGTTTCCTTTTTTATACCATGATGAAACACTGAGCTGTAAGAATGGAGGCTTCCAGGGAGCACTAGGGAATTCATGTCACTATGCTGCGCTATATTTTATTTTCCCAGACTCAGAATTACCAGGTTTTTTCAGGTCGTTTTCTCTTCCTAAAAGTAGAAGAGAACAACACACGAAAGAAATAATAGTAAAGTCAAGACAATATCTATCACTGAAGAAAAAAACCCAACCACCCCAAACAGCAAAGAAAGACGGCAATGAATTTAAATCAGAAAAGAAGTTGAGTTGACTTGTCTTGACTCTTCCTGGATTTTCTATCCTGAGTCGAGATCAAGTTCCTTCAGTTCAAAACTCAGCACGTTTTCACTTCCTATTCCAATTTCTCTCAAACATTGCCTCCTTCAGATCTCTTTTCCTTTCTGTCCTCCTTGTCTGAGTCTAGTCCTGGCTTTGAGCTTTCTTCCCAAATATCACATCTTTATTTTTAAAAAGCTTTTCTTCAATGAATCTCAAGCCATCTATACAATGAACACAAAGTTAAACACACATAGCTTGGTTTGCAACTAGTATTTTACACAAAGTTCACTATTTCTGTTTCAGACCTGAAATCCAAAAACACGTTTCCAAAAACGTAATTCAGTCTAGTGTAAGAGATTTATTTCCTCTCCCTTGAAAGGAGCTGTTCTTTTGCGAACACTACCACCAGCGTGCTCTTGGACCCAACTTTTGTATGTTGCTATCCTGTGCTGTATATTGTATTTCTCTGACTCACATCATAAATTACTCAAAGCCAACATCTTGCCTATGATAAGAATTTTATTAAGGATGCTCTACAAATAACAGTACTGTAGGAGAACAGCTTTGTTACTGCTTTGCTAAAGTTCGCTACAGCATTTCACTTACTCATTGTATAGTGGTGGCTTGTTTAGGACGAGCCTGATCCAAAAACCACATTCAAAGTTTGTACCTAGATTTTACAAAATCCCCAAAGTTCAAGGCAAACTCTAAAGTCTGAGTGTAGGTTTGTATTCTCACACCCCCTCTAACACACCGTAGCTCCTGCAGTGCAGTATGCTAGGATTAATGGCTCCATTTCTAGCCAACTTCTCTTCTAATGTCATCTGGCTTTGTTTCATACTTTCACAATCCAGCGTCTCTGTTGACACTGCAAGATGGGAGTCAGTCACCAACAGAATCTCATGTTTAGATGCTGTAATATATTGCAGAATACAGATGGAAATAGAAAATGGCAAAGCATGTGCAAAAGTAATCTCATAACTTTGCCGAGGCATTCTGGGTTTTTCTTAGGCTGGGTAGTATTTTATTCAGACTCTTGCAGAATAGACATAAATATTTTTTATGTTACATAATGCACATGGTCTGCTTAAAATCATGTTCCTCCTTCAATATAAACAAACCACAGCCTCTATACCTCCTCTATTTAATGCACTGTAGCAAGTAAAGGGGAGAAGAGATATTGCAGAAAAATTGCCTGGCTTCTGTTTCTTAACTTCGAAGAACTGTTGGTCTTTTACAAACCAAAGGCAGGAGCGGGGAGGGGGGAAAGTCTTTGTATCTAGAATCTGCTGGGTGCTAATTTGACATGGCAATGAGATGAAAGTTGGATTCATGCTAGTTTCAACATCAGAGGATTGGAATGAAGCCTACTTAGCACAGAAGTCATACAATTCACTGGCAATAGATTGCTTTCCACTTCCAGATCTGCTAAATAAATAGAAAACTAATTAACAGTATAGTATGGCAGATGTAGCAGGTTTGAATTTCATTAGAGCACTGGCTAAGAACTGAAAGAATCGAGAAGTCATTATATGTCCTAGCGTCTAATCAATCTTTCACGTCTAATTTCTTTTCCACGGGACAGACAAGATACTATTTATGTGCCCTCTGCGTAAGAATTCCCTGATACATTTCCACTTAAGATTGAAAGTATAAACCCTTGAAATTATTGCAAGTATTATTTTCGTTTTCCATAAAATTACTTTGGTTCCAAAACAGCAGGGTTGTGTATCTTTGCCTTGTGCTTTTCCGTTCAGCTACTTCAAGCTTTTTAAAACACGTTTTTCACAGGGCATTTTTGTGTTTCATTATCTATATTTCTTTCTCCTTGATGAAAAGTGATAATAGGTTGTATTTCCTGTAGTAGTTAAGAACAGAGATCACACAAAGGAATATTTATACTCACATTCTGAAAGGAAAAAAAAAGTTAAGGCATTTATTTTTAGACTTTTTCCCCCTAAACACACATTAAACTGAACTTCCTATATCCAGAATTGCATAACCAGATTTGGCAGTATTAATTAACAATAAAAGTAGTGTTTTGCCCCATAAGAATCAATAAGATAATTATGTTACTTAGGAAATGGTAGTCATATGATTTTGCTTTCAGTGCATAATGAATAACATTGAGTTCTGTGCAACAAAAAGGTTTTACAAACTAAACCAAGCAATAGGACCTGTCTGAAATTCTTCCAGGAAAGCCTGATTGAAGCCCTGTAGCTAGAACCTGATTTTACTAACTCTTATGGGTATGTATATATGCTTGCAAACACATATTTGTTTAATCAAGTAGTACATAAATTCTTAAACCGTATGCTCCCAGGAGGAGGTTTTGGCTGGCATGCAGGACATACCAGGAGCATTTCTGTATTTTAATATTTGGAGGTTGGAACATTTTTGTCACACTCCACATAGCTTCATTCCTAGGCAAAAAAGAATTAAATGTCTTTCAAGTGGCCATTATAAAGCTAAGTGCTGTACATAAATATGCATGAGAGGTCATTATTGCCAAGAGATGATGCTTAAAAGGTTCAAGTGTCTCTTACTAAGATTTTCCTACCTGCTCTACGGCAGTAGAGCGAGTACTTCAAAGGTGTAGTTGCATCTCCGGAAACTGATTTCTGTTTTTCTCAGCTTTTACCTCTTCTGTTTTCTTGTGGGGTCTCCCAATGATCAAACATAAGTTCGCAGGTATCCCCAACAGCGGGTTGCTAAGACTCTATGCTGGAAACCATCCCTGTAAGCAGTTGTACTGCCTCAGGGGTTGTCTGTATCAGGGGCCTAGCCGGGATCCCTGTCAGGCCCTGAAAACCAGCAATCGCCACTAGAAGACCAGCAGACCAACTGCGCTCTGCAGCCTTTGCTTTCGGTCTCAGCAGAAGCCAGCTCCGGAGTCAAGTAAACGTCTGGGATCCTCCTTTCCACAGCATGCTGCTCCCAGCTTGCCACGCCTCACAGTCCCTGGTCAGACACCTCCGAGAAACAGCAGTCCTTGCTCTTGGCTGCTCTGGTAGCAGGCAGGGCAGGAGGGTGGCAATGTAGCAGCATGGCCGGCTTATTCACCACCAGCTTTCCAAGAACAATGGGGAAGTGCAATGCAATGAGCAAGGTGTTGAAATTGAGAGAGCACTCATGGGTGTGATAGCAGGGCTGAGGAATGCAAACATACACTCCCAGTAACTTCGAATTTCAGTCTATTCTTTGACAAGGCAAGACCTAGAAAAGATCATGCAGTCAGTATATTTAAACACAAGTCTATAGCCTGCTGTTGGGTTTTTTCCAGCAACACTAAGCCGTTACGTCTCCCAGTGATTGCTGTGGGAGCTGTATACAGTCACCAGCTCTCTCCAAACCTTGGGGTAGACTCCTATCAAGCACTATTTTCAGCAGTTCTGTCACGCACAGGATACCTACAGCAGCAGCAGCTGCACTTGTCAGATGCCACATTTACTGTGTATTTCCTCTGCCTTTTTTCTGTTTTTTTTCCCCCCGCAGTTCTTCCAGCGGGGATTTTGGCGCTCTCATGTGCATATTAGCTTGGTATGATGTCATTCTTCCAACTGCACAAACCTTTCCAAAACGCTTGTCAAACCTAGAAATGTTGTGGGGTTTTGTCCTTTTTTTGGTTTTTTTTCCTTTCTGAAAACATGTGGGTAGAAGTATGAAATACATATTCCCGGCCTTTACTCAGATGCAAGAGGAAAGCTTGCTCTCTCCTCAACACAGGGTAGCCTGGAGAAGGTGACTACGTGGTCCCTGGCTGATGTTGCTCCTTTTCCACCAGGTCAGTTAGTCACATCCTCTGTTACAGATGGCTGACTTGTAGATAACCCCGAGGAGTGAAGAGATCCTTCATTCCTGATCATAAAGCAAATTTATTCCTGTGCCTCTCTCCTCCAAATCTCAATTTCTACCATATGACATGATTAAAATGAAAACCTGTAATTACTTTTATGTTTCGGTTTTTTGCTTATGATTTCAATTGCTTTCAGTAACACGGTCCGTATCCCCTCGGTACATCTAATTCCAGCGCCATGGTTCAACTTGAGAGTATATTGGTTCTTACTCTCTGGTTAATGCATCCATTTCTTGAGTTATTGTCTTTGCATTGATCTCTATCGATTTGGTTAAAAGACGTTACCCTCATTTCCATTTCTGTGAGAGAGATGTGCTTGCATTACAGGACCTTTAACGGCAAGGTTATCTCATGTCATAGCCTTCATCTGCAATGTATTTTACTGATTATTTTTCATGAGCAATCCTCAGCACAGAGGCTGCTCAAGAGATGGAACAATCTACGTGTCTGACGCTGTTCAGTATTTTGCACTTAGCTAACGAACACACCCATGCAACAAGGGTCACTGCTGGCTTGGACCTATTCTTCAGTGGTAAGGAAGGGTGTCATCAAACCAGTAAATCTGTCCAGGGCACAGAAGTAATAATACCCAAAAGTATGCATGTTAATCCAACAAAATTAAAGCTGCAGTAAAGATTTGATAACAGAGTCTGAGAACAGCAAGGAAAAGAGCAGAGGAACAGCTGGCAGAAACTTCCCTGCTCTTTCCTAGCCAGATGTTAAGCGAGACAAGCGGAGGTTGTACGCTCAGACAAGAAGCTGTTTGGAAACAAGGGAAATGACATAGCTGTCAGGAGGTTCACTTCCTCCACACAAAGGCAGCCTGGTTTCCAAAAAAACCCCTTTGCTAATGAAAATGTTGCAAATGCAGCAAAAGTAGCAATAGATGCTTTTTTGCTAGCTCAGCAAGAGAAAAGGAAAAAAAAAAAGGATTGGTTTTCCCTCCCTCCTCAGCTAGAATCACCTTCGTTTGTGCGCCAGGACTGCGGTGTTTGCTTGGCAGGCTGTGGGCTACCTGTTAGAGCAGAGGACAAACCTCAGCAAGCCAGTGGCGGCGGCTCCATCACCGAACTGAGCTCGGGACAGCCTGAGAGCTCATGTCTGAACACTTGCTGCAATTTAGGGAAATGAAACTCTGACTCCCAAAAATAAAAAAAGGAGAAATGAATCTGACCAGCTTTACATCAATTTAGTTTTCTGCCGCTCCGTGGCATGTTTCAAACACCAGCTCAGCTGCTTTTTAAAAAGAAAATAGGAGCCGGGGATAACAATGTCTCAGCAGCTGCGTTTGCCTGATAAATACCGGTTAGATGCATCAGCCTCCAAGAGCCACCAAGTCGAACGTAATCTCTGGAATTTTAAGCTTCCTCTTTCCTCACCATCTTCCAGCCCCTCCCTGACAAACAATTAATTTAAAAACAATACGTCCCTAATCCTATCGCCATTCTGTATGGTCACCAAATCACAAGACGAGACAGATCCTCAAGGGAAAACTCATGTCCCTGCATTGTCACTAATGAATGGAATTATTTCATGCTTCACAATGCCCTTGAGGGGGAGTCATACCAATTAACATAACTGGGTTTTCTTATTACATGATTGAAATTAATGAGAGGAGAGAGAAAAAGGGAAAAACAGAAGACGGTATAGCGTGGTGTTTTGTAATGCATTTTGATGAATAAGTTGAGGATGCATGACTACATTAGCAAAGCCCAGCCCCTCAGAGATAAAAATTGCTTCGGTACTGAGGAATGCGGGCTCTTTTTGTCCATGTAAGTCTGTCAAGACTGAACCCTATTTCAAAATAAGATTTGTGTAATATTTAAGTGTAGAATAGGCTTTGTGTTTACACCTGACATGGTACTGCCTGAGTTCACGAAGGGTAAAGGTCTCCTAGAAGAAAAGTCCACACCCGCCGATGGAAGCATAACATCTTAACCGTAAACGTCTAGACTACATGGGAGAGTTTAACACTCAAGGAGGCTTTGTAGCCGTAACAATGAAGCTCTAGCATCCCTTCATTTCTCATGATCTACACACAAAAATGCAAAAATAATTGCTTTGAAGATAGGTAAATGCCAACAGCAGTTAGGTTAGAAGTTAGGACCCCTTATTGGCTTTGTCACAGTTGGGAGTTAAAGATTTTGCCATCTTTTCGGGGGCTAGACTCATGAAAACATACACGAGGATGTAGCTGGCATCTCATGATTTCCCTTGCACCTTGGTCTACAAGTTATTTACAGTAAGAGCTTAACAATACCAATGTGAAATACACAGGAACATTGACACAGTAAAATTTATTCATTAGGGGAAGAATTTCTTCCAGGGGAAAGCAAGCTATTCACAGCAGCTCACTAAGCATCTAACTTCAGTGCCTAACTGGGATCACTGGGCTGCCTCCATAGACACCAAAGCATTCAGCAATCAGCTCAGGGCCCCAGGGCTTCAGCCTTCCCTCTCCACTCATGCTGCAGCTGCCGAAAATGTCATCATTGCCTCCTTTTTGTACCAAGGTCATGGGGTCCTGAAGACAATTCTTGAGACACTCCCCTGTTACCTGCTTTCCATTACCTCCCCTCTCAAACTTACCCACTGTCATTTCCCCATTAGCCTAATCTTTTTCTGTCTCACGGTTCCCTTTTTAATCCTCAAGTCCTCCAGCTTCACCAATCATCTACATTTTCTAAGCAGGAGGACTAAGCATTTCCTTTATCTAGGGCATAATTCAATTTAATCAAAGAAAGATATCAATCTTGCATAATCTACTGCTGTAAGTTCAAATGTAGCTTCTGCTTTCAATTTCTCTTTACCTTTATGTATCTGAATGTTCTTCCTTTCAAGAATGACGCTAGAGCTCTACATACAGTTAAGGTTGCCCATTTACCCTTACTTACCTCCCTTCAGCCTTCCTGCTGCAGATGAGTGTTGGAACTTCAGAATTTCCATATTAACACGTTCAATCTTTCCCACTTCTCATGTCATGCTGAAATACGAATGGCAACAGGAGGGCACCTGGGCCACGTGGGCTGGTCTTGCTGGGCCATTGGCTCCCTCGGCTCTTGTTCTCTCTGTGGACCAATTGCAATAGATAAAAATTAGAATAGCTTTCCTCAGGAGGAATCCAAAAAACCTGATCTGAGAAGGTGTTACACAGGAGAGCTATGGGCTGAAACACCTCTAGGGAGAGAGAGCGAGCCTGAAACTCAATTTCCTCACACCCTGGCCACATGCTCTGGTTACCGTGATAATGGGAGGTTGCAAGAAGTCAGCCGAAAGGAGCGCCTGCGACCCAGCTCCAGCCGGGCTCTGGTTCCACAGTGGCAAACAACCTGCGGAAACAGGCGCTGAATCCCCTTATGTCACTCGGTATCTGCAGCACTTCTTCTAGGGTAACTGCCCACTTGGCGTGAAAAAAGTTTGGGGTCCCATTGCTAGGTAGCTATGTCTCCTCACACAATGTAAATGCATGTTAAGATTACGAACACCAAAGTATATAAAAATTAGATGTTGCAATGTTGACACCTAGTTCTTTCGATTCCCTGACCCTTAAAAAGGAACATAAACAGAAACTTGGCTGCCATCCTCACATATTTTTCCTATGCAGACTTGCCCCAGCTAACTCCTTAAGCAACCCTCACCTTGACTTTCTTTTTCCCAGCTTCACATTTTTTCAGGTTAAATTCCATATACCAGTGCAAACATCCTCTGCTTCCAACAGCCTTCCTCTTCTTTGCTCTCAGTTATGCCTCTTTCTTTTATGTCCTTGCCTCCAAGTGACAGCTGTACAGTGCTAACAGAGTTCAATAGATAAGCATCTCACACCATTATCCACCGCTACCCTAAACAATCTCTACATATTTTTATCACCACCTGGATTCTGTAATCAAGCCTGGCATCTAGACACTCAGTCCCATACCTCCCATCTTACACAGGGATGTCTCATGAATCATTGAATCCACAGACTCTTGAAATCTGAGGATGCTGAAATTAATTTTTTAGTCCTCTTAAACTCTTTTTTTTCTTCTTTTATTTAATGAAGTAAAAGAATGGGTTTCCAGGTATATCTGGCTTTCTGGTAATGATAATCAGCTGTCTTGAGTGCTCCCTGGAACTCACAGACGCTTCTTCCCCCATTATTCTCGTTTAAAAGTCTGGGATACAGTGATGTCTGCTCTTAATTCCCCAGATACCTCTACCACAGCCAGCTCAAGTTTCCTGGCTGATTTCACTCCTTTGGCATCTATTTTTAAGAATAAATCTGGGATGTAAACAGCCCACTTTTTTTAATAGTCCTTTATTTTGGTGGGTTTAGTCAATTGCTTGATCCTCTGGTAGTGTTTAGAGTTGATGATTGTTTGTTTTCTGTCCTTGGAAAATGTATAGAAACTGTGACAGACTTTCCACTTCTCCCTGCAGAATACTGAGGTACAAGCAGTCATTCACTTTCCTGGCAATATCCCTTTTTTTGTCAAGGTAGTCTCCCTGTTGCTCAGGAAGGTGATGGCTGTCTCCCCGAGTGACCTTTGGCTTCCTGTATACCAAATTTATAAAAACTTTTATCGTGTTCACATCTTTTCTCATGTTCTTTTCCTGTCTCAGCTTTTCGGATCATTTTCCTGCATTCTTCTTTCTCAACAGGCTGTTGTACCCATTCCTGCAGTGCTGACCCTGCTGATGTATAGGTCTCATATTCTTCTCTCTTTACTGCTCTTTGTGTTTCCCTGGTCATCCACAGTGGTCATTTCTACTCCAAGTATATTTATTTCTCAATGGTATACAGATTTCTTGAACTCCACAGACTACGCCTTTGAGTATTCCCCCAACGTATCCTACCTCTTCACTGTCTTCTGCTGTTTAAGAATACATACACCTCTCATATGAGTTCTGTGAGTTCAAAGCTTTTGCACAACTAATTTTGAGGAGTCACACGTTCCTGATTTCAGAACTCATTAAATTTGGCCTATGCTTTCATATCTTTCTCCATTAGCCCTTCTGCATGACACATAGTGTATCTGGACAGATGCCAAGTGTCACTGCAAGCCCACAGCTCTAACTGTATATTCACAGTCTTTGCTATAGTTCCCATATAGCACATAAGTGCTTCCCAAATATGAATGAGCTTGTTTTCACACTACCCTGTGAGTAAAGAAAGTGTTGTTATTTATATTTTACGGAGAGGGAAACCAAGGTACAGAAGTTAAGATCCACATTTGTGAGTGCGTTTAAGTGCCTAACCCTAATTCAGCTGAAAATAAAACCAGTTTTCTTATTCTTTAAGTTACTCCTTTTTTTAGAAGCCTGGCTCCATTCCTCTGAGAAGCTTCCCATTTTCTAACACTTTGCAGTCCCCTTGTCCCACACACAAGTACTGCCTCCACCAATTTGTTCATTCCTCATGCCCACATAATTCCCTCTCGTCTTCCCCTTTGCTCTCACACAGAAGCTTAATGTACACGTACTTAATTAACACAGCTGAAGACTGGGCCAGACTGCAGCCGGCATTGCTTCCAGCAAGGCAGCCTTTGGACTCTGATAGCAGGGGTTTTTTTCAGCTTGCTTTGTTTTTCCACACAACCTAAAGCATGGAGGACATGGACGTGACCCGTTTGCTTCATAGCGGTTTAAAGTAGTTAATTCCTCAATGGTGGGAATTTGCTTCCTACACAGATGCAAAAAAATGAGGAGATGAACCTCCTGAACACTCAACCCCCTGCATATGCAAGAGGCGTCTGCTGTTCTAAGCCTCCAAACCCCCAGCCCCCTGCTCCATTGCCAGCTCCTCCTGGAAGACCATGAGACTCGCAGACCCTAGTACTTCCCCTGCTAAAACGCTGTAGAGCCATTTCTGCCCAGACCGACACAAAACACCTGCTGGTGCTGAGAAGGTGGGTTACAAAACCAATGTGTGTCCCCCAGCCTGTCCACCATTTCCCCAGCCTTTCCTCTCCTGCCCGCTCCCCGACGATGCACGCTCTCCCCCAAAACAGCCCGAAGGGGAAGCCCACCTCAGCCGGGCCTGTGGGTGCTCAGGTTGAGTGCTGCAGGCCGCCCACAGCTCACCAAAACCCTGCACTCGGAGTACAGCCTGTTCCTGGTGGCTCTCTCATTCACAGCTCCACAACAGGTTTACCTGACAATATGTGGGGACAGACACGATGCATGCACTCTGGACTGAATGTCTCTCGATCCTTGCTGTTTCACACCATAAGATTTTGTCGTGTGTTTGAACAGGAGCCTGGAAACTAGGGATTGTGCTCCTCTTAGCTAGCAGAGATCAGTCTGCACAGCCAGCAGAGTCAAGAGAGAGAGTCACCTCTTCCTAATAACGAGATGTCCATCTGGCCAGCTGATGCACTGACTCCATCCCTGTTGACTACTCTGAGACCAGGACCACCAGCTCGCTGCACACGGGGTCAGCTCCCCAAGCCCGGCCAGGGGAAGCCCACCCAGGTCTCCCAGTGTAGCAAACCACCCCTCAGGCTGTGGGATTTTCTTGTGGTCTCCCAGGCCGTTGGCACAGGTGACACCCGAGTCTCACCTACAGATGGCCAGCAATGCGGCAGTGCTCAGGGTGAGGGATTCAGCAGGAGCTCACGCATAGGACACAGGACAGAGAGAGGCAGATAAAGGGAAATTAATGAGGACAGCAGCAGGAAGGCTGTCTATTGTGGTGCCACGGCCCTGCCTTTGCTACATCGCCAATAGATTGCAAATGACCCTGTTTTATCAGGCATTCTGTAATCACGCAGCAGTCAGTGCTGGGCAGTTTACAGCCCTAGCCAGTTCGCTGTTACAATAAGATGCTAATATTTTGAACAATCAGGTACTCACCACCATAAAATAAAGCTAAGTACTCTAGATCCTGCTTAACAAGCCTGCTAATGCACTATTGAAATCAATGACACATTCGAACAGTAAGAACTGTCCTGAAGCTTTTTAAAGCCTGGTGTCCTTATTTTTCATTTCAGGAGCAGAAGTGTTCCTTCCAGGAGGGTACCTTCTGTTTGAAAGGCAACAGGACCAAAACCACAAGGAAAAGGACGTAGGTTGGCTCGTAACAAGGGCCAGCAAATAGCATCCAGTGACTCACTTACAGTCTTTCTCTACCTCAGAGTTTCTTCATCTTGCAGAAAGCCAGATACAAAACCAGAAATGGTTTTCTACAGTGCTGAAGTGCTCTGTGACTGGTGGATGAGTGGAGATGCAGTATTAAAGGTTACAGAGAATGATTCTTAAATAGGCTCAAGCGCTCTTTGTTTACACAGTACAGATATGATAAGCAGTTGCAGATAAAACATACAGCAAAAAAAGGTTTAATCAAGAGCATCCGCTGCAACCTAAACTATGGAATTCTGTGAGAGAACAAGAAAATGGGAACTGCTTAATTGCAGACAGGAAAGGACAACAGGGAAATAATGACAAATCAAATATAGCAACGTTTTTCTCTATGAAATGACACTTCTCATCAGCTAGCTTATGTCAAAAGAAAAAAAAGTTCTCCTGTGACTTTAATCTATTAGATTTTGCTCTGAATACCTGCCACGCTCTGGAGCTGCGGCTGCAAGAAGGCCCAGCTCTGCCACCCTCAGCTAATAGGCTTGATTGTTCTCACCAAAATTATACTCACAGATACTGACCTGCAAGTCAGTCTGACACTCAGCTTCGCACTGGAAAGAAAGGCCCCCAGATAACGCGGCGTGCAAGAGAGTGGCGCAGCCTGCCGCGGAGCTCTGCCACCCCACCGGCGCTGCTCCCCTCTCGCACGAGTTATGTTGTTGCTGGTGAAATAAGTCATTGCAATCCACAAAGTGCTGGTGTTTAGTATACAGTATTTATATTTTATGAATGTTAACAAGCAAGAAGCCCTGCACAACTGAGCAGTTACGAGCTCAAAAGGCTTTGTGAGATATTTTCTCTAAGGGCTCATTAATGTGGTCTTTTAATGGAGTACTTGCATATCTGAATCTTTAACTGTAGCTATAAATAGAGTTTATAAGCACTTGACAGCGTGTAGCAAAGCTGTGATAGCAGTGCTTGCCCTGCCTTTTTGCAAGTTCCCTTTGCAAGGGATATTTAAGAGGCAGAATTTAAATGTTTCCCAAAACGCAGACTTGTGTACTCCTAATAACACTGCACTCAGAATACAGTTTTCACTGGGTTTAACGCATTTGGCATGTTCGCTCAATTAACTGAGCATCATAAAACAGCTAGTATTCCTATGCTGTTGAAGGGAAAATCAGGGCATAAAGAGGTCAAGCTACAACCCAAATATCCCACAGCAAGTCAATAGCAGAGCAGGGGTGGGAACCAATGAGCTCTAATTACCTGCCCTAACCAATAAACCCAGAGAGACAAATTCTGCCATTAATTTCACTGGTACCAAAAGTAGAGTCACTCCAGGTGTGTAAACCGCTGGCACTGACTGACATGGCCGGCAGATGGATTTTCCCTTCCATAGCGGGCTCCCTTGCCCTGCGAAACATCCACACTGTGCTGACCAGGTGGCTTTTTCCCCACTTCTTGACGATCAGTTTAGAGCAATGACATTTTCAGCTCACCGGCTCACATGAAGCAACCTTAAATACACTTTTGCCAGCCCTATTAAAGAACGAACAGAATTACCCAGCTTAATGTACTATACAGGAATGTTGGTTTATGATGATACAGTAAAAGCTGCTGGAGGATCACAGCTTTTAATAAATCACCATTATAGTATTATCCATAAAATTGCCATTTCCACGCACTGCAGAACTTGTGACAGCTCTCTTATTTTGCCTGGCCACCTGGGGTGTACCCACGTAACGCACCCACAGCATGTCCACGATGCTGCCCTGTGCAAAGCAGCCACCGCAGGTCAAGCGTGACAAGTCTGAAGGGCTAGTTTCCAAAACGTCAGCAACTTGAAGCATCTACCACAGCCTAAGGAATCTGCAAGGTGTAAATAGGCCTTTCTTCACCTGTTTGACTTTTAAAAATAATTTTTTTAAAAAGGACATCTGAAATATTTCCCTGTTTAAATGGGTCCTGGAAGTCTTGGCAGCTCAGTAGAGGAACACAAAGTGGCACATCCACCTTCATCTGGCTTTCCACCCTGCCCTTCCTATCCGGTAGATGCATTGGCACATTTCCACCCTAACACTGCAGGGACTGAAGCACATACAAGTCTAGAAAAGGAAACAATGCACAGCTCCTGAGACCTCACTGGGAGATGCGTTCCTACCTGGCTTCAGCACTCAGTGGTCCAGTATATCTACTTGGACAGATTACTGGGGTGTGGGCCCTGAACACATTGATTAAGCCCCTTTAAGATTATTACAGGAGATGCGTTGTCCTCTCAGGCTGACATCTATTATAGCTCATTATTTGAATTTTATGCTATAAATTCTGAACGCTTCCATTTTTGGTTCATCTCCGATGCAACTGCAATTGAGTTTTCTGCACGCACACATCCTGAATTTATTTTACCTGTGCTCAGTGTTTAGGAGGTAAGCCAGGGTGCTTTTAGCCACCAGTTTGCGTCTATGAATGATCACTTACTACTTTCTCAGTGGTTTGGTTCGGACATGCGAGAGAATACGTTAGCTTGCAATGAGACTATCATGGGCAGAATTGTTTGAGGGAGCCTGTTGTCACAGGGTTACTTTAATCTAAGGCGGGGGTGGGAAGGGAGTTACCCAGAATAATTTATAGCTTTAAAATGCTGATTTTTTGTGAGCTTGTATTAAATGCTTTAACATCATTAAACTTTTGTAAACCAAAACATGATTGAATATTTAAGCAGTTTTCTCTTTCCTACACAGGGAAAAGTATCTATTTGTCCTGGTTTTTTATGCACTTAATGTCTTTTCAGCACCACGGTGTCCCACAGTACAAGCTCAGGATCGGTACCTCCCAGAGCAGAGCAAGGATACTGTCTGAGCAGGAGATCTAGCAGCCACGTCCTCCTCCTGTGAGAGCAGAGAAAGTGCAATAAAGGTTTTGGCTCCTCCTCAGTCTCCTCTGTCCACCTACCACAGGGCTACATATTTTTCTTTGCTCTTTTGTTAGTTAATTTGCCTCTTCCTCCTCCTTCCCCACCATCAATCTTCCTTGCCTTGGCCTTCTCCCCACTGCTGCCTTTCTCCTCCCATACACTACCGGTCTCCTCTCTCTCCTCCCAGAACATTTGCTCCTTTTCTCATTGCCTTTTTTTTCACCTTTCTCTTAACAGAGCAAAACCTCTCAGTCCTTCAGCCCTCTGATGTTGAGCACTTCCTCCTATGCTGCTGTCACCTCTTCAGCCCTTTCCTGCAAAACTTCTTTTCAGAGTAGTGCAACTCCATCTTTCCTGCTTGCAGCAGGCTCTGTTCCTGCTCAGAGGCATTTCTGAGCACGTGCTGGTGGGCCGAGCTAAGCACCACAGAAAGAAGAGGAAGAGAGAGGCTGGGAACAGGTGTCCAGATCTGAGCAGCACTTGTCGGGACAGCAGTTTATTTCTGCTGCCTCTCCACAGCCCGTCAGGAAGACCGTTTGCTGAGACATAATTTACTGGGACATTTTTGCCCAGCTGCGGGTCGGCTCAGATCCATCCCCTTGAAACAGCAGGCGTATATTTATCTTTTGGCACTATGGAGTTGTGCATGGGAGGACTTTCCACTGGGATCCCAAAGAGGACATCAGACAGGGAGACAAAGCCTAACGTACAGAATCTGCGTACCAGCTGCCTCCTCAGCAGCACTCACTGCTCTTTCTCTAGTCTGGTGTCCGAAAGGCTGCTTTAACTATTGACTTAGGCAGCAACACCGAGTCATTCAGCTCAAGGAGAACATGATCAAAAATCATATAAACATAGGACTCAGCTAGAAAGTGACTGACTAGCTAGGAGGGCTGGTTCCGCTCTTCCATACACGGCAATAAATCAGGGTTATTGAGGCAGTGGAGAAAGCAAGACAGGACTGAAACGTGGAGCAGGGAAGAGAAGAGGGCTCTGCATTCTGCTGTCCTCAGGGGGTAGGTTTCCTTGTCCTGGAAGAGAAAGAGAAGCCAGGGACATAAAACAGAAAGCAGCCTGGGACCCAGCCTCTGGCCATAAGGGCAAAGGCAGCGCTTGCACCAGAGGCCAAACTCTCATTTGCCATGCAGCAGGATGTGCCCATCCGTACGGCACACCTCCCAGTGCGTCCCACCCTGCAACACGCTAGCTCTCAGCAGGCAAAACCTGGGAGCAGTCACATTTGGGTTCCTGTATGGGACTTAAGATTTGACCTATTCATCTTGTTCAAGGAAGACTACTCCTCCAGCTGGGGCTGGAGGGGACTCTGTGTCTTTGTACCCGGCAAGTTTTGGCAGAAGCAGTTGTGCCAGTCAGGAAGGACCAGACATGGAGTGGCTCTAGCAGAAAGGGGGCTGCCGAGGTGGTCCCTACCATCTCCCCGCCTGTGCATGGACAACCACATCCCTCCTCACTGAGGCATCCTGCAACATTCCTGGTATCACAGATGCGAGGTTCCAGTCGGTCTAACAGACAAGTTGTTTTCAGCTTAGCTCAGCTTTAATTTATCTGGGGTTTTTTTTCTTTCCCCTTCCCATTTCTGCTATTTGATTGGGGTTTATAGGAGAAAAGGGGCAAAGCATAAACATACAGTTTAATGTTTCCCTGTTAAATTCAAGTTTAAAGGCTATTGCCTATTTCAGTGCAAAGCTTGGTTGCCCTCCCTCAGTTTAGTTTTGTTCCCAAATTCCACGTTCGCCTGTGATGTGGAGCGGGCTGACCCCAGCGTGCTGCCCACCTCCTCACAGCCCTCACCCCCTTCCTCCCCGCTCTCCCCAGGGGGTGCGGTCTCCGCCCCACTCCCTTCCCAGACACGTTCCGGCACCAGCCACCCCTGGTTTTTGCAGTTATGTTATTTTCCTCCCCCTCTCAAGCACAGCATCGGGGTAGGCAGCCCACGTGCTGCAGGCGAGATGGCTTTTTCCAGGCACGTGGCAGCCCTGGGTGCCGCAGGGAGGCTGGCTACCACGTGCAGGGTGAAAACCAGGCAGCTGCGAGCCCTATAGTACGAACCCTCTATATGTGCTTTTACAGCATTGGATTTATTGCGCTTTTATTGGGTATTTACTGAAATCAGTGAAGAGGCATAAATTTCACAGTAAAAAAAGAAATGCCTTTCATAGAAAATGTCATGATTCTTATTATTATCTGATAGTGTCAGTTTTGTGTAAATTCCTAAACAAATAGATCATATCGCTGATTTTAACCTTGGCAAGTCTTTAAAGCAAGGTGCACGCTACTTCTGTGTCAAATCACAGTATGATGTAAGAGACTGAGCTCTCCGGCCTCCTGACATTTTCTGTAGAAAGTCACTTAGATATAAAACCACAGGTTAAGAGCTAACGAGTAAAACAGATTAAAAGTGCACAAACCAAAGCAACACAGAGAAGCCAACTGAAATGTCCCCACAGTTCTAAGATGAAGATATGATTAAATGCAAATAAGATCCTTCTGAAGCGCTGCTCGGGGTAGAAGAAAATTTATCCAGGAAAAAACCCATGCAACCCACTACACAGCAACAACGCAAGTTTAAGGTAAGGTCAGGGGCCAGTTCCTGCTCTCCTTTTTTATACAAATATGACTTCATTAAGGCCCATCTGAAGGCTAAGACAGGCAATATTTAGTTGCAAAGGCTGCTGTGTGCAGCCACAGCCGGTTCTGTGTGTGCTGAACTGAAACCAGAGCAGTCACATGGCATCGCTTCCCCATTTTGCTCTCATTGGGACCAAGAAACAAGGAGGAGGTCTGGCACCAGAATGTCATCAGCAGTTGTTAGGGCAAGCGACTGGGTTTCATCCTCTGCTCCAGCACATGTTTTCTGTGCAACTTCAGTTTGCTCAGCTAGAAGCAGAAATAGCAACACTTCTCGACTGTGCAGTAGCACTTCAGGTTTCAGCTGGCTCTCCCCGGGGAGCTGCTGACCCCTGGGAAGAGGGCTCTGCGGTGGTCCACCATGCCAGCTGTAATGCTGCACCACATGCACCAAGCAGCAAAAGAGAAAGTGTGCTTTTGCCAAGCATCAGAAGTGAACGGTCACAGCTCTTCCCCAGTCCCTTTATGGTTGCAGCATAATCATTGTTTCTGTTCTTGCCCGGAGCAAAGCTAGTCAAGAGAAGCAGCAGAGCCATCTCCCTTCAAAAAAATACCACGGTGTTCAAACACTTGCCCTAGTGCCTCCTCCTCCTCCCAACTGAGCCTGGCCGATGCCAATTGCCAGCTGCATTTCCCACTGTAGCCACCACCTGTCATGGAAGGAAGGAAGCAGACGTGCAGAGACTTCTGCAGCTCGGCACACGCTGGGCACATGGAGCATCTGCTTTTGGCAGGATCTGGTCGGTGGGTGCTAAGGACTGGGCTCAGCAGGCGCCTGACCACCACCACGGCCACGCACAGCTGGGTGAGGTGGCCCCTAAACACCGCCATTGGTGCTGGGAAAGGGTCCTTTCACTGATCTCCTTGGAGGCCGTGGCTTTGAGGGCATCTCCCAGCCTTGGTTCACAAGCCCAGCCTCAGGTTGGGGCTGGGGCACAGCTCCTTTCACCCAGCCCCCAGCAAAGCTTCTAGATCTTTCTGTGTCTCAGTGGCAACATCTGCCCTTTGAGGTTTATTTGGGAACGTTTATGAAGTCACTTCCCTGAGCCTTTGGTACGACGGGTGCGTGTGTCCACATGGACCAGGCAGCCTGGGAGCATCAGCCCCGTGGTTTCGCAGGAGGGAGAGGGAGACAAACGTCATGAGATGTCTCAGGCAAAGCAAATAAAACTGCACTGTATAATTTAAGAAAAACATTTAAATTGTCATGAGAAACTTTAAATGGAAATCTGGAAATTAAAAACTACTGTTTGTACAACTGCCTGCTATTGATCAAGTTATAGAAAACAGCCATGAGTGAGGGCTGTGGGGAAACCAAATACATGCTCAACACACCATCCATCTCGACTCCCCAAACACAATTATAACAATATGGGAGACATGAAAAGACAGCATAACACTATACACTGGTAATAAAAAGCTGGAAATATTTGTGGATATGAAGAGAAGCTGTCGAGCAGAGGCAATGCAACCATCTTCTTAGGAGCTGAAAAACGCTTGAGGAGTAAAAGCTTTAAAAAACCCCACTGAAAACAGGAATACTATTTTTCTTTCTTTAAGGAGAAAAATCCACCATTATAGTAAGCATGAAGGAACACTGTAGGGTTTGCAACTGCCCAATTTTCCTACTGCACATGGTACCCAGATTGTCTTATAATTAAAAGCTGCTATAACACAGACCACAAAAACCAATCCTGCACTCTGTCAGTAACAAAATTATTGATAGAGTAGGGCCTTACCAAGTTTATTTGGGCCCTGTTACTGTCATTACTGGCTTTAAGTACAGGATCGATCCCTTAAAGAAGGCCAGAGCACTGTTACAGTGGTGTTTTTTTTTTTTTAATATATATCTGTAGGATTTAAAAGCAAGCAGTCACAATTTAGTAGTTTAAGTTTCTTTTGTGATGAGGATTTATTTTTTCCTTCTACTGATAAGGGAGAAACCTTATTAATGAGGCCTCAGTGGTAGTTACACTGCTGCCACTGCACTGTAAGAGACATACACATTTTTTTTTTCCCAAGGAGGGTTTAACTGCTTTGTAGATCCATAAAGATATTTCACAGAGAAAGCTTTATTCAATTGGAGCTCTTAAACCTCCTTTGTGAAATGTTGTGGTATTTTGTGAGATATGTGGCCTTTGCTGTGCACGTGATGCTGGTAGGTTTCTAGGCATGCAAGTTCAAGAGCTTTATTTTCCAGATTTTTTTTCAATCAGTTAAGCTCGTTGGTAAGACTGCATGCACTTCAGAAAGGAAAGAAAATAAAAATAACCTCTAACTCTCCCTGCCCCCTGTAGTAACAGCTGGATTTGCTGCTGTTGTCTTTGCAGAGCAGCTCAGATGCTGGTTTCAGTGGCTTACAGGTTTGCAGCCCTGGAATGTTTCTGGTGGGTTTTTTCCTCCTTCGTTAGAAACATTCTTGTGATGTGGGGGATTCCTATCAAAACTATCATCACCCTCGCAACGAGAGTCATTCCCCTGCTTTTGAATACAGACAGCTGCTGAGCTGCAGAAAACATTGCTCTGCATCTACAGAATTCTTCACAGAGGGTTTTTTCCTTAATGTTGCATTTTTACATGCCTGTACACCCAGCCCCTGTGGGGGAGTGAACAAAAGGCCTTTTAAAGGCCATCTTTCAGAATGCTCCAGTTGTGCCCTCAATTGCATCAAAGTACACGTGGGCTCAGCTGTACGGGGACATAGTTTCAGCTGTAGGTTGATTTTAAGCAAGCCACACGTTTTATACCAAAGCAATGAATAAAAGCAGGCACAAGAGGGGAAAAAAAAGCTTTGATTCAGTCACATTACTCCAGTAAGTAATAATGCATTGCAAGCAGTAATCAGATGCAAGAAGTTTAGAGCAGATGTTCCCTTTGCTTTGATTCTTGCAGCAGTGCAGTAGCAATTTCTTCTTTTGTAACAGACATAAATGATTCAGTGTTAATAAAGTTTCAGGCACAGAGTTCTTCCAGTGAATAGCTGAGGAATAAAATGCCCACTGTGAAATGTGGGGCTGAACAACAGCTTCCAAGTATTCCCCCTCCCCACACCAGCAGCACTTTGAAAGAGATCTAGGTTTTATCCTTGGACTTAGAGTAGTGAATTTAAAGCACTATTTCTGCTAGGTACTTTTTTTTTTCCCCACTCAGAATTTAGTTGCTTTCCAAAGAGGTGGGGAATTGCAGACCACCTGCCTCAGGGTCCCTGGCACACGCCAGGGAACAGGCTTGCTCCAGCCCCGAGGCACCACCACCAACAGCGGCCACATCGACCCCCACTAGGAAAAGAGGAAAGAGGTTCGACATGTTGCACTGCTGGCCAGGAGGAGCCAGGCTCAGCAACACCTGATGATGTCCTAGCTACAACGGTCACAACACCCAGTCCACCAAGACAGAACCTTGCTGCAGGCAGGTTAAGGCAGAGATGGGAGCACCTGGAGGAGGCAACCGCAGAAAATGTGCTCCCCCACAACAGCAGCATCAGCAGCTCCAACCACACCTTAAAAGTCACATCAGAAGTGAGCGGGGAAAGTCCCGGGCTGCCCCATATGACAGCACTGGAGCACCCAGCCAGCCCTTCATGTGAGTGTAGAAAAGCTACACCACAGAAAACCCAGAAAAATCCCAGCCACAGAAAATGCCAAGGTAGTAGTTAGAGGGACAAACATAGGACCAGAGAGGCTAGGGCTTCGGTTGCACAGTTGCAGGGGCCCAAAAAGCTGGACAAACACAGCCTCTCAGAGCTCACGAGCCAAGAGATTCCCACCATTTGTTCTCACTCCCGTCCCCCACCTGCAGCAGAGCTGAAAATTTTCTCCCAATACATCACGGCATTATGCCAGAGGAGGAGGACTTATTCCAGAAATATTTTGCCTCAGCTACTGCCCAGGGAGCAGCTCTGGGGTGAAAGAGACACAATTTCCCCAAAACATATGCTGCAAAAGAAAAGCCTTTGCCGGAATAGCTGGTCCCTCCTGGTCTCTTCTCATCAGCTGCCCCTCTACCTGCCCGGCTCTCTCAGCATCTCTTCCAGCTCGGCACAGCACCGCAGGGACCCAGGGGAAGCAGGAAGCGAGAACAAGCAAAAATTAAGTAATGGGACTAATGCATGAGGTGGTGAGATGCAGGGATATCATTCCTTGCTTCTAGAGCTGGAGATAGGTAAGCCAAGCTGCTTTTCGGTAATTGCTCTGTAGGGAAGGGCTTAGGAATTACACCCAGAGTACTGAAATTGAAATCTGATAGAGTTGGATGGATCACACATTTAAAGCCAGGCCCGTCCTGATTAATGCAATAGCATGCAACATGAGGTAGCTGCTTTATGTCAGGCATTAATTTTGCCTGACCTATACCCAGTGGGCCTCAGCATCCAACAGTTTTACACTTTGTGGACAGGATGTGCTTGTGATATGAAGACCTCCTTGAGCTTCCTGATGGTTTCTGAGGAGTTTGTCCACACGTTTTCTTTGATCACTTTACCCATATCAGAGAGCAACGTGATTTCATGCAAAGTCAGCGTGACTCCACGGACGGCACAGAGCTACAGTGGTTATGGACGTTAGGAGCGGCAACACTTACATCTGCACATGAGTATGCTGTATGCCACCAAAATCACCCACGCATTTATCTGCAATCACATTAAGTATGGTGGTGTCAAATCATCTCTAACAAGTTGCATGTCATATGGCTACAGAGGGGGCAAGAGGTGCAGAGATGAGACCCAAGGCCAACAGGTTCCCACTGTACCTGCGGCAGCAGGTTGGTGTGCAGCTGCTCCCCTTTGTCCCTCCAACAGCCTCAACCTCAGATTTTTTTTTTTAAACACTGTGCTGATGCAGATGAACACAGGAAGTTTGGATTGCCAAAATTATTGAATCAGCAAAGGGTACATCATACTCCTTCCTTGTGATAGGCATATAAGACCCAGTGCTATGATACTGTTTGGATGCCCTCTTTCTTCCTGTTACTTTAATGCGTTTTACCCACCCTCACCAAGGCAGAGCAAGAAGGCTGGGGTTTAACTTCTTTCAGTTTTTGTAGAGCACCAGGATTTTATCCCCTCTCACCCCACACCTGCAGCAGCCAGGGTCAGTAGACCCCAGGGGCTGCCCAGTTGCACAGGGCTCATGCGCACGTCCACAGGGCCAGCGGCAGCAGAGAGGCTGCACTCCCAAAAACACCCTGACCATGGCCGCACCACAGCTGTGCTCTCCACACGCTCCCCCATGAAGGTGCCCATTCTTCCATAGCGTGAGGCTTTTGCCTCTGTTGGCAAGAAGTTTAATCAGCTCTTTTCTTCCTCCTCCCTTTCTGCTGGGGGAAGGGGACTCAGGCCATGCATCCAACTTGCGAGTGCCCCAGCGGGGTTGCCGAGATCAGGCGCTTCTGGTGCTAAGGGGAAAGAGCAGAGAGGAGCGATATGATCTCCTGCGCTGGGCACGCTGACACCGAGGGGGGCTGCGCAGTCCTGCTGCACCCGTGGCCCCCAGCATACAGAGCGCACAGGGCTTTACAAACCAGTGGTTTGAACGGGCTGCGCACTTTGTTAGCCACCCAACTCACTCCCGAGGAGCATTAGTAAAAAAATATTTGTTGATTTGTGGAATAAACACCCAAACTGGCATCACAAAAGGGACACTCAGTACCCAGCTGACTCCCTGCTTTGCAAGAAATCTACGCTTTCCTCCCTGAGGCTGCAGATTGTCCCCCTCAGCTCAGACAGACTCCCACACACCTCACCAGAAGCTATGCTGGAGGGCACCCACCACCCCAGAGGTGCTGGGAGACCCATCCCTCCCTCTGGATAGGATGTCCTAAGTAGGGGAGAGCTCTTGGCAAGGAGCCCCATCGACGTACCCAGGCTGTATTTGCTAGGCAAGAACAAGCACAGCTAAGATATGCCCCACCACACACGCTCCCCTTCCCTCCCCTCACGCGCCGGAAGGATTACGGGGCCAGTGCAGGGAACTTCTTGTCCTGCCAGGGCATGAACCTTCCTCTCCCGGTCTCCAGGAGGCATACAGCAGCTCCGAGCTGTCGCAAGCAGACAGGCTTTGTACAGAGCTCCTGCAAACATCACTGCTTTTATTTAAAGCAGAAAACACAGGATGTTACAGATGAGTGGAAAAATGTGAACAGCCACACTGCCTGCAGAGCCCCTCAGACTGGGGAATGCTTTTCTGGAAGTCAGAGGGTCTCCAGACAGGATTAGGAAAGCACATAGTGTCTACTTTAGGTTTTTATTTTTGCCCTGCTTGGCAGCAGCTACACCTCCCTCCCCCCCCGCCAAACACTCCCCCAGCCAGGGTCCTGTACCTTCCTTCCCACTTGCAGCTTCCCATAGCCCTTGTGTATTTGACTCCTGGGAGGCCTTTTTCAAACTCCTTTTGTCAGCTCCTTCTCTTTGAAACACTGGAAAGCTACCAGCAAGCAGCCTGGCTCCGGCTCCCCACCGCCAGCGCTGGCAGCAGCTCGCCCACTCTTCTGCCAGGCTCTGCCCCTCCACAGGAGCCCACGGGCAGCCCCAGCCTAAGCGGGCCGGAATCGCAGCCACTTCTGCCCCTGCTCAGCTTCACACGGACAAGTTGTACCCTTCAGCAGCTCAACAGCTTGCACAGCAACTGCTTTATAGCACCCACCAGCATTCACAAAGTGCCAGTGTTCCCAAAACTCTTGACACCTGTTACAGAGTTCCCTTACATGGCTTTGGTGAAGGAATCGTTAAAAAGATTTTGTTTTATTCCTGTATTTAATAATTATGCAAGACAAAGAAGGCCACAGCCAGATTTTTTTTCCCCTAACGCTAGCACATGCTCTTCATTCTTCAAGCTAAACAGTCATAAGTCCACCTATCTGACATACTTATCAAGATAAAATTGGAGATATTTCAAACATTTAGTTTCATAAAGCCAGCACTTACAACTTGTTTAACATCCACGGGGTCTTTTACTGACTCTACTTACCTTGCAGTGGGTATAGAGCTAAGAAACAGGAGCCCGCAAAGCATAAACCACATCAATTCTGTGAAGCCAAATTACCTTTAATGGTGCTGTGCTTAATTTATACCCCTTGAAACACCTGACCCAGAGTGCCTTTTAATTTATTACAATTAGAAACTGTTGATTGGCTTGCCCCAAGTGTCAGTGACTACAATTGTATGATCTGGCAAAAAGAGAGGCAGTTACTATTTTTTAACTACAATTCCATTTTCTGAGCATAGTAAAATAGCTAAGCAGTGTATTGAATGACATAGTATTACTCATATGCTTAAGCACCTGGGTCCTTGATCTTGTGCTTTATAAAGTGCTTTGAGCTGTGCTGTAATTGCCTATAAATATGCTGCTGATCATGCTTAAAGGGACACTGTCAAGGTTGGCAGGCCTACAGTTTGACTTAGTAAAAAGACATCTTAAAATAGTTTTATTCTCAGTGTTCCTAAATTACCAACTTGTGGTTTTTATCGTGCTTCTTTTTATCAGTCCAGCTCCTAGGATTGATAAGGGTATGGAAGAATGTTCACTTTTAAAGCAATGGCCCAGTCATAGAAATGGTATGATAGAGGCTAATGTTCTCATCTTGAACATTCAAGTAAAAGCACTTTGCTGTAAAATCTATTTTTTCTGATGTGAATGGGCATGACCTCTATTGCCTTTACGGTTTGCAATAAGGTCACCCCTTGTTAAAGCAACATCTTGTGAAAGAAATCTTCAAGAAAGAGCACAGGGCTGAGGGGTTCAGGTCTGGGCAAGTCTGCAGCTGCACGAAGTACCCGTTTTACATGGTGTCTCTGCCAGTCAGTAGTCTTGTCCTAGTTGAGCTAAAGGGGAGAGGATGCAAAGAGAGTGAGTCAGGGAACAGAGTTACAAAGCAGGTAAGGAGCCTGCAACTTCGTCTCATCCTCAGCAGTGCTGCCAGGATGCAGAGGGGTGATGGGACAGGGAAATCCTAGGGGCGACAGCCCTTTCCCGTACTGTCCTTTCTGTGAGTGGCTCCATGGCTGGAGCCCAGCAGTGGGGGAACTGAAGCCAGCTATTGAGGAGTTTTTTCATCTCAGGCAAAGGGTGGTACTGGGCTTTCTCATAAGGACAGAATACAAATAGCTAAGGAGGGAAAGCTGGCCTGGGATTTTTGCTTTTATGAAGGGCCTGATTTGTTTCTGAGCTGAATAACTCAGCTCCCTCTGAGCAGCAGTCCTCCAGAACACTGTACTCATGGGAAACCTGCAATGCCACAATAACTAAAACCGTAGGCGCCAGTAAATAGAAAAAGTATGGCTCATTGGTGCCAGGGACAATGCAGGACAGGGGTCTGCTGAGGGGAAACAGAGGGAAAAACTGTAAGCAAAGGCTGTGCTGGTAGTGCCAAGGTGGCTGTGTAGAAAGGCATTTGTGGAAGAGAAGATGTGGCCTTAGCCCCACTGTGGTGTCCTGCTAGACTCTGTGCTGCAAGGTTTGACGACAAAGCTCTTGAGTTTGCCAAGACACAGGCCCACAGCCAGGCTTCACCTTCCTTTCTGCCCATGTTGCGAAAGATTTACAGATACCCTGGATGTGAGGCAGCGTATTGGATGTGCTCATCCATCACAAGTGTGTGTTAGTCACAGGATAGGCGCTGCCTAGGCTCTAGGGACTTTAGGGAAGCTCTGGCAATGTGTGAAAGAAAACTCAGAAAGAACCAAAACTCAAAAATATAAAAGAAAGATGTCTGGAGCCTGGGAAAAAGGCACACCTGCAGCAGCCATGCCTACACCGGAGACTGGTGAGCACTTGTGGCCGGTGGCATCACTTGATGCTGCAGTTCCTCAAAGAGGCAGAAAGAGTAAAAATCTTCCTCTTAACTTTTTTTCAATTACAGGAAAGAGAATAAAGCAAAAAGAAAAAAAAATCCTCAGGCTGAAGATCCCACAGAACAGAAAAAGGCAAGTCTAATGTCAGTCTAACGACAGATCCAGCTCAAAGTTTC
>VZSC01013049.1:170453-183068 GCA_013398225.1 Steatornis caripensis
AGTAAAAGCACTTTGCTGTAAAATCTATTTTTTCTGATGTGAATGGGCATGACCTCTATTGCCTTTACGGTTTGCAATAAGGTCACCCCTTGTTAAAGCAACATCTTGTGAAAGAAATCTTCAAGAAAGAGCACAGGGCTGAGGGGTTCAGGTCTGGGCAAGTCTGCAGCTGCATGAAGTACCCGTTTTCCATGGTGTCTCTGCCAGTCAGTAGTCTTGTCCTAGTTGAGCTAAAGGGGAGAGGATGCAAAGAGAGTGAGTCAGGGAACAGAGTTACAAAGCAGGTGAGGAGCCTGCAACTTCGTCTCATCCTCAGCAGTGCTGCCAGGATGCAGAGGGGTGATGGGACAGGGAAATCCTAGGGGCGACAGCCCTTTCCCGTACTGTCCTTTCTGTGAGTGGCTCCATGGCTGGAGCCCAGCAGTGGGGGAACTGAAGCCAGCTATTGAGGAGTTTTTTCATCTCAGGCAAAGGGTGGTACTGGGCTTTCTCATAAGGACAGAATACAAATAGCTAAGGAGGGAAAGCTGGCCTGGGATTTTTGCTTTTATGAAGGGCCTGATTTGTTTCTGAGCTGAATAACTCAGCTCCCTCTGAGCAGCAGTCCTCCAGAACACTGTACTCATGGGAAACCTGCAATGCCACAATAACTAAAACCGTAGGCGCCAGTAAATAGAAAAAGTATGGCTCATTGGTGCCAGGGACAATGCAGGACAGGGGTCTGCTGAGGGGAAACAGAGGGAAAAACTGTAAGCAAAGGCTGTGCTGGTAGTGCCAAGGTGGCTGTGTAGAAAGGCATTTGTGGAAGAGAAGATGTGGCCTTAGCCCCACTGTGGTGTCCTGCTAGACTCTGTGCTGCAAGGTTTGACGACAAAGCTCTTGAGTTTGCCAAGACACAGGCCCACAGCCAGGCTTCACCTTCCTTTCTGCCCATGTTGCGAAAGATTTACAGATACCCTGGATGTGAGGCAGCGTATTGGATGTGCTCATCCATCACAAGTGTGTGTTAGTCACAGGATAGGCGCTGCCTAGGCTCTAGGGACTTTAGGGAAGCTCTGGCAACGTGTGAAAGAAAACTCAGAAAGAAACAAAACTCAAAAATATAAAAGAAAGATGTCTGGGAAAAAGGCACACCTGCAGCAGCCATGCCTACACCGGAGACTGGTGAGCACTTGTGGCCGGTGGCATCACTTGATGCTGCAGTTCCTCAAAGAGGCAGAAAGAGTAAAAATCTTCCTCTTAACTTTTTTTCAATTACAGGAAAGAGAATAAAGCAAAAAGAAAAAAAAATCCTCAGGCTGAAGATCCCACAGAACAGAAAAAGGCAAGTCTAATGTCAGTCTAACGACAGATCCAGCTCAAAGTTTCGGCAGGTGGGAATCACAGAAGCACAGAATCACAGAATGGCAGGGGTTGGAAGGGAACTCTGGAGATCATCTAGTCCAACCCCCCTGCTAAAGCAGGTGCCCCTAGAGCAGGTTGCACAGGAATGCGTCCAGGCGGGTTTTGAATATCTCCAGAGAAGGAGACTCCACAGCCTCCCTGGGCAGCCTGTGCCAGGGCTCTGTCACCCTCACAGTAAAGAAGTTCTTCCTCATGTTCAGGTGGAACTGCCTGTGTTCCAGTTTGTGCCTGTTGCCCCTTGTCCTGTCGCTGGTCACCACCGAAAAGAGCCTGGCCCCGTCCTCTTGACACCCGCCCTGTGGGTATTGATAAACATTGAGGAGATCCCCTCTCAGTCTTCTTTTCTCCAGGCTGAACAGACCCAGGGCTCTCAGCCTTTCCTCGTAAGAGAGATGCTCTGGTACCCTCATCATCTTCGTAGCCATGAAGGTGCTCCTCACGCTTCCAGTGTGCACCCAAGAGAACATGGCAGCGTAGGGGCTGTGTCTCTCACTCAGGCAAGCCTTGTAGGGTATGAATATGGATGTGGATAAGCACTTGGAAAAAATCTCACGCGGCTAACACCAAAGAGCGCATTTTGAGCTCTAACAGTTACAGAGAAACATTTGAAAGTGCAACTTGCATATATTTTAAGAGCTTCCAGAAACCAGAAAAAAAGCAAAATGAGCCCAAAGTCTGCACTTTTAAAAATCTCATGGTTTTTAGACAAACCTTGTATCTCCTGATTTATTTTGAGCAGAGTCGATGTTTTTAAATAGTTGTCCTTGAGAATTGTAAAACTTGTTTTATTTTTCTAGGTTTATTCCACAGGAATGCTTAAAAAGCAATAAATTCAATCTCAATAGACTTGCTTAAATCCATGATTATATCAATTCTGTGTTGTGGGTATGCAGGGAGAAACTAACAGAGAAGGAAATTGTAAGGGATTCCTGTAACAATAGTTACATTGTTTGTACACATATATACCATAATAGTAACAATAGTAAAGCAATAGCAGCTTTGCAGTTACAAAAAATACCCAGAGC
The DNA here is from genome assembly GCA_013398225.1 of Steatornis caripensis. NCBI lineage: Eukaryota > Metazoa > Chordata > Aves > Caprimulgiformes > Steatornithidae > Steatornis > Steatornis caripensis. The sequence continues at coordinate 172,883 of VZSC01013049.1, forward strand.
CCTTAAAAAATATATGTGTATATTCTATGTTTACGCAGATTAACAGTGTCATTAGGGACTGATAAATGGTGTATGCTGTATCTTCCATCTGATTTATTGACGTTTTGTCTGGGTTTCTTTTCTTCGAAAGTGCGGTTGTGCCTGATGTTCACCAAGAGGAACCCAAGTTCCATGAAAGGGTAAACACCTGGAAGCTGAGATCAGGAGTGTGTAAGAAACATGAATTAGTTTAATGACAGTGCTTTATAATGGACCATATAAATTTTCCCACTGTAATTGGTATATACATTCAACAGTTTTATTGTACGTCAGCGCACATTATTCGGCACAGCTGCTAGAGAGGCATTGCTGAACTGGTGTTTCTTTTCCATGACAAACACCTATTAAGCAGTCAGCATAAACTCTTCTTGTTACAGCCTCTGATATCACCCTCAGGGCAAGCGGACACAGAACAGCAATTGCTGAATTGCATATGAAAATTATAGTTTTATTGTCTATACAAATGAAGGTTTAACTCCGATTCCTGTTCAAGTCAGCTCTGTTATAAAGGAGCGATTCTTTCAGGGAACAAACAAGCACAGTACACCATTGTAATCAAAGGAACAGGCACTATTTATGTATTGGAAAGCCTTGTTCACAATAGTGCTAACACTCTAATGCCCCAGAAGCCACTATTTTAGCAGCTGTAGAGAAAAAAAGCATGACTAATAAGATGCCACACAGAGTCAGATACAGTTCTTTCAGAACACAAATGGAATCATCCCATTTGATACAACTCAGTTTAATATGCACGACTGATAAGTAGGGATCATGTATTTAATGTTTATATAAGCAGTTTCGCCGCCGCAGCGTTCAAAGGCTTCCAGCGTCTCTTGAATCAGATCTCCAATATTTTCACGCTTCTGCTGGCTGTAGTCTATCCCATCGCCTGAGTTAACTGGTTAATAAAACAGAAGAACCCAAGAATTATATTCAATTTACTGTTATGCTTTGAAATAATGACATAGGAAATTGCAATTGCTGGTCGGTCACTGTGCCTCTATTAGAAACTTTGCTCTGTGACGTGAAACACAGCTGAATTTGAAAACAGGGTGGTTTTGGTATCTCTTTAAGGCTCTGCTCAGGCTCTGACTTCATATGCCTTCAAACTTTGTTTATGTATGCATTACTTCAGCATCTAAGCGAAAGTCCTAATAAAAATAAAGAAAACACATTCTTTTATAAGATAAAGATGGACTCTCTCTTACACAGTTATCTCCTAAAACCATTACTTCCTTATTTCTAACATTGCTTATTTAGGACAAAATTCTACTGCCAGATACATAAACGCTTATCTACAAAATGTGACTTGTTATGGTTTGAAATCTTAAATAGGTACTGTTTTGGGATTGTTCCATGTTAGATATATTCACACGCTTACGTTGTTTCTGATAGAGGGGGTGTCATGTGGCCTGAAAGAGATAGTTGGAGTATAACATGGCACTCATTCAATTTCTGCTCCCTGAAAAATGTGTAAAAGTAAGCAAATGTCAAAAGGACAAATTATTGCAGCCCCTAAATGCAGTAACACTTACTGCTGCTTTGTCTAACATGGACTAGCAAGGGTGTCACACATTCATATACACATAGCATAATTCTTTTAAAAAATCAGTGTGAACAACTGTGACAACAAAAAAGACCAGAATCAGAAATAACTTCGCCTGCAGCGATGCTGAGAGATCTAAAGGAGGAAAATACACTTCATTTTGTTTTAAAACAATATTCTGGAAACTATCTTAATATGGGTATATTCCAAGACATATATCAAAAATAATTTGGTAGAAGCATAATCCACTCAGATTAGGTGCAGTGTAGTGGCCAGGTGACGTGGCTGTAGGGTAGTCCACATGCAATCAGTCAGTGATCTCACGCTGGGAGGTGGTGGCAATGTGCCCGTGTCATACATTTAATATCTCAAATAACGCTGCTTGCTTATTGATACTCTGAGATGGCCAGCAAAGGACACATTTGTCAAGACAACACAACCAACTTCTTGGGTAGCGCCTACCTTTCACATTGGAAACATGGTGCACGCAAGGGTGAGGGCAGATTTTGCTCCCACTGCTCCACAACCCCAGGCTGATGGGGTGTAGATGTACAACTGCACCCATCCTCACATCTTGTCCTGGATCTAAGCCCAAGGATCTGGATTTAAAGTTTGTGACTTTGTTACCGGTAAAAACTGAAGAACCATGCTCATTAAGAAAGACCTGATAAATACAGGTAAAAGTAATCCTTTTGCTGAATTTTCCTGTAAAATGTCTGATTGCAGTCCAAGTTAATTATGTGTATATCAGTTTTTCAAACTCCTTCCACACATTTGTGTCACTGCTTTTTGTAAAATGTTTACACAAATGCAGATGTGACATACAAGGACTGGGCTTCTGAGTGGAAAGGCAGTAATTTTTTTTGTGATGATTCCTATTAAGCACACGAATGCTTTCCTATCTATTAACTATTTATTTCACTGATGTGAGAAGCCAGGGTTATGACATCAAAATTTACTACAATGAATTTACTGTAATGTTAGAAATAACGTATTATGAGAGCACATTGAAAACACTAAAAGCTATTAAATAAAAGGATTGGCTTACGCAAAATGCTAATGCAAAAAGAAAAGCACATCACAATTGAGTGCAATTTAGACTAAACGTGGTTTGCTCTTGCAGACAACAATTGAGATCCATGGTGCCTCATCACCTGTGTTGCATGTGCACTGCCAGCACTCCCCAGAACACCTGGAGGTATTTCTGATTTCACCAGTTTGAGCAAAGGAAACCCTGAACCTTGACCTAAGTCTTGGCAAATATGTAAAGGAATTACTGGCTTTCCAACCATTTGTCTATTATATGTAATTTTAAGCCTACACACATGCTCTGCTAATGAGCTTACACAGCTTTCATCGTTCTTTCAAAGAAGTAGTAAAAAAAACAGCTTTCTGGAAGTAATGGTAATACATTGCTAAGCAAGTTTGGAGGAGGCCAACAAGATACTGTGATAATGCTGGTAGCAGAGGTATTTTCCAGAATTCCATGTTACAGTCTTTATTATAGAGCATAGTCTGTACAGTAAATGATGCCTTAGATGCTTGATTAAGAGATGCCTAAGAGAATGAGACAATGATAAAGGAAACGGTCTGCAAGGGAAGACTGAATGTGTGACGTGCAGACAGTCATTACAATTTTTTTTCCTACAGACCATCTGTACTATATGAAGGTTTGTATCCTCAAGACAGCCATAATTCACATTAATGTCATGACACAAGCTACAACCAACAATACCAGAAAGGTTAGGTTGGCATCAAGTTCACCTGGTAAGTACTAAAATAGCTATCCTATGCAGTTATAGGAATTAACAAATCTTTCAGACAAGAAAGATAATCATTAACCCAACAGGACAACATACACTAAACGGATGAGTCAGAATGATCTGCTCAATGCACCTAAGGGTAAATATCTAGTCATAATAATAATGATGATTGGTTGGAAAAAAAATAGCTACTGAAGTATAGCAGCAGCAGCACGCCTTTCTCTGGTTTGACTCTATTTCCAAGTTAGTTTGCATGAGAAGCCAACTTTGTCAGACACAAATGTTGCATATGTAAAGTGTGAATGTGGATAGGATTCAAGCTCTTTATGAAGTTGTCCTTTGTAGGGAGAATAAATCAACATGAAAATGCTAGGAAGAACATTTGTCATATCTCTGTCTCAAAGTGAAAAGTCTGGCATGCATGCATCAAGAACTCTTTTCAGAGCAAATATTACTTCTGTGTTTAGAAGAAATGCATTGAAGGAATACTAACAGATCTAGAGGGTTACAATCAGGAAAAAATCTCATTTTCCCTTTCTGGATCAAAAAGTTACTTCCCAGTCTCCAAAATCATGCACCAAGGGTTTTATGGTCCTTAAAGTGAAGTGAAATGCTTTGCACCTGTCAAGACCTGCGCTAGCTGATGAAATCACCCAGCACAGCAAGCCCAGGAGTGGCACTGCCTGCCCCGCCGTCAGCACTGCCTATGCCAGCTGCTGTAGCCGAGGCAACTCTGCTCAGACCCTCAGGGACTGAACTCAGCATTTGGCAGTGAACGGAGGAGGATTTGAGTTTTGTTTTAAAACATGGTTTGCACTTGAGTCTAGACATGCTTCTATTCATGACTCAGGATATTAAAGAAATTCTAGTGTTATTTGTATGCTATCTAATTTCTTTCTAAATTTTCACTAGAGTAATGCTTCAAACATAAAGTTGTATCGCATTAAAGAAAGACGAGCAAGTTTCAATGCAGTAAGAGTTTGATATGGCAGTTTCGAAGTCCTGGAGTGGACAAGAAAGGTAAAACAACCCTTAAAGCTCAGTCAGATCTATTCTTATCTCTGGACATTGGTTAGCATTTGAAAGTGTCCAAGACACTTCCAGTTTATTAGATTTCACTTCGAGGCAGGCCAGATCTTAAAAAGAGGACTTTTTAATCCCCCAGATACATCAAAGTACCTCTCTGTAAGTACCTCACCGGTACCAGAGCTCGCTCCTGGTGGTGACTGTTCCCAAGGTTCTGCTTCACTGAAAGCACAAATTAAAATGAGAGTTTTCATACACCTGTTGTTGTGGGGATGTCCTAGATCTTGGGATATTAGAATTTACCCAAATGTTAAGTATCTGAGGAATGCTTAGTGTTGGAGGACAGAATAATGCTTAAAAGAGTTTTCTGAAGAGACTGTGAAGGAAGGCACATGTCCCCAGCTTAAGCAATGTTTTAAATCGAATTGTAACTCAAAGGCCATTCCTTTATTCTTTACTGATGAACTTTCAAGTGCATATATATATATATATATATACACACACACACATGTATTTCAGCTTGTTGTCTTGAAACAAGTGGGTCCTAGAAGAAATTTTTGAACTACTACTACTAATTAACAACAGAGAGGTCTTGTATAATAGTTTTGGGTGTTTTTTGGTACACAAATCAATAAAACTACTTGTAAAGATAGGCATCATCCCTCCCTCTTTGAATCTTGACAAACAGAGATACTGAAAGGTAAACTGATATGCTCCAAGTTATGGATGGGATCAGTCTCAAATAATGCTTTTTGACTTTTTATTGTAGATGATGAAAGTACTATTTATGGTAAAATATAACTATGGTAAAAATAATTTTTAAACTGCTCAGTTCATCTTACTCAAACCAACAGGTATTTTCAGCAATTAAAATCATTACAGTAATCTAACATGCTAACCACTTAATAAGATTTTTACTTCAAAAAAACAACAGTGATGGGATTGTAAAGTGCAGAAATATTTCTCAGTATGCAGTTGTATTTCTACAGAAAAGCCTGTCACAGAACAATATACAGTTAAGCAGCACAAACTAGCATTAAAATACTTTGTGGAAAATTTCAGGACTTTATCCGTCCTAGGAGTCAGCACCAATACCAAGAAATAAATAGAAGCTGATTTCAGCTATAGATTGACATGCATCTATGTCAGGGTTGTCATTGCGTAAGTTCACTGGTCAGGTACAGTTCAGAGCTTAATTCATTTTTCAAAGTCCTCCTGTTAGAATTAGTTTAATTGTCATAAAAGACGTTGGCTTCCTGACCGGAGTGGAAAATGAAAGCCCCTGATGAGTCAGTGAGGTGAGAGGGAGCACTGCTCCTCTCCCTGTGACTCAGAATTGTGCTTTGAGTTTGTCAGCTCCAGGAAGGATGAGGTAGTTCGGTCTCCTTGTTTGCTTAATTGAAAGTCTGTGAAAATTCACAGGGTAAGACTCTAAAACCTTCCTGTCTGCTAAGAAACAGAGGGACCTTGCTGGTTCATTGCACTCAGGTGAAGGAAGAGCCGACAGGAGGTTACAACTTCTGGTCATTAACTAACCCAGACAGAAAACCCCATGTTCCATTCCTAAAGGCTCAGAGCAATGTCAACACCAGTTTTAAATGTTTCTTAGGACACATCTAGATTATGTGCATGCAGAAGTGCAAACTCGCCTCATGCTGGCTGGTCCCAAAGCTAGAGCGTTGGAAAGGACAACTCATAGAGTAATTTATGTTAGAAGGAACCGTCCATCTGGTCCAAACGCCCTGCCCAAAGCCAGCTCCATTTTCTAAGTTAGGTCAGGTTGCTCAGGGTGAAGTATCTGCAGTTCCTCAGCACAGAGTAATCATAGAATCATAGAATGGTAGGGGTTGGAAGGGACCTCTAGAGATCATATAGTCCAATCCCAGAACGAGAAATGGTGCAGAGATCCCCTTGAGCTGGCAGAGCTTTTCACCAGCCACTTCGAATGTGATGAAGGGAACTGCTACTCCTTAGATACTAAAATGTATTTGGTGAAGCAGGATTTGCTGAAGTTACAAACTTCATAGGGAGAATTATTATCTGTTTTGATATGAAATAAACCTTAACTTTTGGCATGGTAACAGATTATATCTTGCATATATAACATTGGTTTTGGAAGCTTAATCACATACTGAAGCAAGAGGCACAGATTTGGCTGAAAAATTAATAAAATTTCACTAACAGCCTGACTTGAAACTATGAAAATATAATTTAAAAAAATTAACATGTATCTTTCAAAGCACTTTAAAACATTGAAGCTGAAAATACTAAGAAGTAACTTAAGAAGGCCAAATCCTTGAATATGCGCAGACCTGTTTTTTGACACTTACCAACACTTAGAGTTCCCTGTCTCTTGCTTTACTTGGCTCTTCCTTCTATTTTTCATCACTAGTGGTGTGTGTTTATCACTTAACAATGCTACAGTACTGCAGAGATTGCAGAAGAATCCCTTTGATCCAAGAAGAAAGCATATATGCTTGGAATTTAAAAAGAATACTAATATAGAGACATTTCTGCTCATCATAGGTCTTAGAAAAAAAACAGTTTTATACTTTTGATATAAATCAGCTACGTGTTATGTATCTGCATAAGATACTTTCAAGATTTTCTTAATTCTCATTGAAGGCCTTTTGCTTTAGCATAAAATATAGGTTTTTTTCTATAGTTATCTTCCATATGCAGCTAACTTTTAGTTATTTCATAAATTGGCATTTCTTTTAAAATGTAAGTGCTGTTACTATAAGCACTATTCAGTCAACAATTCAGTAAGTGGAGGAAGTGCTCTGATTGGAAAGGAAACATTTGACTGACTTACAATGTTTTACTAATGATGTAAGCCTACTAGAGATAGCTGTAACTAGTAAATTGCTGCAGTATAAAAAAAACCCCAAACCCAAAACCAACAAACCAAAAAACCCAACTGAAAATGAGCCAAGACAGCAGCTGTTATCACAGTTTTCCATTTCCAGGAAATGTTAGCAACATCAGATGTAATCCTTTCTAAGCCTAGACTTTTTTTTTTTTAATAGAAGTACAAAACCAAAAAAAACCCCCACAGATTTTGTAACAAATTATATTAGCAAATATGTTTGACCATTGAGATAAAAAATAAGAGAATATTATTGTGATTTTTTCTCTATAAGTACTTAAACTTCTCCAATGAATTTAGACTTTGAAGTCTGCCTATGTTTGTGCTAACTGATCAATATCAAACAAAGTAGTATTCAATAATCTTAGATAAACAGCATGTTCAACAGGGGAACAGAAACTGGAGGCTGAGATCTCTGTGGCCTTGGTACACTGTTTACTGTTGCAAAATAGTATATTGGGTCACAAATCATGCTTAAAGTGCAACAATAGTTGCACCACTTATGTGACTCTGATGTTCTTCCAGTTGTTTTGGATGTATGTAAGCTAGTACAAATACCGTTTTTTAGCTGGAAATCGTGTTTGTGTGTGCAAAATTTGCATAGCTTTGCTGGACTGTTATAAAATATATTTGTACATCACATTAATTTCTCATCCAAGTATAGCATAATTAATACAAAAGCAGTTTAAACCATGCAGAAACAAACCTTTGTATGTGTGTGTAATAAACATAATTTATTTTTTAAGCGGCAAAGCTGAAAGTCCCAAAATGCCTTAAAGATTGCCGATTTTAGTATGAAACGTAATCCTACAACAGCCAATATTTAACACTGAATTTATTCATACTTAAACTTAGGATGCTTGACAACCCATCCTCCTTCCCCCACTGGAAGATTTTTATTAATGTAACCAAAATGCTTTTGAGGGAAAGCTTTAGGATTTTCTTTACAGGCAAAAATCTCAGTAATTCATTACTTTGTGTTAATAACTGTAGATGTATTTGTTCATCTGTCATGTACTAATGGAATTTGTTGTGCCTAAATTCACTGTTCAAATTTATTATCATTTAAGGACCCTATTTGCTATAGCTTGTCCATCAAAAACTTCATTGACAACTAAATGACTTCAATGACTGCTTTCATAAATTTGTAACAGAAGAGTGAGCCCTTTATGGTCATTGTAATGCAACCATATAAAAATAGGTTGATATATTAAAAATTTACTGTCAAAATCATGGAAGCAAGTTGTTAGATATACCTATAAGTTGCTGATATGCCTGAAGTTGCCAGTTTTCTAGTTTTTCTGTTCCCAAAATAAGCGAAATAAGCAAGAACCCAAAGTCAACTGAGAATGTTTTAGCAGTGATTTGAGAAGGGACAAGGAGATGAAAGCTATGAATGACTGTGTGGATTTGCCAAGATTTCTTTCATTGCTGTGGGACAAGGACAGACTTTATGCAGTTTAAAGGACAGCTAGCCCTGAAACTGAAATGCACTATTTCATCCTCAAGCTGGGCAGAAAGGAACACCCTACTCCCACAGATATCTGTAATATAAGGGTCAGGATGTCTCCTTCTGCTGTCTCTTTAAATTTTTGTAATATATGTAGTTTTTTAAAGTAAATTAAGTAATCTGATTACTGTTACTTCCTGAGTTTTTCCAGTTGGATAAATGCATATGGCGGATTAAAAAAATAAGTAAAAATTACCTTCCCAAGACATGAGTTTGCATTCTTTTTATGAAGAACAGGAAGGACATAAAACTAAATACTTACCAAAAGCTAGTCAACAGCTATTAATTTTGCATTAAGAAAAGCATGCATTTGAGTGTATAACAGCTTTTCAAACAAACAGAAAAACCCCATTTTTGTATACAACTAGAAGTTATTATAATGTGTAGACTTTACTTACAAAAACATAAAACAGATAAAAAAGAAAATTGTGTCCCCTAGGTGTGGTGTTTCTGCAGATTCACAGCTTTTCAATTGTGACAGTTGACGCTTTTTGAAAGCAATATAGGAACGGCACATACACCACATGCAGAGTGATTTTTTAATTTTTTTTTTTTAAGCTTTAGGAATCTCTCACAAAATTGTCTCTTATCTTTTTCAACATTTTCCCTGCATTAAGTGTGAAGAAAGATAAGTGAATAAGAAGAACTACTTCATTAATGACTAACTGGAAAACACTCTCCCTTCTTCTTGTTTAAATTACACCTGTACCTTTTGTTACTTGACTTGTTATTCAAAAGGGTCCCAAGTATGAAGAAAGCACAAGGCCCAGCAGCATCCAGCCCAACGTGCTGAATGTCTCATATCTTCTCACATCAAAGTTAGATTCATAAGGAAAGCTGTAATGATTTAGGAATCATAGACTCATTCAGATTGGAAAAGAACTTTAAGATCATCGAGTCCAACCGTAAACCTAACACTACCAAGTCCACCACTAAACCATGTCGCTGATAACCACATCTACACATTTTTTAAATACCTCTAGGGATGCTGAGTCCACCATTTCCCTCAGCAGCCTGTTCCAATGCCTGACAATCCTTTCGGTGAAGGCATTTTTCCTACTATCCAATCTAAACCTCCCCTGGTACAACTTGAGGCCATTTTCTCTTGTCCTATCGCTTGTTACTTGGGAGGAGAGACTGACACCCACCTTGCTACAACCTCTTTTCAGGGAGTTGTAGAGAGCAGTAAGGTCTCCCCTCAGCCTCCTTTTTTCCAGGCTAAACAAACCCAGTTCCCTCAGCTGCTCCTCATTAGACTTGTGCTCCTGACCCTTCAGCAGCTTCGTTGCCCTTCTTTGGATGCGCTACAGCATCTCAATGTCTTTCTTGTAGTGAGGGGCCCAAAACCGAACACACTATTCAAATTACAGCCTCACCAGTGCTGAGTACAGGGGGATGATCCCTTCCCTAGTCCTGCTGGCCACACTGTTTCT
>VZSC01013049.1:184007-233461 GCA_013398225.1 Steatornis caripensis
CTACCATGCTGTGATTCTGTGACATACTACCACTGGCACAAGACTAGAGCTGAACAAAAAGAAAGCACAGCAGATGGTCATCCCAACACTTAATTTTTGCATCTTTTTGCGTAATTTTAAATTATTTGGCAGTAAAGTGAAGGAAGAGTGATTTGAGGAACGAGGATATGAGATCTCTCCAGTATAGCTTACGGAGTTCTTCAAATCTTGTTCTGACCTAAGCTAATTTTTAAAAAGTTATTTTAAATCTTGTCATTTAAGTATCTTCCTTTAGAGAGCCCTTTAGCACTTTTTACTGATATTAAGTGAACTGAGGAACCATATATTTCTCTGAACATGTATTTCTTCTGAGACAAATCAGTGAAATGGAAGTTGTTTTGTGGCCTGTTGTGAAACTGCACCTCGATGGTTACTAAAATTCAACCATCTATCTCAGGTATGACTGCTTATTTGTCTAGCTTGCCATCAAGACTGCAGGAACTTAAATAGTGGATCATGCTGATACTGTGAACTCCTGAATTGTCTGCTATTTTTATTTGTCTAAAATGAACCATTTTGCTGAATTTGAAAAAAAACAGAAATAAACTAAACTGCAATGGCAGTTAACAGTAACTATGCTATTGATAACATCAGCGGGTATGTACAAAGACAGAAAATACTTACACATTTTGCCAGTAACCTGACCCAGTACTTAGACCACCTACTGAGATTTAGCAGATTTAGCAGACTAACACACACTCTTGCAACACACAGCAAAACCTTTTGTTTCACCACGTATGCAACTTTCATAAGTTTCCATTACTATTCCATTACTACCAATATAAAATAACTATTTACTATGAACTATAGGTATCATAGATTCTAGATTGGGTTTTTAAAATGTACTCCTAACTTTTTCACAAAGAGATTGCAGTGTTAAGTTTTTAAAACACAAGCATCCTAGTGATGCCTAAATACAATTGCTGGTATCGAGGAAGTAATTGCACACAACAGGTGTGTATAAAAACAAGACGATGGGAAACGGTTAGCAGTTTTTTTTGAGATAGAACTAATATTGCAATATATTGCAATATTTTAAGAGAAAATTATTTCTAATATATCAAAATATATATTTATTTTATTATGCTTTATTACTTTCGTTCATTATTTTAAGAAAATGGTGTTGTAAAATTTGCATTAACAGTAAAAATTGTTAATGCAGAATCTTTTTTCCCATTCCAGATAGTATTTTCCTGAAAAGATAAAAAGCAATCCTAGCTGTAGCAGAAAGAATTAAGAATATATCTTTCTGATTTACAGCATCCATGATACGATTTTACTGTTGTCATGTATGAGTATAGGAAAAAAATGCTGCTATTTTTTACATTGCTTACACCTGAAGAATTGCAATAATCCATAAACATATAATCTCTTAAGGCCGTACTTTTTTTTACGCATTTACTGAAAATGACTTTTAAACTTATCTATTCTGGGACTATATGTAGAAGTGAAAATGGCTTTTCTGTGTGCAAACAGGATACATGACGTGCTCAGCAGGGTAAATTGGACCCCAGTTAACACTAGTAATACCCTTATGATATCTGTACAGGTGCCATCACGTACAAAACATCCAACTGCTAACAATGCAGCACTTCTAGTTCAGTTTGTAATACTTTTCTTAATATCCTGTCACTTCATCACAAGAGCAGTGAACTTGAACAGTAAAGCTTGAAAAAGAATCTTTGCTTCTCAGGTGAATGTGTATTTGCTTGTCCTGAACTGCTGCAGATATCATGAATCTATAGGTTGACAGCAGTGTATTAGTTACAGTAAATTAATCTCCCTTGCAGTGGTCATTTCAATGTTTGCTATTCTGACATGTTGTTGTACCAGAGCCTTAAGACACAGGATTAGAAAGTTTGTAATTTGTTATTCTCCAGCCAGTCCTGGCAAATACAACCACATACGTTGTCCAACACGTAGCTAAAGCATGCTACATTTTGTAATTGCAATCTTAATTTTTTATTCATCATTCACTCATCTTACAGCCCTTCCAGCTCTGGTGCCTGACAAGCTTACAACTGTTCAGCTTCAGAAGGAAAACAGCTCATGCATACACACACACACATTCATGTAAGGACAGGGAGGAAGAGACAAGAGAAGTAGTAAGTGATATGGCTGAATGCCCCTGGTCAACTCAGGCTAGCCTAGAGGTTTATAACTAACAGCCAAGAAAACAGTTAAATAGCACAACAGAGCACAATGTGTTTGAGTATTTGTAAGTTTGCATTTTCATTTATTATAATGAACAAAAGTAAAAAGTTGTCAAAAAAATTATTCCCTGGCATCTTAAATATGCTTTCTCACGCTTGGATGATCTAAGAGTACATGCACATGTGATAACTAGTTTTACATTAATAACAATGAAATGGCCATTCCTATGAAGGAAAGTCATGAGGGGTTTTTTTAGACAAATTTGGGACACGTTGAAAAGATAACCCAGAAGACAGCATGACTAATATCTAAGTGGGACATATTTCAAGAGTAATATTCACTTGCAGTTTCCCTGGTATGCTTATTGCTCAATGAATAGGGTCAGCCTCCAGAAGAGAGGGAGAAGTAACACCCCACAGAATTCCTTTATCGCCTCTCTCCAGCAGGCCACAGATGGCTGCTTCACCTCCAATGTGGTTTAATGGTAATGGCTGCAGTGAGGTTACAGGTCTCTGATCTAACTCTGCAGCTGTGGTGCTGAACTGATACCCATGGAATCACTACTTCAAGAGTAACAGAAACCTCTGCTTCAGAAAAATATCACTGAGCATTTCTGGACAACAGCAGTTAGTGTAGAATGATGACTTTTGAAGGAAACTATGGGATGATATTTTAAAGGCAAAGAATAACATATACTAGTCTTCATAAATTCCTGTGAGCAAAATTCTTGGTGAGTCACCACGAAATTTTGTCACTGAATGGCGATATCTGGAAAGGTCTTACTGAGTTGCTTGTCCTAGCACAGCCAAAGTTTATTTGGCGCTTGACTGATAAGTACAATAGACAATTCTTGTCCCAGGAACAAGAATGTGGACACGGGAAGAGTAGAAGACAAAGAAAAGGAGGAAGGGAAGCCAAGGACATTCATTTGGATAATTAAGTATGCTCCATAAGCGTTCTAATTTATATGAATATATGCACTATGGATTAGCATAGTTACTCCATAGTGTAATTTAAAGTATGCCACTGGATGCCGATCTGCATGTTATATCTGAGCCTGTTGAGTTTCCACTGTCATTTTGTAGCAAAACCTGGTGAAAATGTAGGTACACTTATTTGCATAGCTGTAGCTAGAGCACAGTATCTTTGCTTTACAGTTCTGAGTAAGAATTTCACCTACTTACAAGTTTACTTTGGGAAATGATTAGAAGGGCATGTCAACCTTATTAATGTAAGTATAGGGCTCCTACAGGAATGTGTGCTATCAGCTGAAGTATTGACTTTTTAAGATGGAGAAGGTGTTACTAGTCCATGAGAGGAGAGGTACCAACAGCCTCTCAGTGCTTGAGACCTCTCTTATTGTCTTCCTTCCTTTAATCATATGAATAAAAAATAGAGTCATCCAGAGATCTCTTGCTGGTCTGGTAATATACTCATTTTAAAGAGGCATAAGCTTTCCTCTCTATTTAACATCAAAAAATGCTGAAGAGTCGGTAAGTCATTTAGTGCCTCAGCCATCTGCCTCAACAGCTCCTGGAACTGCTGATAGTTGTCTGGCAGAGATTATAACCACTGTCACTGAATCCTCAGAAGTCACGGAAGAAGTCAGACTAATATCAGTTTATTTACATATCCTCACTATTGTAATATATCCGTATCTAGCAGCTCAGAATGGCTTAAATGGAGGTTCTGGTTCTAGCTCTGTAGTGGAAATGGTACAATAAGAAGAATTCGATTTTGTAGGAGAGGAACAATAATAGCACTCACAATTTTCAGCTAACAGACTGACTTAACTTCACACATCCATGGAAGACAACTGTGAAAACAGTGAGGCAGAATTAGAGATACAGGGCAGGAGACAACATCACGGTATAAATCTCTCACAGTCGGAATGGAAATTTCAGACCAAGTTAGGAATTGCAACACTTAATATCTGTCACATGGGCTCTGCAGGAGAATCAATAGGGCTATACTAGACTTACCTCACGGCATAAAGTAGGAGTTACTTTCCCAAGAACAGTATCCAAGTGAGTGAAAGGCTGATCAGTGAGTCTCACAGAGGTAGCCAGCAGGGAACAGCAAGCAGAACAGTGTCTAAGATCTTGCTTTTCTCTGAGACTCAAATGTTTGCATCCACCCTGGAGCTACAGCCCAAAAGTTTTCCTGAGGGTAGATATCTATTGCCATTTCTCCTGGGTGATACTGAATGATTTCTTTAAAAGCAAGTTGTGCCACAAGACAGGAATGATACCCATTTCCCATGGATGTGTGCTGGTTTTGTGCTACACCTCTTTGTGACAATAATTTGTTTCCCACAAGTTCTACGAGCTAAAAGACAGTATAAGCTAAGGCTTGTTCTAACACCTGGTATGCGTTGTATATTCTACCAACATTTTTCTCACCATGGGCATGAATTTGGATTTCTCCTCTCTACCCAGTTGCTTATTTTTCCAGAAACACTGCCCCTTTTTGAGTTCGATTTGGACATTGAGTTTAAAAGTTACAGGAGTTGAGGGAGGGGAAAGACTTACAGAACAGAATAACGTTGTGACCCGTTAAGCCTTGTATTCTTAGGAAGGCAGGCAAAAAAAGATGAGCAAGGGCAGCAGTGGCTGCCTTAGTTTTTATTGTTGTAAAATCTAGTGGTGAAGCAACCTCCCAGGAAGCAGGAAACAAGTCCAGCATCGTTCAGCCTATGTGGTTTCAAATCTTCATCTTTCACAACCAGGGAAATTTGACCTAATTATCAAATTGGTTACTCATGGAGAAAGGCTCTTTTGACCTCTATGCTTATGATTTGGCAAAGAAGAAGCTGCAAGATTGACCTTTTGTTAAGACTATGAACTTGTGCCAATGTTTTCAGAGAGACCCCAAGTTTAGCACCTGAATCCAATTTTTGGCAGGTACCTGAGTGGGCTGATCCTGAACTCTTGCTAGTTCCCAAATGAAGGCTGCAGTGAATCAGAACATCTGTACAGGAGGCTAGAAATTTAAATGCCTAAATACAGATTTACATGAATACATCTACAGTGCCAAGTTTTAAGTGTTTTGACTTGAACTAACTTCCTAACAGATGGTTATTCTGCATCTATCTTCATTTATTTATAGCTGTTTATGTTTTTACAGACGTAATAACTGATCTGAAAGTGATACAAGCTTATTCCTTGTCTTTTTATTTATTTATATTGCAATAACAGTTAAAGATATTATTATAGTGCACAGTCTATAGAAATCACATAAATATGGTCTTTCTGTGTAGTACTCACAAGAGATCCTTCCAAATATTGAAGAAAAACTGCCACACGGCAAGGTGAACAAACACTAAATTAGATGTTAGCATCATCTGTAACATTGTACACTTAAGCAAGATATTACCAAAAAATAAACAAACTACAAAAAATCTGAAAAAATATAAGGAGAAAATAAAAGGTGATAAAGAAATTATTTGTATATGTATATTAGAAGCTTAAGAAAATGGAATTCAACAAAATTCATGCGAAATTTCTCACTAAGATAAATCTCATGCTGCATAAAATGTGGTTCTTGGTATCGTAAGCAGATACAGGTCTGATTCAGGAAACTGTCATGCAAGTGTGTAAGCGACCGCAAAATCAGGACCTAAGTGTGTTTATTTATATCAAAGCATTTCCTAACTAAAGAAGCAAGCAAGCAAGGCAAGCATATACAAAGTATGAAGAAATGAAGGGCCTAATACTTCTGTCAGCTCTATTCATGCCTCACCATGTAAATCAATGAGTTTCAGAAGACTAAATGAGAGTTAGCTTTTCTCTACACACTACAGTGGTTAATTATCTTATTTTCAATGTGAAAAGCACTTGCTATGTTGTTATAACTTTTTGTCACAGTACCAAAAGTACAAGAAAACAACAGCTATCCATTACCACTCTAACAGGAAAAGGCACACATGACCATAAAACACTGTGAGACTTTGGTAAGAAATGTCATGAGAAAGAAAATTTCTCAGCTTTGAAGTTGTATTTATTTATATGTCAGTTGTAATATCCAGGGAAAGCAAAGCTTGCTGTAATCATTTTCTTACATTACTGAAACATGCATCTTTAATGCACAGCTTTAACTATAACTGTCTGAAGAAGATTCAGAAGATCATTACAGTTGCCAGAATTTATTATACACCTTTATGTGCACAGGAACACCACTGCATTTGTATCAAGAAGCCAGATCTGGATGTAAAGACAAGGAAATTTTCCCACTGAGTGATAAAGATGGTTTATTTCCATAAGCCAAATAAATTTTTCAGGAAACATAAACTCAAAAAATTATTGATGTAGAACAGTTTTTATCGCATCAGCTGCAGAGCTCCACTGGGGAAAACAGAAAGAAGAAGCCCTTAGGCCACATTTTGTATGACCTAATTCTTTCAAGGTTATGTTTCTGCAAATTTTTAGGAAGTGACAATGCAAATGAATGACAGTTCCCACTGTGATGTTTTCATGCAATTTCTGCATAACCTCCAAACAGCCGGCTTTGTACCAACACTACAGTACATAGTTTGGTTGTAGAGTTTAATTACTTTTGGATGTAAATGAGCAGAAAAACAATTATCACACACCCGGCAGAAGAAACAGTTATGTTTCTATAAATTTCTGGTGTTCTACTGCTGCAATTGTCAATTTAAAGTTTCAGGCTGTATGCTGCTGCCAGTTAATGATTAGCCTACTACATTTCAGTGAAATTGCACTCCAGTCAAGGGAAATGAAGTACAAAGATGAGGGAAAAAAGAAACCAATAATGTTAAAGTCTAATTAGAGCAGCAGGGCCAGTGCTGGACTTAGCTGTGATGAGGTTGTCTTTCTATTAAATTCAGTACACTGGATTCAGTGACAGCAAGATCAAATGCTATGATTTGATTTTCATGGGTGAAGTGTTAATAGGAGTGTGGATTAACTTTTTCCTCATGTTGTGAAATTGTTTTTATATTAATGTAAAGCAGAATAGAATCATTCTTCTCTCTGAGAGTATATTTCTAAAATCTGCCTATCTACTTTCAGAAGGATTAGCACCATGCAGTTTATTTTGAAGGCAATCACATTCCTTTAACAAAGAAAAAAAATAATTCTTTTGACTTCAGCATCATCAGCAATATCTACCAGAACTTCATTTTAAGTTTCCTATGTCAGACAACCATTTCTTACTTTTATGGTTTTAATTCATGCTGGTTTGTTTCTAAAAGAGTACTCGCAACAAGTGAATGAGCTTTCACTTACCAGCTCAAGTTTTTAATTTAACAACTTAAGAGGACATTTTAGCTATATTTGATAAAAATGTAATAATTTAAAAATAATGCTTTAAGTATGTAACTGGATTTTATCTCAAAAAACCCCCTTGTGAATATCCTGATACTAAATTCTGTATTTGACCCCTGGAAAATCTAGGTGTCATAATATTTCACCCCTCCCCCAAAAGTATTAATGGGTATTCACAACAGCTTTACTTGTCATATATTCTGAAACGCTTCTGGGTTTGTAACACATGAACTCACACTTCGGACAATAAGTATTGATAATAAAACCTGAGTGCCCATAAATATATATTGTGGACAAATATTATGTATGAAGCTCTTCATCCCTCCACCTACAATTATTTAATACTGAAAGATCCAAAATATATATAATTTAGATAAGGCAGAATAGCATTTACATTAAAAAGGTCAGATGCATGTAATACACATTTTTCACTTTAAATTGTGCACAAAGTTCATTTGTAGACCTTTGAAGTTGATAGGAAACTTGAGTGTTTATTCAGCCGGAACTTTAAGTATTTCATATATAATGCGTATGTTCCCTGAGCTGGTTTAAATAGACTACTACAAGCAAATAGTTGGATGTTGTATGCACATCTCAAACATTCCATAAAGCAGATTAAAAATGTGATATGGACATCAATTCCTTAATGTTTCATAGTGCCTATTCAATAGTAAAAGACATCAATAGAATTTTGTGTTTGATTTTTAAGACAACCATAATCCCTCCATCCCGTAATTAGTCCATGAATACAAGGAAATCCTAAGGAACATGTACAACATCTATATATATTTTTTTCCTTTCAATTCTGCTGTTCTGAGAACTTTCTCAAAATTTCTTTTGCTAAAGATCCTTAATATAAACACCTATATTGACAGGAATATTTTCATTGGGGAAAAACTGTGAGAGTTAATTATCTCTCATGTCAACAGTTCTATCATGTTGTTTATTTATCTCTTAACATGTGTAACATTCTCAGCTTTTACCTTTCCCAGTGTCTCACAGGAATCAACTCTTAAGATAGAGCGGTTGTACAAATTCAGATTCCATCAAGACAGAAAATGACATGAGAAGAAGAGAATATTCTGTTAAATTTTGCTAAAGTTATAATCTTCCAACCTATGACCTTATACTGAGGAATTTTCATCAATGCACTCCATTTGGATCACTTGGCATTCAGTCATAGAACTATAGTTCAAAACATAAAACCCCCCTTTTTCCACCTGAGACTGTCTATAAAACTGTACCCTAGTCTGCTGTATTATGAATAGGCCCGGGCTTTTTCATTGTAAACTGGCTGAACGAATTACTGAAATTCATATTACAATGATATAAGTACAACAAACTCTGTTTATTGGTATCCTTTAAAATTGCTAGACCAAAGATGTGGTCTCTATCCTAAATGTGAAAGTCCTGTAAGCAATGTTTTTCTCATGTACTGCAGAGTATATTTCTCTGTGAGGAGACTGTCATCCTCAGTTGCTCTCTTTTGTATTAATCATGAATCTATGAATTTGAAAAACAGAGCTCATGGGAGCAGAATATAGGCTAATTCGATAAACAGAACAAAAGATTTGAGATTCCCTGTCAGCGGATATTAGATTGACCACAATTCTCTCAGCTTTCAGAACAAAGCTGAAAACTCACTTCAAATTAGTATCCTCATAGTCACTATACAAAGCAGCTAAGAAGAAAATAGGACATGGATCAAGGTGGAAAAGGTGAGGTTAAGAGTAAATGAGATTGCTGAGCTATTGAGAGTCTAGTTAGTTTTTGGAAAATACTCAAATCTTATGGTAGGTAACATTAACAAATCTTATTTATATGAGGTGAGAAATACTTTACCCTGGAAAAGCATTTAATGTCGGAAAATGTTGGTTTCATAGAAAATAAGATAGGAGTTTTTTTCTAATTTACAGTTAATCACATTAAGTAATAAACGTTTCATGGCTGTTACAATAATCACAATTGATTGCTTAGTTGCAATAGTTTTTAAAAAGGAAAATGGTTTAAGTTAAGAAAATATGCTATTTAAAATGCATCTGTATAGTACTTTGTAATAAGATATGGATTATAACTGTGTAATTGACTGACATTCAATTAAAAAGCTTGAAATTAAGTAAAGATGGCTGTGTATTGAACTGTTGAATTTTAGTGCTCTTCTGTTGGCAAATCAACATATTGCTCTTGAACTGCATCAAGGGTGTAGAACTGTAAGTTGAAGAGCAGACTCTATAATCGACATGCTTATCTGTCCCTCAGAGCTGTTATCTCGAGTGATGCACATTTTGTTTCCATCTTTAGAACAACACAGAATCTTTGAAAATATTATGACAAACTTTTAGATTATTTTTTCATAAAGTTAAAATACAACTAGCATAAGAAACCTTCTTTGGTGTGAAAAGCATTTATATGAGCTGAAGACACAGCCAATTCTATTTAATTACAAAAGAGGAAGACTTTTTCCCAAAGATTAAGTATTTATTATTTTCTGAAACAACAACAAAATCATGTTACCATCTTAAAATCCACTGTGATGTTTTCATGCAATTTCTGCATAACCTCCAAACAGCCGGCTTTGTACCAACACTACAGTACATAGTTTGGTTGTAGAGTTTAATTACTTTTGGATGTAAATGAGCAGAAAAACAATTATCACACACCCGGCAGAAGAAACAGTTATGTTTCTATAAATTTCTGGTGTTCTACTGCTGCAATTGTCAATTTAAAGTTTCAGGCTGTATGCTGCTGCCAGTNTCATTAAAAGTCCAATATTCATTTATTTATTGACCTAGCAGGAAAGATGTGTTATTTGAATCTTAAAATTGCTAGCACATAGTTTTCAATTTGATTTCAGGAACAAGAATAGGATTAATACAGTGAGAGAAAAAAATGAACTTTTTAGACTTCTACATCATGACCTCACTGAGTATTATGGGACAGAGCCCACCATTTAATATTATGAGCTTTCAGTGCTGGAGATCATTCCCTGGAGCTGTTTAATTTATAATATTGTCATTAGACCTGATTCACCACAGACCATGTGAACAAGGAAATGGCAATACCATGGTCTTTAGAGATGTCTGTAAATAATAAAAAAAGGTGAATCTGCTTTTGTTTAGGATAATGAAGTAAATTACTAAGGAAGAGGCATTTCCCAGTCCTACTGTCTAAGGTCAAACGCACTTCATGAATGTATGTCTTCCATTGTAATTAATAGACCTGCAAATAGGTCTACAAACAGATTCTAAGATAAGGTATCTAACATTTTAAACAACAATAACATTAGGATAACATATGTAATGCTAAATACCTCATAAATTGACCTTGGTGGAGTTTACAAATTTGGATCTAAATACAAAATGTAGATATTTGAATGTAAAATTGCCATTTGTACTCCAGCTATACATTGTGATCATCCTTTTGCAAGATTTTAACAGCATTTGTTAGTTACATATTATTTATTACAATACACCAATAATATTTGTCTTATTTTACAAAGAAATATTTTCTTACATGTAACAAGCAAGAAAAAAAGCAAATTCAAAATTATTCTACTGTACGCAAAATGTTATCAACTGCAGCATGTATTGTAAGTGTTCCTGAAGAATTGGATGGTTGGAATTTTCTTAGTTTGGTACCCATCATGCTTCATGTTGA
Source organism: Steatornis caripensis (assembly GCA_013398225.1). Taxonomy (NCBI): domain Eukaryota; kingdom Metazoa; phylum Chordata; class Aves; order Caprimulgiformes; family Steatornithidae; genus Steatornis; species Steatornis caripensis. The sequence goes on from VZSC01013049.1 coordinate 195,143, forward strand.
ACAATTAAACTGATTAAATACATTGTCTCTCTGTGAAAGAGGAAATGAAAAGTACATTATCAGCATGTTTGTTAGATGTAATTTAATTTAGCATGTATGCTAGAAATGAAATCTCATTTCTTTTTTTCTAAATTTGTAGATCATAAGTTGTATAAAGTAGTGCCTAACTGCCACACAAAGTTTGGATTTTGTACCATTACATCTCAATAAATTCTACTTCTGATTTCATCATTATAGCATATCCTCCAACATTTTCAATATGTTTTTCAGAAGAATGCTATCTTTTTTACATATTCTTTCATAGCATCCATATCCTGAATCCCATGATTGATTATAATATGGATTTGAACAAATAAAATATACACCTTTTGTTGGCCCCAAGCAACTGAACAGAAAAGATGAAAACCAAAACATAAAAGCAGGTATAAATGGCCCTGAGCATCAGTGAACATTGGCTGCCTACCTCACGTCTACAATGGCTTCCAGTCAAACCATCTGGGAGTCTGTCTGGTAAATACACTTACTAGCATTCAAGTGCATCACTTACAAATAGCACCCACAATAATCTTTCTTTTCTCCTCTCTTTCAGATGTATAGTTAGTATAATTTGATATTTATGTCAGTAGTTATTTACTTCATGGCGTACTAGCTATGGTAGCAAGTTCCCATTTATGTCTCGACTAGTATGTGCATAAGTTTCAAATATGTTTTCAAATGACAAACTAGTAATTAACATATAAGAAAAGTGGGAATGGCTACAGTACATGCTGTCAGTCATTTAGAAAATTTTTTTGCTTTACTATTTGGAAGCTGATCAGTTGAGCTATAGGTCTTGACACACATATTAACTTCTACAGTCCTTAGTAATATTAATACCAGGCTTTTATCTACATATAATGCTTCCAGTATTGTTGTAATAGCATAAAAATAAACAAAGTGCAGAAAAAAATCTTCAAACAAGAAGCCAAATAAGGCAAAGAATCCTCTCCTAAATCAGTCAGCCCAAGGAAAAAAAATAATCTTTAAATATTATTCTCTTTTCACGTACGCTCTGGAGGTTAACAAAACATATAAAATTGAGTCAGTAGCAAGATCCCTTAAGTTTTCCAAAAGACATAATACCAAGATCATCTAAATTTATTCTGCAACAACACTCACCCACATGATGAAATCAGTGGCCTGTACATACAGTTAAATCAGCTTCTGGATGAAAGGAGAGCATGTTACAACAATATTATCAGGTGACTTTTAGATGTAAATGGGTATGAAGACAAAGATAAGAGAAGAAATACAGGTAGCATGGTGAGTTGACAAACTAACTGACTTTTCACCCCAACAGATGAGGGTTGGAAGTCAAAGTAAAAGTATAAATGAAATGTGCTTCTGGTCATTCTTGTCCATTTGTTCACTGTACAAATTCACCATGTAATTTTCTCTGATTTATTGTGATTGGCAGCTGTATTAAAATAGTTTGGAACTGTGCTAGAAGCTGTGTAAAATGAGAAAGCTACAACATCCATGTAGAAAGGTAAGGTTGCATGATACTTTTAAATTTCTCTCCTTTCCATGGTAAATAGCATTTTATTTTTCCAAGAACTGAAATCACACACAAACCAAGAAATGTAAGTAACAAGGACAAACAGTTCCTCCTTCCCCCCAAATAACAGTAAAATGAAAGAGTAGAAAGAGGACTGGAAGGAAATGCTGTGTGACAGGTCTTCTGGAAGTTTTCAGGAAGCGTGAAGATTATGTACATTTAAGAGGATTAAAAAAAAAGAAAATCAGATTTAATTTAAACACACCTGATTTAAATTTCAGCTAATTAAGATGAAGTATGATGTCAGTAGATAAATCTCTTCTCTTAGCTGCTTGCAGTGGCCTTCTGGCACTACTAACTTCACTCTCAGTTTATTTCTTGAAGGAAAACAGTAAGCCCAGGTTTATGGAAATAAACTTAAGGATGTGGGCAGATAGGAACTATCTTATTGATGGCTGATATTGCAGATCACAAATGCATTAGTTTCTGCTGACACCGACTCAGTTTCCAGAATGAATTCTGTCCACAGGAAGAATTTTACAAGGCACATATCCATTTGTCGTTTAGGAAAAAGATTTTACTGCCTGAGCTTTCTTCCCACAAAAAGGCTGAAGAAATGCAGAATCAGGTAGGTAAGATAAGCCATTAATTACAAAGGACAACATAAATTCCATGCTTTCTTAATGGGGTACACTTGCAAGGAGTTTGTCTTTCCATTCCTGGTGTCTTCCTGTCTGCCACTTAATCCAGAAATAATGGAGAGAATTACATAGACTTTAGTCAGCGCAGAACTATCGCCCTAGCATCAGAAAGGCTCCTCTGTTGACTTTTCTATCCATTCCCAGTTTGCTAATCTATCTGAAGCTTCATTTGAACTCCTTTCTACTTCGCAAAATTACAGACCCATTTCTCATTCCAAAAAGACACACTCACTCTCAGTATTGGGTAAATAACGTAAGTAAACAAAAATTTGAACTTCTTAAACTTCACAGGCTACCAGCGCAAGTGCTGTCGTTCCTGTCTACAAACTTTTGCAGCCTTGAGTCAACAAAATGCAGTGAAGCAGTAAGTTTGGAAGCGAATATTTTCATAGACAATAGTTAAATAAATTAAATCTGAAACAATGCATCAATAAGATGCAGCATTGTTATTCTCCCACGTGAAGACAATTAGAATGTTAAGAGAGTGATTCTTGTGCAAATTAAGAGATAACATACTCATGACCACTTAAATCTTTGAATTCAAATTAAGATCCAGGAGTCAAAACAGAAAGCAATCAAAATACTTGGTTTTAAGACTGTAGGCCCCTACTTCAGGAAATCAGTTAACATGTTTAAGTTCACTCTAGTTTAGGAAATATACTTGATTATGTGCTTAAGACAATGCTTATGTTCATTATGCAATGTTTACTTCACATGATTGTAAGCATGTGGCTAAATTTATTACCAGAAGAAACAGTTTCCCAACTCGCTGCTGGAACATCCTCTATCCAAACCTCAGAAATACATTGCCAGATTGAAAATTAAATGTACAGGATTTTAATATTCCTCTTCATTCAAAATAATATTTGTTAATTTTTTTGCACACTTATTTTCTGTCATATACAAATAGATATGTTCATTCATGGTGTTCTGAATGGTATGATGTGCTATGAAATGGTGTGAATAATAGCAAAGTGAACAAAGATGCTGTAGCTTATTAAGTTCATTTTGTAAACAGGCCAGCCATGTGTTCAACAGGAAGCGACTACCCTAGGATGGGCTATCACACATGTCACATTCTTCTCATGCCACAGTGTTGCATTCCATGCTGCTTTGGGTTGTAATCTGGTTTGTAATCTGACTAGGTCACAGCAAATATGTCTTGATAGATAGTGCAACGGTAAAGTTACACAATCCTTTCTATGAATGCATCTTCTGGGAGATACTGTTAAACTAATTGAGGATTCAAGAATCTTTGGGATGAACTATGACCCTGGTGTCCTGGTTAGCAGAAACATAAGCCTTAAAGGCTACTTAGCCCATTTTTTTTCCCCTTTTCATGTGAGGTCTCTGAAACATTTGTGTGTTACCTGGAAGATCCATGTTAACTTAACAGAAACTTTGGAAAATACTGTAACTCCAAATTCTGGATTCATCCCTGATTTAAACAAGGAAAATGCAAATCTGAGCAGTCTGTCCCATTCTTGGCTGTAAATTGAAACAGAAGGAATTTAAAGTCAGATCCTGCCTACTGCTCATGCTCGGAAATGCACAGGGAAATTAGAGAATTTTGCATAAGCAGAGTTTCACTCAAAATTGTTTCTTGAATTGAGAAGCTATATTAAAGATATAAAACCAACAATAAATAAGAAAACAGACACTTTGATGCTTCTGTCTGGCTAGAAAGTATTTTTCTTCTTGTGAGATATTATTTTAAAAAGATTTGTATTTTTACTAGTAAGGAGAGAATCAAGTCTGACTCCACAACACGAAATACATGATTCTACTGAGTAAGATGGAACATCATCTATGAATAAATATTTATGCAAATAGATGTGTTAATTTTGTACTAAGCAATGCTCTAACCTAAGGCAGACAAGATTAAATCACAGAATTTTATTTTTAAGAAAAAGAAGATAAATTTGAAAAGCACCGAATTTTTAATAATGATGAAGTTCACAAACACAGCAATGTGTGAATTAATTTTCATAGACATTTAAACTTCAATATTCTTCTGACAAGTGAAAATATTTATGATTTAAATATTTGCAACAAACTCTTGACACAAAACTTGTCTGAGGAACAGCACACAGGAATGAGTAGGAAGAATTTATGTCTCAGCCCTTTCAAGTCCTCACTTTCAGCTTCACAACTTAGTTATTTTCACTTACAATATTGTAAAAGTTCAAAAATCTCTACCTGCTTTTGGAATTCCAGGCATAGATATACTATTTAGAATTAGATTGTACACCTACATTTTAAATATCCATACCATCACTATATGAAATGATTCATTACTTTTCTGATACTAAGTCAAGGAAACAAGTTGTTTTGTATTTATAGAAGATACTCTGTAAAGAAAGGAAAAGTAAGGAAAACTAAAGATACTAAATAAACATAGCACTTACTTAAAATTCTGGTGTAGAAATTACAGTTTGAAGTACTTTATAAGAATTATTGCAAGGGGATGCTTGTTCTATAATTAAAGTTCAGAAAGTCTCTAGTATCCTATTATCTTCCTATTTTATGGCTTCTTTAAAAATCTTAGATTTCTAAAAAAATATAAAGCTATGGAAGTAATTTTTTTCTTAAAAATACTATATAGAAAATGACATTTTTGCCAGGAATATATAGCTTTTTGGGATCTTTACCTGATACAGTGGAACGATGTGAATTTAGCATCAATGGAGCAATGTCAGTTTACAGAAGAAGAAGATTTGGCCCTCAGCAAAGAAGAATCAAATATTCAGATGCTATGAACAGTATTTTGACTGAAATGTTATTTATGGCTGAAAAAGTTCATGTTAAAACAGAAGTAAATGGATTTTTAAAATAAATTATACCATTTTTTTGAGTTTTAAAATAAAAACCAAATGGAAATTTAAAAAACATTGATTATTCAGATCTTAATTTTTAATGTAAACATAAGCATGGAAGTTTTCTATTACTGAATCAATCTTTGATTACTTTTTTTGCAATCAAAAATGCCAAACTAGAAAAAGTTAGAAAAGTTTAAATTACTATGAAATAGCTTTCTTCACAGGATATACTTTAAGCAAAAAAGTTCATTTTTCGTTCCAGTCTAGTGATGAGTGCCTTTCTAAGCTCTGATTCGCAAACATTCAAATGTACACACAAACTTTACTCACACAACGAGTCCAACCAAAAGACGGGGAACTACTCATAAGGGTAAACTGATGTGTCTATGCATCTGTGTTCACAGTCTCAAGGAGTTACTTTAGAACTTGGTCATACAGTGATAACCAATACAAGTATTAAAAAATGATTATTAAAATTTTAATGCAGAGTATGGCATGAACTAGAGTAGATGTGCTATAAAGCATGTAAAGCAGATAAATCCCATCTGACTGAAAGTTTTCTTTCTTTTGAGAAAGGAAAAAAGATATTATATCTTCCTCATGAGTAGACTGTTACAAAAAAAGAGAAAGCTAAATCTGAATTGACATAGTATAAGGTATATATTCTTGAACCATGGCAGAACACATTACTGCCATTTTTATTTCTTTAGAAACCATAATGGAAGAGGAAAAGGACTTTAGCTTTACCTTCAAAGACACATTTAACATTTTGCTTTCTGTTCTGTCTTATTCTCAATTTTGTATAGTCAGAAATAGTAGTGGATTTCCTTCTCCTGTCTGCCAAACTCCCCTAAATATATTTGTTTGTAATATAGCAGCATGTAAACTCATCCTGAAACTTTTGTGGAAAATACATTTCTGAAAGTTTTATTCTAGAGTTCTAGCTTTAGAATTAAGTATTAATTTACTTATTTTAAGCATGTGTTGAAGTTGTTTGTGCCATCATAGCTAAAGAATAAATTTGCACAGTGGAGATTTCTAAATTAAAAACCCTCTAAAATCAGATTTAGGAATCTAACCAATACTCAGTACTGATGCTAGGAACTTTGAGATGTTTACAAGTTACAGATAATAGAGAATGGAATTTATTTCAAGATAGATAGATCTGAATATTCAGTTTTGAGGAACAACATTTAAAACTCACCCAGATCTGAATTCTAGAATGAAATCTCCCACATTTTCAAAATGTGCAGAGAGCGCTGATATGTCAGTTCTGAGTTTCGTTTTGATTTAATAGTTCGTATACATGCTACTTCATTTTTGACAAAACCGTATCATGCTGAATTGTTATATAAACATAATGAATGGAGTATCAAGAGACATAGTATCACAGCACAAAGGCCTGCTGTATAGTAATGTAAGCAAAATGTCAGTAAAGTAAAAAAAGACACAGAAGTTATATTACTGATCGAAACAACCTCATGTGAGAAGAACAGCAAAATTTTAGCAAATTAGAATATAAAATGAAAAAACAGTCCCCCTAGAATTTAGGACACTTTAGGTCAAATCCAGCCCTAGAACACACAGATGTAATTTCAGACTTTTTAATACCTACTGGTTGAAATTGCCCCTTCTGTCTTCCTGTTGCTGATAACTTTTTGCCCCGTTATAAATATTTCCAAATGGTCCTCCAGGGAAATGTGTGTGTTCGTGTGCGTGTGCTGGGGGGGAGCGAAATCAATGCCAACAAATACAAGTTTCTTCTACCACACACAAGTCTTTTCTACACTATTGTTTCTGAATAATTTTCTGAAGTCTGGAATCTGCTTAAAACTACCAAAGCTGAATTTTACACCAAGTTAGATTCATTCTTAGCATTTTCACTCATCAGAATTTGATCTGCACATTGCTGAAGTCACTGGAAGGCAATCACAAAGGCTAACATTAGCTTAAGGTTAGTCTATTAGTCTCCACAACCTTTAGAGCACACAAAGAGATTAGTTTCCTCCTGAGGTGAATCAAAATACCTAAAATTACATTCTTGTTTAGAACGGACTTCTAGGGGAGCTTTTTTGTCACAAATGGGTAGAGAAAAATTCTATGGAAATAACTCTCCTTAGCCTAATTGCTAGCCTTTTGACACTTCTTGATTCCTCTTCCTCCTCCTTTCCCCATTAAAATCATCTGCTATGCTGTTAGGCAGGATTTCCATTGTTTTGTATACACACAGTGCTTAAAAATTCCAATATTTTATTGTATTTAATTATTTTATGTTTTGGGGCACTAGGTTTGGCTCAACATGTGCTGATTTTCTTCCATGGGTCCCAGAAGCACCTCTTCCTGTAATCTCTCTACACATCTCGGATGTTTGTAGGCTGATTCAGCTCACAAACACAGCAGAAATACCAACTGTTCTTTTTTGTTGCTAGATTAATTTTCTGCCAGAATACTTAATTGAATCAGCTCTCTTAGGGGTGAGCTGAATGAAGCAGAAGGACCCCTTTGCCAGGAGAGGAGGTGGGAAAGTGACTGTCTTTTTCAGCCGTGGCAAAATACTATAGTCAGTCCATGACTATGCTCAGACAATCTCTTCCAGCCACTGGAACAGACCTTGTGACTTCGGTTAAAAAGTTACTCTGTGAAGCTATCAACCCTAGAGACTCATCATAGCTTCATCTATTCGCCCAGATTCTCTAGATTTCCTTTGGCCACCCCATATACAAGTTTGGTAAGATAAGCAAGTGTAAAATGTAATGAGGAAAATCTTTCTGAGACAAGCTATTGATCTGAAATATTTTTATTTTTGTGTACTTAAGGCAAATTATAGTTATGTGCTGAAAGGTAGTAATGATTCAGATAGCACATCACAAATTTTGTGAAAGACAGCACCTACAGTCATCAACATAATGAGTTTTCTGGTTTGGGTTTTTTTTTAAAGCACAATACTATTTTATAGTAGCCCCAGCTTCAACCTGTTCCTTCCCTCCCTCTCTCCCTCCCAGTCATGTAGATACTGGCACCAGGACTGACCTCAGCCTATGATCATTAGCAAATACAGGCCCTGATGCAAGACAATTCTACTTCTGCCTATAGTAGACCGTAATATTAGCAGACCTTAAAAAAATCTATTAGTAACAAGAAATAAGAAGTATATCTGCAGTGTGGCTACAACAGTCTTAGTTGCTGCTGTGTCACATTGCCCTGAGGACATTCATTGGTTCACATGTACAGGACTGTTCCTGCACCTCCCCAGAAATCTGCCTTGATAAAAATCAATAGGTGTTCTGGTAATGAAATTAATGCACGTAAACAAGGCACTACATTCCTGAATATAGATGCTTTTCAGCCTTCCTTGTTTCAAGACACTATAAGAGCAATAGTATGTTGCTTGTGAATTGGAAGGATGGGGTATAAAACAGCAGCAAAAAATATGTACTTCTAATTGCTGTGAGCAAAAATTACAGCAAACCAATAATTTATGGAAGAATAAACAGGTTTGTCTCTTAATCATTCCTGCCAAACTCATTCTAGTCTGGCCACTCTCATCACTGCATGTTGGTTTCCTTGTGGGGTCTATTCCCCCCTCCCCTTTCCCACAAGTTTCTATTCAGGAAACCTGTGATTTGCTTGAGACAGGATTAACACATACATTTCATCTATAGTGAAAAAATAGAGATGTATTTTACTCTTATGCCTAACTGCATTTATAACACATTATTTACTAATGCAAAAAAGACGTTATGTTGTAAATATCTTAATTGATATTGGAAATACCTTAACACAAATTACTAAATCGTTACTATTTAACCCACCTCATATATGTGGACAGAAGAAATAAAATGTCATATTTTACACATTGATGAAAAATAAAACGGATAGAAGTAAATCACTGGGTACAGAAGTGTTTATTAAATGTAAAGACATTAAGCAATGAGACTGTCAATTAATTAACAACTAATGAACTGTTATACTCTCCTTCCTTACGAAGCCAACAGCGTGCTCCCCTGGCCCCTTTTTAATAATTGAATATGAGATGGTTTAAAAGTCAATGCATTTAAGAAACGTTTGGTAATGTCAAATAAGTGGGTATTCTCCTGCCTTGTTCTACTGCTGTCTAATTCACCACAATTGTGCTGTGCTTCATTAGCTTCCATTTTATTATACAAGAAGGTGAAATTTATCATGGACACACTTTAAATGGTGTGACTTCAGCTTCCTGCAATGGGCAAAGTAGTGAGTATAAAATGTGTCTGGAACTTTATGGCCAACTGGAGTGATGCCACTAATGTTTGAAAAATGGCCTTGGGTGATACATTGTTATGATGGCGGAGGGTGGTGTGTCAGTCATTTATTCCCTGTAGTAGAAATTGCATATGGTGAAGGAAAGAAAGCATCATATGATTGGCATCTGCAAGTCCTTTGTAAGCTTGGATATGTAGCTTTATATGCAACTTCTGATGCTGATGGCACTCAAACTTGTTTCGTATTTCCAAAAAAGCAAAGGATAGTTATTAACAATAAGTGTATGTTGTATTATCACACAGATAATAAAAATATTAGTGTAAAGTTCTCCTTTGAAATTTCCAAACAAGAAATCTACAGTCTCTCATGGACTTTATATTAGAATTATACACATGAAAGGAAAATTGGTCGAACTACCACTTACTCAAAACATCTGAAAGAATAAGCTCTGTACAGTGTATTCACTGAAAAAATAGCAATTTCAGCATCCAAGTTAGCATTAGGCTAGGAGTTCATATTTTCCTGCAGTACAGTCGAGAGGAGAATGAATCTTCTTCAAAAATATAGCTCATTCGTAAGTTAAATGTGTGAATGATGAGTCAAAACAAAAAATAAAAAATATTTGACGGAAGAGTTGAGTGATATAAAACATAAATGATTTGAACAGTAAAAACAAACCAGGCATGTTATTTTATGAACGCACATGCCCACCTGCAGATGAAGAGGAATGGAACTGATTAGGGATGCTTAAACAAAAAAACCCCACAAACAACCCCTCCCAGTAATGTCCTATAAACATTTTGCAGTCTTTTTCCATACAAATCATGCATATACTCAACAAAAGATCATGTATCATATCTTATTGAAGAGTGTTACAGAAGTGAATTAATACTAGAGATTACGTTTGTTTTGGAATGGATTTCAGTATTGTTATAAATGAAGCTTTTTGTGGGTTAATGGAGCAGAAAAAACAGTGATCACAGTGGTAGGTCCTCATTCTCATAAACTATTATATAGTTTGGAAAATAAATAATGTGCATTGTTTCTAAACACTAAGAAAATAGATTTACTACATTGATTGAATATTCTGCTATATATTAAAAACAACCACAAGAAAGGAAGTAATTAGAGTAAAAATAATTTGGAAAATAAACACAGCCAGTAAAGAAGAGAGTGGATACACTGTAGAAAATAAAATTTTGAAAGGGAGAAAGCAAAACCAATCTCATTGTCCCCAAGCCTATTAACATGACACGTTTTTTTTCATTGACTAACAGAATTGCAACGTATCAACCTCAATATAATCTTCCATCTTGACAACAATCCTTTCAGTTCCAGTCTCCTTGACAGAAATTGTTCTTTCTTCAACCCAACTCAAAACACAGCTGCTACCATCTTCCTAGCCTGGAGCTCTGATGTAAATGATCAAACCCTCTTTGGACAGCTTTCTGGCTTACCATTTTCAACTGTACCAGACTCAGAGTTCTGGTTCCATAACTATCACTCCCTCATCTACTCACACCCTCACTGCTTATCAACCTACTCTAATTTTCATAATTTGTATCAAATGGAACATAACAGCAAAGTTCTTTAACAGGAAGAGCAAACTTGAGAGGTGACAGAGGAGTGCTCAAAATCCTCTGCAGTATGAGCTGCAAAAAATCAACACCTGTACCAGTTCTGGCTGTTCAGTTTCTCTACAGCAGCTGCTAAACTAACTACCTGTAGAAAGCACTGATGTGTGTCAGCTCTCTTTAAAAATCTGTGAAAATCTTGGCCAAAGCATTTTAACTAGATATATAATTCAATCTCCGTGCAGTAAGATGTTTTGGCAAGGGGCAGCAGCAGCAAAAATTTTTCAAAATGAATGAGTTAGTGGCAGATGTGTACGCAAATTCATCTTCCTCCCTTCCAGTTTTGCTCATATGAGCCAGAAGGCTCCTAAGAGGTGCTTCTTCATATCCATCTGAGAGACAGGAAAGGGAGTCCCTCAATTCCATTAAACCTGGGGAGGGGGAGAGCACATGAGAACTTACAGCTGCAGTCACAGAGGAGATGAGCAGTTTCTTCAGAAGGTTCTGTGATCACTGGAAATTAAATTGCGGTAATTTATATTGTTCCCTTCTGTACTGCCAACATCTATGTCCTTCCATAGCCCTATCTATCCCACTACCATTAATGAGCAGACTGGAGGAGTGCTGGAGAAAATTAGTATGGAGTGGCACAGAAGACCTCAAACCCACAAAAAAAATGAACACTAACGTTTCTATAAAGGAAGGATGCTCCTATTTCCCCATGTGCAGTCACTGCTCAAAAAGCAATGTGAATGGCTCTATAACTACATACAAGTTCTGGGAGAGTTATGCAATGCACAAACAATTGTTCAAATATGTGAAAGTCATGGATTTGAAGAAAAATGCCCTACAGCTCCACACTTTCTTTGGGACAAGGGAAAGACTACAGAGAGGAATGTGGAACTGACAGGAAAGCAATTTCATTCCTAATACAGGTAAACATTAACCTCCTCAGTAAATGGACACTAAGAGAAATGTCAAATGGAAAAGTTATTTTTATTGTTTGTTAAGTCTAGCAGTTTTGAGAAGCAGTCTGACTGAAATACTTCAAAACAGTTAACAAAAGCCCAAATGCTGATTTCTCACAGAGTTCTAATGTTCTCTTTGGAAACATTACTTTCATTTTAGCTGCTCATTTTTTGACCAAATGATTTAGTCAAAAAAGAGGTTCAGCTTGGGTTCAGCTGAGGAGTAGAGCAGAGGAAATTCTGCGTGCGCTTGCTACATAGTTACCAGAAGCTCCAATAGGCTATTTTAAGCTTTGTAACTATCAACCAATTCTACTTACTCAGCTTTAAATCTTAGTACTTACAGTTCAGTTTATGCTGATGATGACCTTTACAATCAAGGAAATCAGATGACAACAGGTGTTAAGTATGCAAGGATTTATACCACATCTAAGTCAATGGAAATAGCTATATAAGAAGAATAGCAGAAAAACTGCAAAGACCTATTAATAACGATGTTTTCATCCAAGACTCTCAAAGTGCTTAAGGAGTAGTTAGTTATTATAAATGCTAATAAGTGTCACAGATAAATAGAAGACTTATGCAGGTAATGCAATATTATTCTTATTTTGAATGCTCAGTATATGTTCGCTTATTTTCAGAACTGCCCTGACAGGAAATAATGTGTCACTAGTTTCATTTTATGGACAAGAAGCCAGAGCACAGGAAGCTTTGGTAGAGCAAAGTTAAAACCCGCTTAGGATCCTGAACTGACCCTAATCACAGATATTTTGAAATCTCTTATATAAAACATACTGACAGACATTTGAGGAGGAAGTAGAATTCGCATCAGGACAATTGTTAGGTCAGGTGTGAACAGCAGTTGATCATGTTTGAAGAAAGAACGTAAAGATGTTAAATAATGTGCCACGAGGAAATCTTGGATGCTGACACAACAGAATTTTAAAAATAAAACAACATTTCCACAGCAGCCAGTGGTTAATTTTCTCCCAGCAAGGCAACCATAAATTCAAGAAGATTGAAAATATGCAAACCAAGTAATTTCATTGCTCTAATAGTTCTATTCCAAGGGTAGCTTTTTCCCCTGTTATATCTCTTTCCCTTTCCTATGGTAAAACAGCGCAGGCTGTCAGTTAGGTTCATAAATAATCTCAACCCAGAACTTCTGCTATTCAGTCAAGCTAATGACTTGATTGCAGGCAGCTCAAACCCCAAGTGGTTGTTCCCTTCTACAATTCTGGCAAAGGCTTCAGGAGCTCCTGACTATGTTAAACAAAGATTTAACACACTGCTTACCAGAGATCAAGTAGAGCTATAAACACTGTAGCGGGTATGACACTGTAGCAGATAACTACTACCGGGTTTGTTTGCCTTTTTTTTTTTTTAGTTCATAGTACCCCAATATTGCTGTGAAACTCTGAATTCAGACTGGAAATCTCCAATAAACTAGCTTTTTCAAGAACAAAAAATATCATTATTAAAATCATATATTTAACACAAATGACTGGGTGGTAGTTTTAATGATCAAACTTATTTCCATAACTGATACACAAAATGGAATAAAGACTTCATTGCAAAACAGGAAAGCATTTTTTTTTACTGCTTGCACATTGCTCATGAATACTACTGGGCCGATATATCTCTGTTTATGCTGAGAATGAAATAAATTATTTTCACACTTAGAAGCATATAAACCCAGACTTTAACTCCCTTAAACAGCAGGTAAGCGAAGCGTCTTTAAATAGGTATATATTTTTAATCAGGAAAAAAAAAATAACCTTGCTTAGCTTGCTGGCTTTGGTTAACAGATGTGAAAATCTTTTTTACCAAAGGCATTACAAATGGGGCTGTGTCTAAATATGATGCTTGTTCTAGTGATACTACTTGTGTGGTATAAACACAAGTTTACACCAAATTTGTATTGATTTTGGCTATTGATTCTATCACTTCTCACTTTCTTGTATATATCATAACTAAGTTCTGCGCTTCAGGTGAAGTGCAATCATTTTGCTTACTGTTCCCCTTTTAACTACTAGTATTTCTCTTTTCTTCATCTTAAGAATCAGCTCAAGTGTTTGAGCTGGATGTAGGCAATTGTTAAACACTGGCCAAACTCAACAATTAATTTGTTCAAACATATTTTGTATTATGCAAAAAAAGAAAAATTGAAAAGGTTTCTACTCCAGTATGCAGAGGATTTATGTGAACGAGACAACTGGTTGTTGACTAAACTACCAACGATACAGGACTCATTTCAGTTGCAATTTGCAATTCATCATTGAATTCCCTTTAAATGCTAGTTTGGATCTGAACTTATTTGAATATCAAAAGAAACAATTTCCTATAATATTTGGACAAATCATCCTTTTTGAGGAGTTAATAAAAAAATAATTTTTAGCAGCCTGAAAAACTTTATGTATAGTGAATGACATGTTGGAACCAAAGTATGAGTTTTTAAAAAGTGCCACAGTTTATAAGTCTTTTAAAATATGTACTTAATTAAATAAGTCTTTTGAGACAGAAGGCCATTTCATCAGCAATACTAATTTTCCGTGTTTATAATTTTTAACTGCAGGAAAATTCAATAGTATCTTAGCTTTTTAAAAGTAATGATAAAATGCAGCCTTAACTGACTCAAACTGAACAAAAATTTTGTAAGCAAGCACAGCTAATTAGAATCTGAAGGTCATGAATAAATGCCACAGTGATTGTATCCTACTAGTTCCTTCACAGCGCTTTTCCTTATATATCGGAAATACTTCCACTGAGGTACTCACTCAGTTGCTGAGAGCAATTCCAATCTGTAAACATTCTGCATACAGTAATTTGCATTAGTTCCACATAACGTACAGCAGCGTTAATTAATTGAGTGGATAGCGTCTGTACATCTGTTAGCTATTAGTCTTTACACTAATTCATTAGATCTTTATCACTTACCTGAGCAGCCCACCAAGAACAGGAAAAACAGAACTTGGCTCATGTCATCTGTAGGACTGAAGAGCCTGGAATATTAAATTCTCTTGTGTATGTCCAACTACTTTATATGAAGAACAATCTCACAAATTTTGCTACAGGACTTTGAAATTGCTCTAGTTTTGTGAACTAAAAATTAAGAAGTTATTTATGTCTAATCTGTGCAACTGCTGTGAAACTATGGGAAATACCATTACAGCCAGTTTAAAATAACATGCGCTAGGATCTTCCCTTATATAGCTAACTGAATGACATTCCTTCAGGTTGTCTTCAAGTTTTGGCCCAATTCAGAGCTGACAAAAATTGCCATCAGAATGATACAAAGCATTTACACAATCCAATTGATCACTGTGCTTATTTTTCTCTGTCAAGTATAAGCCATAGGCTTAAATTTAACTGATATCGTTCCTTCTGGTTCAACATCATACTTTACTATGTATCCATCTCTCAGGTAATGAAAATACATGGAATGCAAATCCTCTGATTTGAAAAGATGCTGCAACATGTTATTTCACAACAGTGCAACACAAAATAGTGCAAAAATTGCACTCTATATAGCACTGCATACGTTAGTTTCATATCACTTCTCCACCCTCCAGTTTTGACAGTTAAATCCTTTGGCAAATAATCTCACTGTCCATCTCAAAAGCGAGGGTATCACAGACATTTTAAAATATTTACACCAATATTATTTTGGGGTGAATTCTACTTATCCTCATGGAAAGACTCTGTGTCTTGTTGGAATCTCACCGACCCAAAAAGTTTTCCTAAACTCTGCAAGGTTCTCTTAGATTGGGGAAATTTCAGGATGGTCACTATATATTTTATTAAAACAAGTAATGACTGTGGGAAGAGGCTTTCAACAAAGAAAATGTGTTTGATTAATGGACCAGAAAATTAATGATTAGTCCTTCTTGGGACTTCAGAGCTAAATCTGTGTTTGCACTGATACGTACTGTAAGGAGCCATACATCTTTGGTATACCTCTTAACTACGGACATGAAAACAGATCCAAGTGGCATAATTACAGGGTTTTAAAGTATTCCAGCGGTACTCTGAAACTATGAAGGAATGGCTTATACAATCAAAATTAGCAAGACTTAAAAAAATAATAATTCCATTTACCTGCATTCTTGGCCTGACATAATAGTATAAAAAGAAATATTTTTCACATAGGCCAATATTGCAGTTACCTACAAGAACAAGCATGACTCTTCCCAGGAAAGTGGTGCTATCAATGACTTATCTACATGGGTAGGCTTTACTCAGCATGTAGTGCTAGACAGCTGATGGTACATAGTAGTGCATGCAAATGAACAGTACATTTTAATTCACAATGAGTAATTTCTTGCAGGCATAGAGGAACTTTCTCAGAACTATATGCTCACTATAAATTGGGATATAGCTCATGTTCTTTTGTATCACTGGTCCGTCTGGAGGGATTGTGCAGTGTATGATGGAAACTATGAAAATTAGCTGGGTGTCACTGAAATTCCACAATACGATTAGAATTCAAAAAAATGCAAGGAATTATCTCCCAATTCAACTTCTTCTGTTTGCAAGGTACATGAACAAAACAGTAGTCTATGCTACAAAGATGGCAATTATGAATGTTTGGTTAGGTGGACATTGCAGTAACACTTGATATTTCACTATGAAGCTGCATGTCTGCAAGCCAGTGTACTTCTCCGCAACTTTTGGCACAGTTGTTATTTGAACACATAGTCTTGTGTTTGAAGATGTCTCAGCAGACAGAAGAGAAGGTGGAAGGAAAGAGGGGAATAAGGAAGAAAAGGGCATGGAAGGCTGACTATTACAAGATAGTGATAGAGAAGGTAGTTTGCCTTTCTGAAAAGGAAAAACAGTGCCCAGGACTGGGAAATAATGAACAGAACTTTAAAAGCTCATACGCCAGCTCACGCTTCAGTGATTTTCTCCCTAGCAATGCATTCTGAACATTTTAAAGGCTGAAAGAATAGCTGGTAGTAAAGATGAGACACAGTCCACTTCAGAGAGATCTTGGCTGATTTTATACATTAGATAGATACTGTACACTGGAAAAGCCTTTTCCACTACTGAGTTATTGTTAGTTCTGGAGTCTGTGCTTTTTTTAATCTCTGCAGTAGCTTTCAAAGGAAAGTGCAGGTTGATGCTCATGCCCTGTGGTAAAATCCTATTTGTTCCTTCATAGTTTAGAGGTCTGATCTTTGTTCTTGGACTTCCTGTGATTCATTTTCATAGTTTGGTTTTAATGTGGTATTGCAACTGCAAGTCCAGTTATAATCAGGCTTAGCTATGCCTTTATCATGACTAGAAAATGTCTCTGTTATGATTTCTTATCTGCAGGGCTTCTGGACTCTTTACTCTTCTGAGAGGATAAATACATTTAGGACTTTTGCAAAGGTCCAGCTGAAAAGATATCAAAGCATAGTATAGGACTAGAACAAAGTCCTAGCTACACTGACTCCAGGCACAAGCAAGTGCAAATATACCAAGCCTTGCTGCCAACTTTAAAAAAGGTGGGTGACATTCAATCATCTTCAACTCAACTAAATCTAGACCACTCAGATAAACACAATAAATACAACAGACCACAGTAATGAACCTCTTGCTAAGGACGAGATGTAGTATGGCAGAAAGAACCAAGATTTGACAAATTTACACTTAATATCCTTGGAAAAGCGTATGTGGGGATTAAAGTCTCAATAGTGTAAGCAATGCTATTTCTTCTTATTCTTCAGGTGTTTTACTGGAGCTTCAGTTATGGTTCAGAATCTCCATCATGTAAAGTGCTACAGACACAGGTAAAAAAATCATTCATGTGTCAAAGAGCAAAACAGATAGGGCGGTGGACAGAAAGTAAAAGGCTAAATGTTCTCCATGGATGCACATGCCATTTAAATGTGATTTCTGACAGCGGAGGCAAAGCTGATTCCTATCACAGTGTTACTTTAGGTTTACTTACTATTAATTTTTATATAGATCACAGCCAGGCTGTTCAAACTCTCATCAGTATACAATTTACTTCAGCTTTGAATCTGAATTTTTTCTGTTTTGCTGATACAGTCTGATCACAATTGAAATGCTGAATTAAGATGATTCTAAGTTTTAGAGTATCCTCAAAACCTTTCTCAGAATCTATTGGATCACTTGGATTTTGTTCCATTTGCTATTATTTTTAATTGTTTCACATTATCGAGAGTCAGCTGCAGTAACAAAACTCTTTGATGCTGATAGGTGCTAAGCTCCTACTGATGTCAGCAGGAGATGCATGGGATCAGTGCGCCTCAGATTTCAATCTACAGTCTTTATTGGGTTGACAAATATAGCCAAAGCCTGTGGGAGGAGGAAACCTTTGCAAATCTCTGCAGTCTCAAATGTTACAGCAACGACAGTCTCTAGTAATTACAGAGGTAACATCTCTGAAGAAGATAAAGATGAAAATTGTGGTTTTGTTATAAGCCGCGTGAAGTTCAATAAATTCCTCAATAGTACAGAACCAAATCACTGCTACCAGCCTACAATGTTGATGGAAATTATCTTTATACTGTCAATTAACAGAGAAATTCTATCAAAATCTAAAATAAAAGATGTGTAAACACTACTTTCTATAGCCATTCTCTAAAACATTTAGGATTTTTTTTCCACCTTGCTGATCTCTTGGCCAAAAAGAAATTTAATTAAACATACAATCCATTTGCTTTTAAAGAAGAGATACATAAAATCTTAAGGAATACAAACCAAGAGGTATCAGAGAGGACAAAGGTTGCTGGCACTATTTAGTTTCTGTCAACTAAGTGGCCTGCATACAAACAAAACAGAAACTAAGAATCTGTTCAGTGTAACAGTATCAATTTTATGCCATGATTTCTACAAGGACTTCATTTTCAAGACACAGCAGACTATATCATGGAGAATTTGTGGCCTTCCATTTGATTAATTTATGATGCTTTGTCTATTTATTTATTAAAAATAATAGTATCATTTTGAGGAAGAAATGCAGTAATTGTGACAATAACATACAGTACTCTCTCCTGTTTGTCATGACATTGGAACTTCTTGGGTTTGCTCTTACATGAAGTTGTAATTTTATCAATATATTACATTTTTTAAATCTTTTGCTCTTAGTAAAAAAAAAAAAGTTAAAATTACTATTAAAACTACCACCTCAACCCAGACATTGTATGTATTACTTTCTGGAGACAGCTTTTTTGATGGAAAAGGCCATGACCAAACGTTTGGAACACAGTATCATGTTCTACGATCCTGTATAATGATGATTAAGGTTCTTGAGTTTCGACTAGACACTGTAGTACGAAGCACTACTAAAAATATATTCTGCTCCTTTCAGAGGGCTAGGCTTCAAACATGCCCCCTTCTTGATGATTTTCTGGGTAATATGAACAGTCCTCAGACAAAAATTTAAGCTTTCCTTTAAAACATAATTGCTGCTATGTTCCCTGTTAAAACAGTTTATTTTATAATAATAGATTCTTTAAAGGTCATACTGGTTTGTTAAAGGTGAAAACTTGCCCTTTTAGCATCTAAATAAGCAATTTTATATAGAAATCTTATAACAGAAGTTACTGGTAGAGAGGAGGCTCTTCACTTGTTCAGATCTGCTCAGTGGAATAACTGGTCCTTTATTATGTTTTCCAAAGTAGTTTTGGATGTCCTAGGTGGCTGTTCCTTCAAAAGAAAACTGAAATATTAGAACATCAGGGAGTATTTCCCTAACTTCAGTCTGATGCGTGTTTTTTAAAATGTCATCCTTTCACTCATAATTATAGCCCCATGGTATCAATCCACATTTTTCTCTTTCCTTGATGTGCACAGAATTCAAGTATTTGTAAGCTGAAGTCCCGCCTTTTCAAAAGTATTCGTATAGTTTTTCTTCATGTATCAGTTCCTCCAGCTAATAAGAATTTTCATTGCTTTCTTTAAGTGGCCTGCATTCAGAAAAAAAATGGTTTTTTTCTGGTAACCTGAAGTCAAGAAATATTCCAAAAACGGTGACACCAGATCTGTACAAGAGGGACTAAGACTTTCTTAGCTCTTTGGAGGTTTTGGCTACACAAATTGAATCAGCGATTTTTGTCCTCTACAGTACATTGCAAACTTATTTATTATCGACCATTACCCCGGTTTGTTTTAATC
The DNA here is from genome assembly GCA_013398225.1 of Steatornis caripensis. Taxonomy (NCBI): domain Eukaryota; kingdom Metazoa; phylum Chordata; class Aves; order Caprimulgiformes; family Steatornithidae; genus Steatornis; species Steatornis caripensis. The sequence continues at coordinate 215,114 of VZSC01013049.1, forward strand.
ATTGCTAGGTTTTGGACTGTCCCCCACTGTCACTAATTGCAGAAAAGCAGCTGGATAGAAATGAAAAAATGTAAAACTGCAACAACTTTCCTTCTGTTACCAAGTCTGAAGGGTGCTACTAGAGATGAAAAATTGATAGCACCAATCTGGGACGTGTGTGAACAGAGTACCAGAAGATGCATTACTTCAGTACATTTCCATGGCTGCTTCTATCGGCCAGCATCTGATTAAGCCCTAACTACAGTCATTGCTGCCTTTCCCAAGATGTATGCAGGCACATAACAGCAGACATGCCAACTGCTCTTTCTCTGAAATTTCACCTTTTTACTACTGCCGTGGTACAGCTATTGCTGCAGTGCAGCAAAACAAAAATTGCACTCTGTGCTGGTTGGGGTAACTTGGCCTGATAGGCACTGCAAACTTTAACTGAAAATGAGTATCTCACATCCTGAATTTCACATTATGTACCACCCCGAATTGAATAAGTGATGTTTTAGTTCCAGCCTCAAAGTGACTGATTGCAAGGGAGGTTTTTTGTGACTAAGGATCACCAATGTAGAAAAATATTATTGGCTCAGGTCTGTTGTACTGTGTCAGGATTAGTCACCAACAAAACAGAGAGACAGAAATGGAGATACAGAATCACATATCCAAAGAACTAGTTCTGCATCTGATCTTCTATGTGTTCTGTAGGGCCATATAGAATATAGTATTTGGCTATGAAAAGAAATGAAATTGGACAATGTTGTTTGCCCTAAAGAATGACACTGAAGCATCACCTTGCTTCCAGTAAAACAACAACATGTTAGTTATAGTGTGAGGCATCTTTAAAAAGAGCAACATAAAATAATCAGTAGTACACACTGGAGGAGTGTAGCTTCATCAACACGAGACAATGCAAAGAAACTGTATGAGAAGCACAGATCAAAGACAGGAAGAGAAATTATAGCAGATAAAGGAAACTATAAACATATTTTCAAAATAGTTCATAGATACTGAACTTAGAAAAACTATAGTTTCTGGATTGACTCTTTAATTCTGAATCATACAATAAAACTATTTCAAAACCGGCAACTAGAGTTGGTTAACCATGACTTTCATTTCCCAACATTGTAATGATTTCATTAGCAGAACAGGGTGGCAAAGGCAGGTTAGTTTCTGGTTTTAACTATATATTGAACTTAAAAACTCACTTTTGGTCATCTAGAAACAAGCTATATATTTATACTGAATTCACTGAACAGATTCAAGTGAGACATTTTGGTACAGCATAACAGCACAGCAAAAGTGATGTCCTCTTTCTTCAAATTAGCTCAGCAGCTGAAGTACCCTTCCCCAGGACATTGAAGACCACTTCTAGTTCTCAGTGAACTGTCACTGAACCATCTGTGAATCAACACTGACCACCTTTCAGGAGAGTTACTTTTGAGTAGGAGGAGCTCTGAATCTAGTATTTAAGTAATTTGCCTGGATTTGTTACTACCACACCACTGAAGAGACTGCAGAATAAACTGATAGCAACACACTCTTCAGTGTAAATTTTAAGCTAAGATCACCTTCCTATTCTGGGCAACATGCTGGCTCAGAATAAAGGAGAGAACCGAGCCCAGGTTTTTGTGCCATAACGAGCAGCAACTGTCAGAAAACAGTTTGGTAATGATATCAATTCCTTGTGCTCCCTGTCTGACAAGGATGCTTAGGAAAAGTCCGTAGCTTCCATTACTTTGTTTTTGTTCATGCTATTGTACATTGAAAAGAAACATGTTGATCTGATTAAACCACTACCTAATTCATTCTCAAATACTTTTCCTTCCATTTTTTTCTCATTTATTTATTGAGTCAAAAATGAGGGTTTTTTTACTTCTTTAGTAGTGACTACTGTAGCTGTGTCAGATCTAGCCTAACATCATTTATTTGCTAATCAGCACAAACATTCCTAATAAAAGTAAATACTAATCCCATGAAAATTTTAGCATGTCTTTGAAAGCAGCACTTTAAATGTACTGAATTGTTCTCCAGAACAATAATATTTCCTTTTTAAAAGTCAAAAGTCAAGGATTGTATTTAAGCAATTACTCACTGTAGAAGAAGAACAAACAAAAAAAAAAAGAAAAAGAAAAAGAAAATATATCTGATGGTCCCAATCCTGAGAGCATGGTTTTATTCAATAGAACAGACCATATGTCTTCAACTTAAGCTCGTATACAAATTTTTGGAAAACACTCTTTAAAAACTCATTTTCATTAGCTATTATGTTTATGACTGTTCATATAAGAGATTATTACTAAGATAACTTATCTTTTCAAACAATTTCATTCCAAATTATACGATTTGATCTTTTCTCTGGGAAGCAAAGGACTAATTCCCCTTACAGAGGAAGTTCCTAATCTCATATAGAAAGTGCCTGCAAATGTACCTCTTGTGAATATAGCTATCCAAGTAAAATGGTTTTAATTTCTTCCTGTATTGAGCTAAAGAACTTGGAGACTTTACGATAAAGATGCTTTATAGAAATATAACCTATTAGTAGATGAAAAAAGAACAGACACACAAGCAACAAATCCTGATATTCCCCATCAGTACAGGAAACCTAAACCAAGAGAATTGTTAGTTATAATCCCAAGTCATTCCTTTGATCTGAGTCCCCACGTGGCCCCATGAGCTGGCACTGGGAATGTGGTTGGAATGAATAGCTGGTGTCTGGGACAGAGGGCAGGAGGTGGTAGAGGACTTCCCTTTCTGGAAGCAGCCCAAAGTTTTGCTAGACATTAACTATTGGGTAACCACAAGCCTATTTATAAAATGTACAAAAATAGCCCATAAAATCCTTCTGGAACTGACCTGATCTCTCCTGTGTACAGCACAGATTTGTTGGTTGTGCTCATTAAAAAACACATGACCCTACAGGATTATAGGAGGAAGAACAGAATAAAAGTTTGACTCTGTGAGCCATTTAAAAGGAAAAATTGTAGTACTTTACAGTGATATTAAAACTGTAAGTGACAACGACAAGGAATTCAAACGGAGGCTAATGTTTTTCAAAGCTTTTTCTGGTACTCTGACAACAGATACTGTAATACCAGGTTATCCCATAATATTGAAATTTCTGAAAATAAATAGCAGATGCTGTAATTTGAGAGTTCTTTGCTTTATTGAAGGAATAAAAGGGAAAGATATTTGTGGAAATCTGTCTTTGTTATTAAAATCTATTTTAGATTTCTTTTTTTTAAACATCCTTTCCTGACCAGCACAACAGAAAGATGCCTGCAACGGTTTGGCTAGCCCTCTGGATAAATAAAGCCTAGGCTGACACTTTTCAAAATATGAAAAAAAAGCCTTATGAAAATCTGAGAAAGAGTATGACTTGCTTGGTTTTGCTTTCTTTTCTTTTCCTTTTCCCAGAAACAGCTCTAATTTAACAGCAAAATTTCACCTGAGAGACTCAAATGCAGAGGTACAAACTAAGATGTTATTAACCAGAAGCTTTCAAGATGGCAGAGCTAATTTGATTGAATGTTTGGGTTTTTTTGCTTAAATTAAACAGACATTTAAACTGACCCTGCAAACACATGAACACTTAAGTTTGCATAGCAAATATTGTAACCGTCCTCAGTGAAACATGCTTGAATATAAAGTTAGCCACATAGGTAACCATGTAAGGGGGACATTTTAGAGGAATTCATTAGTAATATCTACAATGGCAAATAAAATCACTTGGTCATGTACACATAGGGCAGCAGAACCCTACGGAGAGACCCCCAGCTTCAGCATCCAGTGATTCAGCTGTGCTCATCTTGATCCAATTTGCCACCTCTAATTGTCCCTGAATGGTGTTGCCATTCCAGCTTGCTTGGTCCTAGCTCAGACACTTCAGTGTGCCACGGCAGTGCAGACACTTCCCGAATATTTGCCAGAAGACAGCATGGAACTGTTAGGCCAGCAAATGAGATACTGGTAGTGACTGCAGAGACCGTGACTAGCAAACAATCTATAGGTGTCTGAGTTCTGTCATTCATATCTGCACACGTTTATGCATACCTTATAAAGACAGAGGTTGGTAACAGTATGCTGAGATTATATAAGGATAGAAAATTCTACTGAGAAAAAGTTGGGAAGGCTATTTTATTCTGAATCAGTGTTACAAACTAAACAGCTGAATTTGTTCTTTTAAAATATGTAACATCCCTTTGTTTAATTGAAAGTGAAAAACAATGACAAAAATGTCACAGTGTGTAAGCTATGTTCACTTTAACTCTTGGCTATCTTGACAGCTTAAATTCTCTGGGTCATATTTACTTTAGAATGAAAGGAAACAATTCCCTTTGAAATCAGTAAGTATTGTGTGCTCCTTCTTTAGATATAAATTTATCCTTCTTATCAAAACACTTTTGTCAATGAGAAGTATACTCTGTACTGCTTATCTGCCAAGTAAGCCTTACTTAGATAAATTCAGTTTTATGTTACTTGAGAAGTAAAAAACTTGAATACATGAAAACACTTCAGTGGAAAAAACACTCTAATGTGAAGATGATAAAGCCAATCCACTGACATTCCCATAGTGAAAAGCATACAATAAGACATTTCAGTGAGACCAATCAAAGCTTGACTATGTAATTTTTGCAAACCTGTTCTGGAACATTTTTGCAGTCAACACCAAATGTGTTAAAATACATATCTAGCCCAGAACTACAAAGTATCAAAACAAATATTTTTCTGCATTTCATTGTAAACATTCAGATTTTATTTTAGTTAGTGCCTACAAGAAAATAACTTTTCACAAGAATAAGCAACTGAGGAAGAAGAATTTTACTCTAGTAACATAGAAAACCATATGCCATGAAAAAGTATTAGAAATATTTTGTCTGGTAAGAAAGAAATGAAAATAGTACAGCTACAATAAGGCAATGGCAATGAAAGGCAGAAGCTCTCTTGCTTTAAAGAGATACTGTGGATTGACTCCTGAAAGCCCAAGTTAATATTTACTAACTCTAAGCACATTCAATAGCTTCAGATTTTTTTCTTTTAGTGGGGCCACTGCTCCTTTTGTTTGAAGACAGAGCAAAGCTGTGAATAATGCCTAAGAGCAAAACTAAACCAGAAGTAAATGACTTTTTTAATGTGAGACCTTCAACCTCAATTCCAGTTCCCCAGAGGCCATTTTTGACTCCTTCCACATAACGCTCTCACAGATGTCAACTGGGGATAAAGATACTTCCACAAAGAAACTGATGAAGAAACCGCTGCAGAGAAAGGTGAGCTTACAAGTCTCTTTTGACACTGGTGAAGGCAAGTTAGGACAGTGTCATTCAGAACAGCCAATTTAAATAAATGCTGTGTAGGAGGTTAACAGAGGGCAAACTACATAGCTGTTCAACAAGTCAGTGAAGGCCACTGCTCAGTTAAAGTAGTGCTCAAAATTAATTAATTTTGGGTGTTATGCAACACTTGCTGAACTGTTCAAAATGCATGTTAGTGTGACGTGTTACTGACCCTTCACAAGACTTCTCCTGATCCAGCAACAACAACAACAACAAAAAAAGAGAAGTTTTACATAGATAAATCACTGTTCCTCTCTGTATTATAAGAGAGTCAAGGGGCAAAGGAAAAAAAGTCAGATTTTTATTGTCTTAGTGACTGATGCAAGCAGTGCAAGTGTTAAGGTTGCCAGGAGTTAAGAAGTAACGCCCCAGGAAAGGAATTAAATTAACTTCTTTCCTGATATGGACTGAATATTTGAGCTGAATTTTTACGAACATTTGATTCCTCTTCTAGAGTAAGACTTCCACTTCTTTTAATGAATATTTTGTTTGAATTAAACTTATTTGACATCCATTCTGATATTTCATAATAACAGAAAGGTTTTGCATGAGTTTACAACATATATAGTAATTTTTCAAGTAAATGGTTTATATTTAAGTTTAATACAGCACTCCTTTCCTCCATCCCCATACCGTCTCAAAAGTTAGAACAGGACTTTTCAATTTCACAGCTAAATATGAATTTTAAAACTTATGTTTACTGAGATGGTATATATTTTATTCATTTATTATGCCAATTTACATCTTTGTATGTATGTTGTTTATTGCATATCTCAGCATTCACATTTTTGAGAGACCTTCTCATTCGTGGCTTTTGAAATGCATTCCCTCACTGTTTTCACTCTGACCACATTAGGTGGTTTTGCCCTTTGGGCATGAAATAGTCAACAAGGCCTCTGAGATAGGTTTAGTTAATGACATATGAATACACAAAATAAAAAGAAATCAAAAAATGCTAGGGATATCATATCTTATTAGAGCAGTGATTAGATATTTGCTGGTTCACCTTCAGTAATGGAAGATAACTGAATGGATGGAACTTTCGTAATTTTTCAAGATTTAGGGGAGATCTCAGCGTATACTCAGCGTATAAACATATACTTGCATACATTCATTTATCAAAGCAAAAACTACATACAAATGAAATGCATACTATAAAGCTGTAATTAGAATTGCAACCATTTAACAAAATATTTGTATTTTAAAAGTACGTAGCAGTCTTACATAAATTAACTTTCCCATGGAAGGCTATCTTTCTACTACTAACTCAAAATGTAATATTATTTAAAGTCTGAACTGTATTTGCTAGAATCTAATAGAAGACTCTTGCCTAAAACAATGTTAATAATTACAAATCTCCTTATCAATTGCTCTGTTAAATGCTTCATATTTCATTATTTACTACTTTCATTAAATTCACCAAGACTACTGCCACAAGGGAAGGATATAAGAAAATGTATGCAATATTTATCCTGTTGCCCAATCTAGTAACTGAACTTGCAAAGTGTTTGTGCATTGATTAGGTAAGACTCTTGCTTTTATTAGCTGCACAAAAAAAAGCCTGCCTTTCACATCTGCTCTTCACAATAAAAAAACCCACTCTAATATAGGTTGTTCATATATACTTTAAATCCCCTCATGAAAAAATACACTTATTTAAATTGGAAAGGTAACATCTCTCTTTCTTATCCTCTTGTAGCACAACATATTTATTGAAATATGATAATTCAAGTGGTTTAACATTATCAATGAAATAAAAAAATCAAACCATATTTTCCCATATTTTTAAAATAATATTTGAAATACTTGATATGTTCCTCATAGATCAGAGATTTGCTGCATCATAAGGAGTACCTTTGTACAGAGGCCTTTTGTTTTTGTGCAAATTTGTCTCTGTACAGATTTATCTTAGTTTAGGAAGCACCAACATGGCCCAAGATGACATTAAATATAGCATAGCATATAGAAAGTTATTATGCTGTTAAGTCTTTGTCACCATATTTATTGATTTGGTATACTAATATTTTACATGAAACATCACTCAATAGATCCTTGCTGTTCTTGTTAGATCCTTGATAATATTATTCTATAATAATTATTTTTCTTCCCTAATCTATCTTGTAAAAGTAGAATCTAGAAAGGCTTTCACTCATCTGTGTATGTATAAAATTCTAAATTCACATTCAGCTGTACAAGACAAAATAGATTTTAGACTAAAATGTCTATCTATCTCACAATTACAGAATAAATTCAAGTTGTATCTGAATCTTCAGGAAATAGTAGACTTGAGACAATGCTAAGTCTGGAGATAAGTTAGATTGCTAACACAAGTACAAAGAGTTTGTCAGAAATTACAACTGCCTTTTAAATTGTGCTCATATTTAAAGTCATGATGTCAGGAAGAATGCAGAAGGTGGAGGAAACATTGCTGTAAGAATGTTCATCAAAAAAAGTTACTCCCATATGTCATTACAAAGCCATCAGCTGTGTTGATGAAATCACAATTCCTTTTGATGACATCCATACGGAATGTAGAGCTTTGACATTATCCTTCAGTAAAAGCTGTCGTCTGATTTTCTGCATGTACCTGTATTAGGCAATTGTCAATTCTATTTTATAATTATTCCAAAATAAAAATCCTACAGGGCATGGATCTACATGAAATCCAGTTACATTTCGTGTTAAATATGTTGTGGTGGGCTTTGTTCCTAATATAAAGATAATTGTCTGAGTCACAGAACTCATAAATTTATGGAATCATAGAGTGATTCAGGTTGGAAAGGATATGAGGAGGTTTCTTGTCCAGCCTCCTGCTCAAAACATGGTCAGCTATGAGAACAGGTCAGGCTGCTCCAGTCTCGAAAACCTCCAAGAATGGACTGCACAGCCTCTCTGGGCAATCTGCTCTAGTGCTTGGCTGTTCCAAGAATGGCTTCATATAGAAGTTTACATCATAAATTATCCATTTCAAATTTTCTCAAATCGACTTGAATTTTCTACTTGTTTACTATCAGGAATGTTCCATTTTTTAATTCTGTTGTACTCTCCTTGGAGGTATGTTTTTTGAGTGCAAAGTCACGACAACTTTGGGAGTATATTGCGAAAGCCGTTCTGCTTCCCTTACAGTTCTCATAGATCTTGTGATGTCTTAATCCTTTTAAGAACTCCACTTTGTGATTCTTCATGTCTGGAAATTGCCCTTTTGCATCACAAGAGAAGAAATTTGAAATTATGGAGGCGCCCATCGCACAGGGAATTTCTCTGGATGTAGACCACATATTTTCAGAACCCAGTAATCCAGTCATTGTCACTGACAGTAATGGCACATCCTTTTCTCACACTGTGAGTGATGAAATGCCCTTCATGCTCTGCCATGAAGATAACGAGGACATTATGATATGGTCAATTCTTATAATCAAGGTGCATAAATAAAATCATATGCAAGTCATACTAGACAGCCATAATAATTGTTTCTGACTTCATTAATCTATAGATCAGTATATAACATACTCAGTGCAGACAATAACTGGAAAAAAAGTCAGAGATGTTGCTTCGTCCCCATGAATGCCTACTGCATTTTGAAATACTATGAAAAGTCAAGGGAAAAAAGAGGAAATTGAGAGAATCAGCAAAGACTAAGAAAAGCTACAGATCATCTTAATTCAGGGTTTAAATATGGGTCATCATATGTGTCAAAACAGAATCACATGCAGAACAAGTCGCTGCACATCTAATATTTAATTCAAAATTTCTTGTGTCTATTTTCATTAGCTATTTCTTGCTGTCATTTATATGAAAACAAGGTGAATAAACACCCTTTATATTTAAGGTCAAGTGCTTATTTGATATCATAAAATGGTATAGGGAGCAAATAGATATTAAAGCAGAGTAAATAAGTGGCAACAGGCTGTACTTATTATGTGGCCTATCATCTTTCCTTAATTGTCCCACCTGACACTACAAAAGTGAGATTACTAGAATTTCCACTTTAAATTAAATTAGGCTAATGAAGGTAACTGGAAGGGTCTGCCAGCAGTGACAAATATGAACGTGCAAACAGCAAAGGCAACAGGATTTTAAAAAGTAGATTATACTTCATGCTATTTTCTGATATATATAATTCACCTTAACCGCGAGTGAGATTGTCGGGGCTGTAGACACACTAATAGACCATAACTGCCCTAAGCAGCATCACCTGGGGCCTCCACCCATACCCTCTGCCCATGGGTCCCATTTAAGTGGAGGACTGGGCCTTTGCTCCCTGCTTGGGCTAGGCAGTAGGTATGCTTGGGGGAGCCTTAGCTCTGGCTGGGGTGGCTGGATAGGCCCTGGGTCAATGCTGTCTGGGGCTGTTGGTAGACCCCGTTATCGGCTTGCCCTGCTGTGTTTGGATCCTGTGTGGGACTGTGCCCTGTTGGTGAGGGTCACCAGCCTGTGCTGAGGTCAGCCTTGGTTTTGGCTTGTCCTCCTTCATAGAGCTGCACTGCTTTCGCTGCTCCCTGCTGGAGATGCAGATCCAAAACCAGTAAGTATTGCCAGTGGGATTGGTGGCCTTCCAGGTCACAGAAGGGCAGTTAAACCTGCACTTGAGCCAGTGAGTTTTCTGTTTCTCATCCTGTTGTCATCCATAATAATATGATTTTTTAAAAAAAAATTGAGTTTGCAGACTGCTTGAGTAAAAGATTCTTGGTCAGAGGACCTTCTAAGATTATATTTTAGATGAAGTTTAGATGGTTGATGCTTTTGGTCAGTGAAATCAGTATTCAGTAGTACAAAAACCTAAAAAAACCACACTTCAACAACAAACTAGAAAGTACCCACTTGCGAAATACCTGGATGGTGGAGTGTTTGTCATGCCCCAGCTCCACTCAGCTTGACTTTAAACACCTAACGAGGTTTGAATTCCCTGATAACAGAGCATTCACACCTTGGCTATGTAGCTCTTTCATAAGATCTGCCACTGTTGCTCTTTCCATGTCACATGGCGATGGGAAGCTTAGTGCAGAGAGGTCACAAGATGTTTTGTCCTGCATCTCAACTGACTTTGGTCTCAGAAACCAGAGACACCATGGCAGCAGGAATGCCAAGAGCCAGCCTATGCAAGCATTCCCTTCATCGCTACCATTGCTGGAGCAGCACCCTGTGATAGCAGTGAATGTTAAGAGACCATAAATATGGCAAGAATTCAGAGACTATACAGGCTTTTGAGGCTGCCTCAGGATTTGGATGTTCACTTAAGTGTTATTGGAGAGGCTTGAAAATTAAAGCAACAGCTGCTTTTTCATTGGAGAATCAAGCAATAGCAGACAAAATTAATGTCACAGAATCACAGTCATAGTTCATTTCGGAGTACCTACTAACGGAATGGCAAAATTGAGTATTTTTGTACATAGAGTAGCATGCTGCTACTGTTAAAGTATACACGTGTAAATAGAGATTTTCTGTGTTGATGCTCTGGCTTGCTGCTTTGTCAATAACACCTGCCTCTTCCTAGTACTTAGCATTTATGGCAGTAACTACATGGCACACAAGTCCTATGCGGAGACACCTGAACTCTCCAAGTTACCATGGTATTTTTTCTCCTGCAGGTTTAGCTTCCTGGAGCAAGCTTACTTGGATGTACTGGTCCCAGTACCTGAACGAGGTTGCTCAGAGATACCTTGTCTTACTGCTTTGTGTAACAAGTATCTTTACTGTTTGTTAGCTACTGGAAAGCAAAATAGTTGCCAAGGTTTTAATATGTGCGTGCAATGTGTAATGACTAGGAAGGACACCTATTATACTTAAAAATCAAATAATTTCTAAATGAAAATGCTTGAAGTACCTGTATTGTAGTTTCTTAGGAGTTTCTTTGTTCACATTATAAACACAATTGGAGGTTTTAAATTTTACACCGCTTTATTTCTTCTTTTTCAGTATGGTGCAAATTATTCCACTGACTAGATTCCATTCAAGGAACTGAATGGATTCCCTGATGACTGTATTTTAGAAGCCTTTATTGACTGTTTTATATAGCAAAGAAAACAATACACATTCAGTGTTAAATCATGATATAAAAGCACCTATAAAACTGACCGCTAGGTTTTTAAAATGACACTTAACTCCTGATTTATTTTCCTGAATGCATCACTTCAGAGAATCTGAGATAGGTGTCTAGCTACAACTGTAGTTGTTTAGCTATACAAATTTGCACCTTCACTTGCTCAATGAAGTCCCAGTCTCAAAGTCCAAACATTACTTGACAGTTAAAAAAAAGTTGACAAATTTTACCGCTCTTGTTGGATATCGGGACTAGCATAAGGAGAGATCTATGGAAATATAAAAGCTATTAAATATTCTCATATAACAGCTGAAAATAATATTTCACTCATGGTATAAGAAAAAAACAAAATAAAAATGCTGATATTCAAAACAGAAAAGTACATATTTATGCCTAAATGTAGCTTACAAATACATCATCTAAATCCTTAATATTGATGTTCCAAATCAATTACAAATCTTCCATTTCCATCTATGGTAGCAGTAGCACATATTTTGTTAGCAAGTGCTATGAAGGAATGAATTTACAAACAAGAAATCCTTTTTAAAATTTTTTTTTACCACCAACAAAATCCTTGCAGTAACTACCTTAATTCCCAGGTAGAAAAATCTATATTAAGTGAAGAGAAAGCTGAGAGTATATTTTTTAAAATGTAAGTATAAAAAAGATGCAGTAATTGTTGAAAACTAAGTACTAAGATGGCAGGAAATTAAAACATGAGGTTATACTTAGTGAAAACTCAAATGCTTTAAACTTCTATCTTTTTATTTTGGAACTCATAATGTGTAATGGAACTGAGCATCAATTTGCTGTTATGATGTAGGACATATGAGCTTCATATTAGAAATAATTGAAAACTGTGTTGCTTTTCTTAGGTACAGACTGTCTTCAGATCTGTCCAGTCCAAAGACAAGAAACCAGACCTCGCAGAAAGTTGTAACAAGCCTTCTATGCTGTGTTCTCACCCTGCTTCCTTTTGTACTCTGCTCTTTGCCCGTAGTCCACTGTACTCCCCCGTATCTATGCATTCTTGTCTGCTATGCGGCTGATTTAGACTCGCTCTTGCTCTTTTTTAAATCAATAACAAAATTCCACTTGAAGCCTAGGGTAATAACACTTGGTGATAACACCTTTAGCCTTTTTAGTTATAAAAGAGTTAATAGGTCTTAAAATACCAAAATAATTTTTAGTATGCTAATTAACAGATAGACTTAGTTCCTAAACATGAGAAATTCCTGAAAAGAGACCACACTTATCACACAGCATACGTTCTTAATAGAAAGTAGGCTACAAAACTATGTCTGTGGGCTAGGCCAATTGATTTAAGCTGAGAGACTAGTTATACTCTTTAAAGCTTTTCTCCAGTGTACCTAAAAGGAGCTACTTGAAAGGATGAACTGAGTTCTTTTCTCATCTATTCTAAACTATTTTGATGAAAATTTCTGTCTTGGTTTATGTAACACAAGTAAAACAGTATTATTTCTGACTGCAGTAGCACAGCATTAGTTATCTGTTCTTTTGATGTCATTTTGTGAAAGCTCTTAAGTTGTGAAAGATATTTAATGTTCTAAACAGCAATGTCCAAAGATAGGTGGATTTAAAGGAGCCCCACAAAAATAAACGTATCTATGGTTCTTTACCTCTTTGTTCAAATGAACATAAAAACATAGAGGCATACTGATGAGGCTATTGGCAAATACCTAGATAATCAGTTGTCAAGAAGAGCTCTGCCACATGCTCACTTTTCTGACAACTTGCAAGCAGAATTGCTTAACTGACAATTTTCCAGAAATTTGACAAGAGCTTTTGTACATGAGTACAAAAGAAAGTAACAAATTCCTGTGCTGTAATAAATAGTAACCTGACCATAATCCTACAAATGGAGTCAGCAAACTTGAAGACTGCTGACACAGAACAATAAAAATAATGGGTTTTTCTGAAGACATTAATAAAGTTAGAATGCAGTCTTGAACACTGCAATAAAATGCTTTAAAGTTTATGAATATATTTAAACCTAAGTAGAGCATTCTGTCCTAATCAGACACTGCATATATTATTTCAGTGGGCTTCTGCATGAAAGCACTAGTATATCTTGACGTAGAGGGCCATTGATGTATAGCGGCCATTAAACAAAATAGCAGGAAAGGAAAACATGAAAGCTACATTTCGTATCACCTATCTGAGCTTTGCCAAATGCGTCCGAATGATCCCTTCATAGGGAAGCCTTCAACTGCATTCTACTTATAACTAACTTTGCCTTCATGTCTTGGACTTCTGTGCACATGCTTGAGCTAGAAGGTAGTGGGCAGTCTAGCAGATGCAGTAAATCGAGACTCCAGGAGCTAACCGAGTTTGAGATCCTCTACACAACAGGTAATTCTGTGACAGCCATGAGCTTTATAAAGCCACAGATGTCTGCACCTGTCTGAAGCTTGACAGTGTTTCAAGACCCTGAGAACTTAGAGATAGTCTGTCTCCACAAATCTTGGGAGAATTTTTGCCATGTGTTAAATATGATGGTGGACAAAATACATCTGGCCTAAATATAAGGCATGAAAAATATATAGTCCAATGTTTTTGAAACAGATCAGGGTAGTAGAAGCAATGTACAAGAAATTAGCTTAGAAATTTTGTTAGTAAATCACAAAGAAGCTGTAATAAATAAGGCACATGGGTTTAGTGTCTGACAAACCAGAAAGAGAAACACAGCCTATCTCATAGTCCCACATTTTGAACTATGCATGCTATGATTATAGTCATAAACAACAGATACTGTGTCTGTACGTAGGAAAACAAAGAACAGTTCTTTTTTTAGGAACTATCTGTAGGAAGAACATACAATTTAGTCAACAAGGGAGCTGGAGTAACCTTTTGTATGCTTTCCAATGACTGTAGTTCAGTATTTAGCAGAAAGAATGTTTTTATTCTTTTCTGTGTGCTTTTTCTCTTCTCTCTATCCTCCCCCTCTTTCTGGTGAAGCATGCATTTTTTTTCTGTTCTTGCACCTGATCTGACAAACAGTACCCCAACTATTTTTACATGTTCTAACCCACAGCACTTTTTTTCAGACAGTTGCAATTGCTGTGCGTTCTCGTCAAGAAGGCAAGCTTCTGGCCTCCGCCACCAATGCCAATAAGCGATCAGGCAGCATATAACACTCCAAGTAACAATTTCCTCTATGGCCTATAATGAAAAACTGTACAGCAATCCCATCCTGAAATTCTATCAACTCACTAACTTTATCATAAGTATGAGATGGCTACTGAATTAATTTGTGAACATGTATTTTGTTTTCTTTCTGAAAACCTGAAACTGTTAGCAGAAGGAATGGATAAAGTTCAGTGAAAGTGTATTAAATACTAGATGATTTTTGAAGATGATCAAATGTTAGTTTGGCAACAACAGAAAATATTTCCTTAGAGTAAGTTTAATCATCACAAATATTTTTCCTGTTCAACAAAAGAGACGCATTTTTAAAGAATAAAAACACGGGATAAGCATTTTTATGTCTTGGGCCTGAATGTCTCTGTGTGTTCTGGTAATTTCTATTCAGCTTACAGACAGGTTCAGAGGGGAAAACAATTGCTCAGAAAGGAAAAGGTAGGAACAAGTACATTTTCCAAATTAAAATATGATCCAAAGCTAATGTCCAAAGCTTAACTTAAACTGAATATACTTCTTTGCTTTTTTAACTTTTGACATTTCCTGGGATTGGTAACATGCCACAGAAAAATCCTGCTTTTAGAAGATTTTACTTCTTTCTGGAAGCCTTCTCAAAGAACCTGTTTCTCACAGCTACTGTGTTAGTCTTGATGATTCAGATCTTTTAAGAGAAGCATTGAAAGGCAAAGTAAATTTTTAATAAGCAATCTACACCGCAACAGAACTTGGAAACTTCGGACATCTAGATTAAAAAATAAGCTTTTTTTGTTGAAAGGGAGCAGGTCATCTGGTGAAGAAATTTTTCTTTGCTAGTGTGGTTGATGCTTTGACTGTTACTGTGTGAAATTCAAGTATAACACAATTTAATTCCAATGTGAAAGAAATGAAAACTTCTTCATAAATCAGCTGTGAAATATTTTAAATTGTATTTTCATATGAAATTAATACGATCTGAAGAGCAGTAAGTCACAAAATGTACATTATGGTATTTTCATTTATTCTCTTCAACAAACGGATAGAAAAGTCCCTTTAAAATACAGGTTATCATTTGCTGACAGGAAGTGAGAGCAACATTTTTTCCATTTTCAGATAGTAATTGTAGCCTTCAGATGCTAGCGAATCTTAAGAAGGTTGCAAATAATTTATGAGTTTTCTTGGATGCAAATTTTTTAAAAGAATATACTTTTATATTCTTTTTTCTTCATTTTATTCTTCATTTACTTTTAAAATATATTTGTTCCAGAAGTCAAAACTTTTAAGCAAAGGATATACCTGCCCAAAATATTAATTTGGATCCGATTTGTTTAAACTGTCAGTATATGTGTCCTAGAGAAATTAAACTATATAATGAAAACAGTTTTTCTGTACCTCAAACTCCCACACTTACTCCAGTTACTTTTGGGAAGACAAGTATTATATAGTCTTTACTGCTACCATATATTTGCAGTGTAAAGTAATCCCATTTACATAGATTATTCCAACAGGCATATCTGCTGGAATTTGTAAAATGTCAAGAGAATAAAGCTACTTTGGACAAGCATAAAGGGAGCATTCCACGTGAGAAACACCAATAAATGGAGAATGAGAGGAGCTTCATCAGATGACCAGGTTAACCTACACCTGATTGATTATGTAAACAGAGGAAATGTGTCACATGGGGAAGATTGATGTAGAGTCTTAAATTTAGCGGTAAGTTTTTCAATGCTTGAATTTTGACTTTTTTAATAAAAATTATAATTTCTAAAAGTTCCTGCTGTTTTCTGGGTGTAAATACTGTGCTTGATCCAGTAGTCAAGTACACTTTTCCACAATAAAATTATTCTAATACTTTACAAAAACAGCTTATCACATCTACACTTTTAGCTTTGATTTAGAAAGTCTGCTCACAGCTTCCTTTTTTGGGGAGAAAAAGTTCACATTTTGAATCAAATTATCTTTAAAAGAAACTTGGGAACATTGAAGCACCTGTTTGAAAGAAAACCTTCACAACTTCAAGTTTTGTGAATGCACTAGTGTTCTGGCAGGATTGACTCTATAGAGGTATTCTCTGCCTGAATGTGCCATTATTATGCTTAAGTAAACTACTTATATACCATGAAACATGTACTTTAAGCGATGTATCAAGTTAAGGATGCTACAGACATCCTATGCTTTTCAGTTGTAACAGTGAACTGATGAACTAAGAGGGAAAGTTATGGAGGGACAAAAGATTGGAAGAATGTTTGGCAGCAAGTCAATTTGGTTGATAATGGCCTAAGAATACTCTCCTACAAGGATCCCTTCTATTTCCAGCACCCTACAATGCTCCTCTAGCTGTAAGCATCTATTGGCCTAATGTTCTTCTCTTACTGAAGCACGACATAGCACTGACAGTGTGCTGACATAATATCTAAAGGCTGGAAAGAACAGAGGAAAGACTCTTATAGATTGTTCTCTCATTCTGTTAGTACTGGAAGATACTAGAATAGCATTGCCAAAAATCTTGATCCAGTAGATCAAGATTTTCAGTTGCACTTCTAAGGTAACTTAACACTGCACATCTACCTCATTATTCTGCAGAGATGTGTATTTTTGCAAGGTAACTACTATGCTCTTCTGTCAATGAGCCACTTGGGATATTTATTTATCTGAAAAATGAACAGCAGCCTGTTTTTCCAAACGTTTAGTCCTTGCTATGCTTCTTCCTTCTTTTATCTTTACCCCAGCAATGCTAAGTAGTCAAATACCCACTAATGTCACTGGGAGATATTCAGCCCTACAGAAAATCAGATTTCATGTTATCTGCCTTCAGGACATTCACAGAACTTACTGATGTACAGGTAACAACTCTGCAGGACATAAAGTAGTATTGCTTCAGATTTTCAAATTTTCCACTGCTGGCAAGATTTGGCTTTGGAAGCGAGCACTTGACATGGGGAGGTACAATTATGAAGCTGCCAGTCTAGCCATTACTAACATCTTAAAATGACAATGTGTGCTACCTTTTTTACTACTAGTTGTGTTTAGCACTGGAAGGAATATATATTTTGAGTGGTTTCTGCAATTTACTCCAGAAACATCTTTTCTACAGTGCCAGATGCTGACAATGTAAACACTGAAATGTGGGTTAGCCTCTAAACTCAGTTCTGTTACTTCTATTGATACTACAGAAATAACATACAGGACAAATAACATTTTCTTGCAAAAAAAAAAAATCTTAACATACGGTGCTGCAATCTATATGAAAAATAAAATCAGAAGAGAACAATGTTCTGAAACTTTTTCTGATTTAGAACTGAACCAACTGAAAAGAAATTCTGGTGCAGTATACGGCATACAGCATAATGACTAATCAACTCATAAAACTTGAGTGCATCCACTTTTATTCTTTTGTCTGTACTTGTCACTAAGTATTCTTCTTTGTTATTTGTTCCTGTTCTCTACCAGGCAGCCCACTTTTTACACATAAAACAAATGTCTATTTATGGATTTACATTACATTAAGCAAAGTGAAGTAATTATCTGCTGTGTTATATGCCCCATCAAAATTAGTCTGACAGTTCATTTGGTTGGTTTTAGCTATAGAACATTGCAGAAGAATAGAAAATCAATTGAAGTGCTAATATGTATTTTGATTAAACTGGGGTAACATGTAATTCAATCCATAGATTTTCATTTTAAAAAAATAAATTCCACCTTTTTGAACTATGTGGCTTCCATTTATGAGATGCCAGAGTATTATACTTTATATATAATATATTATATATATAAAATATATATACACACTATATATTATATACTTTCTTTTAAGTAAGGAATACCAAAATCAAGTGTAATTCAGTTTTAGAT
>VZSC01013049.1:233582-286036 GCA_013398225.1 Steatornis caripensis
TAAAAATAATGAGATAAATTCAGTTTTAAAAGATAAACACAAAGAAAAATTAGTGTCTTGATCTATTCTAAACATTGTATCGTGTTTGTCTTACTAGACACCGTCATTCCAAATAATTGCAAGATTTTCAGACTTCTGGCACTATAGAAAAGACATGTCTGGAGTAAATTGCAGAAACCACTTAAAAGCACAGGATGTACTCTTTTAGAATATCATGAAAGAAAATTACTCTATATAATACCTGTTGTACTTCAGGAGAAATTAAGGGTGGTAGGTGTAATAGAAACAGAGTAGTTTAGTGGTTGGAGTACACAATAAGAGATATATTCTTGGTGCAGTTAACAGTTGGATACATTTGTCTCAGACTCAGATTTCTCTTTATATACATCTTTAGGTCAATATCACTTTTTTAAAACAGTTACAGATCATCCAGTGAAATACCACAATAATGTCAAAGGATTATACTACCATCATCGCAAGAACACAGTAAAATGTGATAAAGCAGCTCTGATATCTATTATTGAAAAATACAATAAAGGCTGTGAATAACAATTATTAACACTAACATCTTCAGAATGAAAATTCGGCTAAGCATTTGAGCTGGACAATTTCTACTATGAACTTCTAGAGGTAAGTACAGCTGCTCTCAAGGCTCATAGGAAACCAAGCATATTCAGAAGCGCGTGGTGCCCTCAGTACTACAGGCGAGTATTGGTTTGTTCCTGATTCAGTGAAAGGAATTCCCCCCCTTATCCAACAAAATTTTTCCAGTTTCTTGGCTTTCTTGTTGGTCATTCAGGCTGTGGTCCCTAGCCCATGCCAGTAGACAGTGCCATTTTAATAATGTCTCTTGACATCTTGTTATCTCTAACTTAACTTGTTCTCCCCAATTCACTCTGTATTCCCATTGTCTTCATTTTATCAACTCTGGCTTGATCATCTCATACCGTGTTACGCCATTTCAGCATGCTAGCCTGACAGCAAATTATAATCTTCTTTTTGTTGGATCATATTTACTAGTAGGAAAAACAACTTATTGCAGGGTGAGGCAAGTACTAGACCTGGCACAAGAGAATGTACAGGAATGTATAACTGTTGGTGGCAGAGAAAGATGGAAATAGGACATAGATTAGCTTGGGTTACTGTGGAACACCAACCACGTACAAAAANGCAGGGTGAGGCAAGTACTAGATCTGGCACAAGAGAATGTACAGGAATGTATAACTGTTGGTGGCAGAGAAAGATGGAAATAGGACATAGATTAGCTTGGGTTACTGTGGAACACCAACCACGTACAAAAAAGCCAAGCCATCCAATGCCAGTCTTATAAGATCTTGTATACACCAATTAATATAAAATTGAAAGTGATTCTGAGAACTTTGCATCATTTAAAACATTATTTAAATAATAAACTGTAGATTTTAATACCGAGGTACAAATGCAAGGCTGTAATAGTTAACAACTAACATATAAATTAAGCCATAATGCATGTCTTGTTTTAACGATTCCAGTGAACTTAAGGAAAAATACATGCTAGATGGCTGTTTTCCTGACCACTGTTTTCATACTGAACCAAGCTGGTTCATTTCTTTCTCATACTTCCCCTCTCTGTCTGTTTTCTTCCATTTATTAATGGCAGAGTTGCACTCTAGACTGTGAGGTCTTTTGGGCAGGGAGTGTCTCTTTGTAGCTTGACTGTACTGTGGGGGGACAAAGGAGTCCAGGCATCTAGAACTCTTTCCCCTAGGCTTGAAAAGTTCAGCAGGAAGGAGTGAGCCATAACAAAACCAAATCAGTATGAAGGATCTCTAGCCACCGATGACATCAGATTATTTGCTACTGTTTAAATCGACTCAACTTAGTCCCTTCTGATCTACTGTTCATTCAGCATTTTTCTGTTTCATCTCATACTATATTTCTGTTTCAATCATACTTTTTTCCTATTCTCATCTCTGCTCCATCATGTTCTTTCACTCAGTCTTCTGTATATATTTCTCTTATTTTATGAAGTATTACCTAAAAATGTTTAAGTTCAATCTAAAATCTTGCACCTTTGGCTTTATGGGCAATGTAGCTCTCCACTGCAACGAAGCCAGTACTTATTCATGGGATACTAAAAAGGTGCACTGAGAGAAGTGGAAAGAATTTCTATAGTCTCACTGAGGCTAATTCTTGAATATTTGTATTGATCCTGTGTCTTATCAGAAAAAATGGTGAAAAATTGGCAGAGGTACAGCAAAGAATCACAAGGCCTGAGAAAACATCATACAGTGTGATACTTCAGAAGTGCAATGTGTTTTAGCTATTTAGAAAGAATACTGAAAAATAACTTGACTACAGTACATAAATATCTTCATGAGAAGAAAATACTATCTCCTAAAAAGATCTTTGATCTTATGAAGAAGGGTATCACGGAACAAAATGCTGAGTACTGAAGTCAAATTCAAATGCAAATTGAAAATTCAATGCAGATTAGGCATGCAATTTCAACAGTAAGAACATCTGGTCACCAGAAGAAACGCAAACAATACAGGGGC
The DNA here is from genome assembly GCA_013398225.1 of Steatornis caripensis. Taxonomy (NCBI): domain Eukaryota; kingdom Metazoa; phylum Chordata; class Aves; order Caprimulgiformes; family Steatornithidae; genus Steatornis; species Steatornis caripensis. The sequence continues at coordinate 236,120 of VZSC01013049.1, forward strand.
TTCAGATAAGGTTTTGGATGTTTAACTTTGTGGAAGTTAAATTCAGTCAACCTTTGAGCTCTCCCTTTTTCAGTAAGAGGTACATTTTATGCAAACACATGTTATCAAGCATCAACATCAGGGTTGATGGTCTGCTTATCTCTTTGGCTTTGAAATCTATGAATCTCATAACATGCAGCAACTTAGTGGCCTCAGTTCTATCCATGTTGCTTGTGCATTCTTCTCCTGATTCCATAGTTATTAGCTGTTATAGCTGTTTAATATGGAAGATTCTTTTGAAATACTGAGTTAAAATATCATTAACTCTTCTGAAGTCTCAAAACTACCTTCTAAATCTATGGTAAAGCAGAAAGATTACCTATCTCATTGCTTAGTAACTACAGAACTTAGTCTTATTAGTTTATGAAGTTTGTTACCTCTTAAGGTTTTAAGGACTGGGATCACTGGCAAAATTAGGCTCTTTTCATCCCAACAAATATAATAACCACAAATTTTGTGGTTCAAGAAAACTGTGACACTATTCCAGATCTTTTCAGGACATTTGGTGCCTCTCTCCCACAAAATAATAAAAAAAAATACAGACTGCAATTGTATAGATGAAACAACCACAGCCTGAGCACTGGCCAAACATTGCTCCAGTACTGCCCGTACTGTTCGATTGTTAGCAGGCATGAGTCACAAATGCTGAGCCACCAGAAAACAGGCTCGGGATATTTTATTTGCTAATGTAGACATAGCCATAGAATTTGAAGCTATACATACAAGACAATTTCCTCCCCTAAGAACCGGATTAAAATACCTCTTTATTAAATCTACCCAGTCCTATCTTAAAGACAATTGTAGAGTCCTGAATATGATACATACATTGTTCCAGGGTATAATAATTACATTTGTGACTAGAATTTAGTGTAAGTTGAGTTTGAAGCTAATGACTTTCAGTCTTTGGAAACTGTAGTATTCTCTGTTTGTAAAATTAAGAGCTACCAAGAGCTTCTGCTTTTTTTTTTTTGTCATGGAGAAGTCCTCTCTCAAGAGTTTCTGTAGTGTATAAAGGACTAAACTGAAGCTTGTAAATCAATGTTTCAGGGCATCTTCTATCATTCTAGAACACTTTGAAATCTTTCCAGTATTTCATATTCTTCTTGAAGTGTGAATATCAGCTTTGAACACAGCCCTGTCACGATAGATTATAATGAAATGTGCACTGACACCTTCTGCTTGATAGTCCTCCTCTTACGAATATTATGTTATCCCATTTAACCATAGCACTGCACTGAGAATTCCGTGATTTTCAATGACCTTATGTTCTTTCCTGAATTGTTGTTTTCAAAGTCAAGCTCTATTATGTAAGTACAAGGTGTATACTTTGTTTCAGTTTGCTACTTTTCATCTAGCTATATTAAACCAAAATTATTTCACTACTATCTAATGATGAAGGTAACTATTGATTTGTCTTACTTTTTTCATACCTTACCAGACATTTTTATCTGCAAAGGTTTTGTAACATTACTTGTATGATTAATCAAAATATTGATGAATATAAAGTCAGGAAATAATTTCTTCTGAAAGTTCTCTTTGCTTGTGGCCATTGGTATTTTCCCACAAATTAATGCATTTTGACATCTGCTTGTAACCCAATCCTTAATACACCCACTATGTCTGATTAATTCCATATATTAAACTTCTAACCAAAGTGTCATACATCACCAAAACAAATTAATTGAAAGATTCATGTATACTATGTCAACATGCATCATTAAATGGCCTGTTTGCAAAAGAAATGATGTGGAAATTTAACACCAATTTAACAGTCTTAAATTAATTGGGAGAGTTTACATTTTGTGTTTATTCAATTTTTATTTCTCAAAATGATCTCTCAATGGAATTAAAATAATTACTATTATTCTGGATATGCTAGTTGTAAATCCATAGTTACAGGTGCATTGAAAATGTTGTTAAAATTAATTTTGTTGATTTTTGAATAGGTAAAATATATTTATATAAATATATTCTTCTCTAACTCAATTCAATTATTATTTGAATATTTGTGAATGTTTTATGTGATTCAAATGAAAGATTAAAAGGTAGAAGATTTTTTTTTTAAATCAGTGATTAAAATAGCACAGAACAAAACTGGCAGAATATGTTACTTTTTGTTTCTCTCATTTTTAAGTACTTAAAACTTCATAAATGCATTATTTACAACATATGTAAATATTGATTAAAGTCTCCCAGATAGGCTATGTGTTTAATTAACAACATAAAGTATTCCTCTACCTTTTATCCATGTTTTTTCTACTTATCTTAAAACTTGTGAGAGAACAAAGATTTATAGAAATATATTGCATTTACAGCCAAATCCATGCCATACCCTTACGCCCACTAGTGTCACATATTCTAACCCTCTCTGCTACTTGTCAGATGTTTTACTTGCCCTCAGTCTGGTCCTGGATGCTCTAAAGTGCCATATGATAGGAGATACGTATATAGGGAGAGGTACATAGCCATACATGCATACATATACACACAATCACAATAAAGATTGTTCTATAAATTTGCATTGCTTACTTGAACTTACATATGTGAATGTGTTAAAAGTTAATGATTGCTAAATTGATGAACAAATCATAGCTCACGATGCTCTGGGGTTTTAAGGTTTGTATCAGCAGCCTTAACCACATATTAACACACCTTCTGCAGTTGTAGCAATCATGAAAGACACTACAATGCAAATTTGGTCACTGGTTTTGTCTTTTCCTTAATGTTTGTAGTTAATTTCAAACGATGGAGAAAGGATTCTATTTTCTAGTTGCCCAAGTTCAATAAGAATATAATAAAACATTGTTATGGCAAACTTTTCACAATGAAATTTCTGGTAAAGTCTTCTTTAATTATGTTCTAATACAGCCAAAGCAATGTTATAGAGAATTAAGATCCCATAATTTTGAAGAATTATCAGAGTACATAGGATTTGTTAGATGTTAATTTAAATGACATAGCCGTCTGTTTGGTGCTGATTTACGAATACGTACTTGAAACGTTTCATATGCAAAACAATAACGAACAGCATGTGATTCCCTGCACTTCTATTCTGAGTGATTAATCTGTAAACTGTAGAATGGAAAGCAAGAGAATGTGTTGTGACATACTGTGTTCTTTGATGGAGTGATGTTTTTACTTGATATTGTGGCATTCCTTTCATTGCAAGATTTTGGTGAATTTTCTTGAGTGCCCAGGAAGCCCTGAAGGCAGATCAGCTAACGCTAAGTTTTTAAACCTGTAGTTCAGCAGGTAGAACTGGTTTATCAGCTCTGCGAGCCAAATTAAAACAATCTGTTTCTCTACTAGCTTTTTTTTTCTTAATAGTAGTAGAATTTTGTTGCCTAATTCTTGTGTTTGTAACTTCTTTTGCTATTGAACCAAACTTTGCAAGAAGCAAGCTATTTAAACAAGCTGCAAAATATATTTTTCAGCCTCTATAATGTGCCATCATTTTCACATATATATACTCTTCAGTTGCATGTCATGTTAACAAGAGTTAGAAAGTTCCTTATAGAAGATGATAAAGCCATTCTCTACCCACATGTTTTGTTCACATGAAAATGCGAGATGTTTTTGTGTTACACCACACATACATTCCTGTTGTTTCAATAACAAAGAAGAAAATAAAGACAATACAATAATTGCAGAAGACCAGATCCTAACAAAACCAAATGTCAACTGTTTGCATCACAAACAAGATTTCGCACAGAGGCATGTAGAGCGAAAACTGAGTGTCACTGAAGTCGATAGCAAAGCCTCTGCTAATTTCAATACTCTGGACTTTTTATTGGATGTTTAAAAGAAAAGTAAACAAGCATGTATACTTTAAACTTGAACCAGATAAGCTGATTTTTCAAGGAAATAAACGGGACTGCTCTCAAAAAATGCAAAAGAAAATAAGATTTTTTTAAATTACTTTTCGTATGTTATCAAGTACAAGTTCCCACAGCATCCCATTTATCCTTTTGTTACATGGTTTCTGAAAGTCTACCAAACTGGTATCTGCAAAAAATCTGTGCAGTAAGGTAAGCCTGAAGAGGACATGTTCAGAATCTTGCAAATGAGATGACTAATATGCGTGAAACCATTGGACTCGATATCCTGAGGCATGAGCAAACTGTCACCACTGACTGGTGACTCAGAAGCGCAAATGCTTCTTTCAATCTAAAAAACATTAATGTGGGAGAAAGACAGATGTTACTAAAGAATACAGGGCTTATTCTATAAGGCTGAAGATTAATTTCTCTTCCTGAGCCTAATCAGCAGAACGGGGTGGAGGGGGGGGGAAGGCATAAATGCTTCTGATTAAGTATATTTCTGTGTTTGTTACTACTATTGTATGTGATTTGTATTGCTGTAAGCAATCTTCTCCATTCTGTTACAGAGCTAAGAGCAGAACCAACCTGTTGTCCACTAGCTGGCTGGATATGGACGGTATTTACCTAGAGACTGAAGAAAGGAAGGTCCTTTATGACAAGAAACTAGTTTAACTAAACATGTATATTTTTTGTACCTAGTCAACATTACTTTAAATTGTCTAATCTGTTACCTATCATCAGTTTTTCATCAGTTACATTTATTTTCTCCAACGTGAACAAAGCACGTTTTATCTTCAGGGGCCATTATTACAACTGCTAAATAAAGTAGCACAAGGTAATTGTGCAATGTTACTTCAGATCAAAAAACCCTTTGGCCAATATTGCTCTTGCTTTGATATATGATGCACATTTTCAATTTTTACCACATTTACAAAGCTTACAGTTTATTTGTGTTCTTGTTCAAAGAAAACTGCTGACTGAGATCTACCAGCAGTTTATCTTGTTGCCATTGATTTTATCTTCCTCTTGCCTTTTTCACAATTAGTACTGCATATTTTAAGATTCTGTCTGGAGTATACTCTATTCTATTGAACAGTCTGCAAGCAACAGAGAACAGTAGCATAGCACTGTCACCACTTTGAATGTAGTAGGCTGGTAATTTTGCTCATAGGCCACAGAGGGATGCAGAAGAAACATATGCCTTATTTTCTTGAAATGAGCTAAGTATAAATATCTAAAAGGCAGATTTTAAGGCTATTGCTGAGGGGCAGATTGGCTACAAGCAAAAACTCTTTACACAGAAACTGTGTTGCAAAACTGCACATAGAGGAGTGTTTCTTGGGAAGAAGAAATATTTAATGGTCATTCTAATGACCAGTCTTTATGAAATACAGCGATTGGGAAATCTTCTCTGAAACTTCAAGCCAGATGTAATTTAACAAATCAGTGTAGAACAAAAAATACATTTTTAAAAATTTCAGCGTATAGTACAGTATGAAGTGAACCTGGAGTTTGAATATCAGAAAATATCTCTTTCTCCAATTTCATCAGCTAGTTTGAAAAAAGACATATTTCTCAACAAACAAGGCCTATCATAATTTCTTACAATTTCACTCAACTCTAATTAAAAAAAAAAGTCATTTTGACAGCTCATTCCACCAGATGGAACTGTTCATAATATGTTTTTAAATTTTCTTGTTCAGACATTAGTACATAAATTATACATGGTATGCACAGTATGTATCTGCTAAGAGTCCATCTCTGAGACAAAATAACAGAGCTGCTAAGCACCTAGAACTTTTTCTAGATAGATTTAACCAAACAAAATGAGGGAAGACCAGATTTTAATTATAAATTCAATTACAGTAGAAATTGGCCATAACCAATGTATCCTGTTTTGGGGTTTTGTTTTTGGTTCTTTTTTCCTCCTCAGGACACTGAATATTTCTCAGTGTGCAAAATTCTGCTTCCTAAATGTTTCAAAATTTAATGTTCTTTAAGAAGGCACAGGCATTGATAATTAGCATTGAAAACTGGCATTCTGGAACTGGAGGTAAGTGATTATCACTTATGGAGATCCGAGATACAGTGATTACCGCTTATGTACAACTAGAATCTAAGACTTGTTATATTTACCAAATGCTTTACGTACAGTCCCTGGGAAATGATGGTATTTTTCTGAACATTTTCCTGCATTTTCTTAATATTTTTAAAAACAAATATTTAAAAACGTATACTAGACCATCTCTTTTAAGGAACACTAATATTTTACTTTAGTGATGTTATTATTTAATATTCAGAATTTATCTTATGAAAATCTATTCACTACTGTACAGAAACAAAGCCTTGTAGTAACATTTTATTTGTATAAAGCTGTGAATGACAGTATGATGAACAACCTCCATTTCCCAAAGATAAAACAAAGCTCAAGGAGGGGATGAAAGTGAACCAGGCATTGATGGCTGTCTGTTTTTGTAGATCACTCAATTTAGGTGCTTATTGCTATAAGCCGACTGTGTGTAACTCGAAAAGGAACATTCCACATCAACACGCATTGTAAATGTATCCCCAACCAGCACAGATGGTATAAAATTCTTAGTGTTGTTTTCAGACGACATGCCATGCTGTGGAAAGATATGGCTGGAATAAATACATTATATTTTGCCTTCTGACATTTTTCCATATGATTTAATTATTCAGAGAACAGTATAGAAAAGAGCTTCAGTATGAGTGGGATCTATTATATACTCATAAGTGAATGTGATACTTCGTCAAATATGTTTTAGTAAATAAATTTGCATGACATGTAAATCATGTAATATTTGGTTGCACTTGGTTTAGCTTGTGTTATTTTGCCCAAAGGAACAGGTGATCATGAGCTTACTTTCCCCTTCATCTACGTATTCTGAATAGTGTACATAACAAGCAGTTATTCAGATATCAATGTATAAATTCACAAAATAATTCTTGCTTTGCCAGAGAAATAAAAGATTGATTCTACCGTGTTTTCACTACGTCTTTTGACAATAAAAGAAAGAAACTAACAATAGGTACTTGGAGAACTGGAAAGAAAAAAGGACAGATTCTGTGTCAGCTCTGTGCAGATGCAGAGGAATCAAGTACAATAACCTTTTACATGCACTAGTCAAGAAATGGCACTGCACAGATACTTTTTTTTCCTATTGCAGAACAAAGAGCCTGAGTTCATGCATCACTGAATGTGAGGCAGCAGCTTCCCATCAGGGACTGGCTCTTGGGGAGCCCACAGGCAAAACAATGCAAACTGTAATTAGAATACTTTTGTCTCCCATTCTGGGAATAAACAATCTTTTCGTTGTTCATGTTTACACAAATAACAAAATGCTCAGCTGCGTCGTAGTAACTATAGACGACACAGTAGCAGTGTTGTTATAAATAATATATATGCCAATGTAATTTAGGTTTTCTAATAAATGTTGAAATTCTTTAAGCTTTTTCAACTTCGAGTTGCTCAAGCATACATTTTCTGCATAGTATATGACTCAGATTCTGTAATGTCTCTTCTGCTTAAGTATTTTCAATCAAGTGATACTAAGTATGATCACTTTAAAAAGTATTTAACTTCTTATATTACTTTTTTCAAAGCTTTTGAATTTTACATTAGCTAATATACTGAGGAAGTAGTATGAAAAATAATAAATCTTCTTGTCTGATCTCAAGTAATAGCTACAGAATTTCTTAAATTTATTTTGGTCCAATAAAAAAGTAGCAGTATCATTTTTACTCCCTGCAATTATAATTACTTTATAGTCATGGAAGTCTTCACATATTTTAAGCTAGACCTATGCAGCTGCTTTTCTTCCTTATAAGCCTCATCTATCTCTAAATTCATTATTTACTTTATGAAAAAAAACACGTGGGAAAATTTAATATCTAATAACATTACATAACCTATTTATAAATGGATGTTATATTTCAGAATTGAAAACCCAAACTACTAATATCTTATTGCTACTCTTGATTATGCCTCTAACATACTGTAGAGTGCAGACCTTCACTAGCTGGGGATAGGTTAGGAGATTTAATATAATTTTTCTGAGTTTATGATTACCTTTAGATTACTGTGTTTGGAATGTATGCTGTCATAATATTAGCATGTACCAGTATGATGACTAATACCATCTAATGTTAGATGACTAACAAAAAACTAATGGCAATTACATGACGTGGTCAGACTGGTGTAAAAGAAATACAAGGTAAGAAGAGTACCCCTTCCATTGAATAAGTGAAGGAAGCCAATAAAAAGTGTGCTTTTAAAATCTATACCACATATGACAAAGTAAAAGAAGGGTTCATATACAGGCAAAGATTTAAATTATTTTGTTTACATGCAGCATAGGTACTTCTCCATAAGAAGTCATCCAAGCATACTAGAGGTAGTAGTTTACGTTCTAATAAAATTATCTTTACTTTAGAATATACCTGACAAAATAGCTCAAGACATCAAAAGAGCATAGAGTGGAGTCTTGCTAGAACACCAGCCTCGAATGGATTTTTACGTCATGTTACCATGTATCCTTTATCACAGATTCTAAAGCAATAAAAGTAGGGGTACCTTTGCTAGAGCTTCCTAACAAATCTGACTTTGCTCAAATTATGAGAATTTTTGAATTCATTAATCCCTAGTACAGCTGTTTTAAGTGACAAATAGCCTTACAACATGGAAAAATAATCTTCTCGTTATGCCTTTTTTGGTTTATGAGCAAAATAGAGCTTGTAGTTGTCATGAGGTTAAACTGGGATTACAGAATTTCACACAAACACTTTGACTTTCTGGCCAAAGTTGCTAGACTTTCAGGATCTAAAACCAGGTATCTAAGCCTACGTTTCAGTAACTGGAAATGGGACTTGACTGTCAGAGATCAGAATTAACTCCTGGAGAAATGAGGCCTGTGGTTTGTATTCTGAGGTCCTCTTCAGTCAACCCAGGGCTTGAAGGCAAACCAGATATATATGGGAGAAATGGCATTTTAGTACATAATACTGAAATTCATACAGAAGCTCTGACAAATTACTGTGACCATATGCAAGGATGTTTATCTGCCTCCTGAAATAGGCCATAAGGAGTTCAGCCTAAATTTGGCTTCGAGCCTCCCTGATACACAGCTCAGAATCTCAACCTGGGATGACCGGTATGAGTAACAGTTTTTAACCTGTAGATTTTTAACTTAACAGCAAAAATAAAGCAGATTTTTTGGATGTTCATAGTCATATATATTATAATATATACACGAGTAAGTTTAGACAAGTTGCAAAGTAAAACAAAATTTAGATTACATAAGACTTAAAATTACCCTAAAGCTGCATGGAAAATGGGACTTTCAATTCTCCTTCTGGTCAAAAAAATTAAAACTCTCCTTCCCTTTCACATTGTATGTCTTCAAAAACTACATCTGGATCTTCTTACAAAGACATCATTGCAATAACAATTGGGAATTTTATTATTTCCATCTTAGACATTTTAAACTATAGGAAACAAATGGAACTAAGGCCTATACCTTCAGCTTCGCAAATTGGAAAGAAATGGTGACAGTGTCTCCTGTACTTGGAAAAAGGGCAGAGAATCACCCAGCATACTGAAACGTGCAAGTTTTCTTCTCAGACTGAGAGGACTTATACCTGTATTTCTCCCCACTGAAACTACTCTGATCATCATATTAGGTATAAGCCTGTGTTTTATGCATTAGTTTGTTTTTTCTTAGACACTCCTCTTAAATCTGTTCTGGCTTGCATTGGCTATTTAAATGCTTGCTGACACAGATGAGATGTAGGATATTCATCTCTAAATAAAAAACAAAATATTGAAACTCAAGTCCTTGTACTAAGAAATATTTAAGTATGCTGTACTTAGTGGAATAACACTTAGAGAAAAAAAGTTGAAAACAACACAGTCAGAAGATACCCAGCATACTACAGTTCAGATCTACTTTCTATGTGCAAGGAGAAATGCAAAGCCACACCTGCCAGGTTTTGGTGCATCCTTTAACAAGTAGACTTTCAGGTTAAGGAGGATCAGCTCCCTGCTAATTTTATATTTAAGTAAGTCACCTATTTATGAATTCTTTTCTATTTTTCTACTAAAACTAATTAGCAAACTAATGTTTGCAAATAGTTTACTAGTGACAAAAGCACTGACTTCTTAACATGTTCCCAGTATATATCCACTTTGCTTCGTAAGATTAACAACATTTAATAGGATCTATATTTTTTTCATACCATCTTTTATGCTCCAGACTCCATTTCATTCTCACTGCAGTCAATGGAAGCAACTGATTTAAGTAGATATAAAATATTGTTTTCAGCTTGTATTAAAAAATTACAGCATTTAGTACATTATCATCTGCTTACATTATATAACTTCATACAGAATTTAGAATCTGGATGAAGTAAAATTCATGGGTTGGCTAGTGTCATTTATTCACTTTACTCTCTGTTCATTACAAAGAACCCCACGTACTTTTCAAATCAGCCTGAAACCTATGTAAACCTCAAAAGATTTCTGTTATTGTCTTTAATTCCAGATGAGGAAAGGCTGATGATTTCATTTTAGGTATTTGCTGCAATTTGTTTGCATTTAAAACTCCAACTGCAACTCAGCAGGCAAGACTATGTGGAAAGAGGAACTAAAAATAACATTAACAATTAATTTTTATAATTTATTTTGAATAATTTAATAATAATTGAATTAGTATTACCAATGTTATTCTAGTTATAAAAATTGTTATAAAGCAGTTGAATTTAATAAGAAAGAATGAAAACCACTATCTTTTCCTAACTGATGTAAATGTAATTTATAATTCCAGCATACTTCAGACTGGTGGACTCAGTTTCAAAGAACTCCCAAAGAATTTGAAAACTTTAGATGTACAGTGTAGTTCTTAGGATATAAAACTGAACAGTAAATTGTAACAGCCAGATAGACAACAGCTTCATAAACTTATACTCCAGCACAGACAGAAAGGCTTTGGCCACAGTATCAAATCAAGACTTATTTCTTATTCAAGTTCATGGAATCTTCAATTTTCATTTGGAGTAAATACAACTCCAGTCATTAATGTTTTGTCCAAGTACAGAGCAAACTGCATGTGATTTAACTTCTTTTTCTTGGAAGAAGTGCAGAGTCAATCATTTCATTATTGAACCGCAGTCTGGCAAAAAGGATTCTTCTTTCTTTTCAAGTACTTATTGATCTGAAGAATAGTTCAGATTACACTCTGATAAAATGAATTATATCCTGTAATAGCACCTGTAGACCTTCAGTTAGGAAGAGCTGAACCACCAATTGTACGCATAGTTCTGTGATTCTGTTGCAATTACTAACTTGGCCACTTTAGTTAATTAAAAGGCAATAAAAACTGTTCATTTATGGGCTGATGCAATTTTCATTTAAGTTTAAGTCAAGTCAATGGTAATCCTTATTGAGAATTGTGTCAGACTGACATTTGTTCTCCAGTTGCTGAGTTTGTAAGAATCTTATAATCTAAGTTTAAGAAAACGTTAAAGCTGTAAGAGTTGGGCAGCAAAGCTATGAGTACATTGACAGAAGAAATATGGTAAAAGCATGTACTAAAGAGTTCTGCAGTATAAGGTAGTCATTTCCTCTGGAAGTTCATCTCTGAAATAGCCCTATACCTTCTCTCTCTAGTGACTCCCACTTGCACCTCCAAAGGAAGTCCACAAAGTCCACTAAAGTTGCACTTGCAACCAACCACTGTGGAAAAGAATTCTCTGGACTGCAGTGCCACCCAGAGCAGGTACCAAGTGCAGGAACGGAAAAGGAGCAAAAAATTAGATGTGTTTTAATGAATACATTGCATTCTTCTTATAAATGTAGACTCTCAAGTTTTTTGTGCAGTTAATTTTCTGGTTTGTGGAATCCAGTAGGGCTCAGTTAAGGTTAAAAGAACTTTAATTAATTAGTGGTGAAGAAGAAACAGTCCAGTTATCCCAAAGAAAACCAGACAATTTTCTTTGATAATCCATAGCCATAAGCATTTAAGAAAACACTCTTTTGCAATAAAAATGTGGTGATTTCACAATCTGAAGCTTTGCCTACTTACTGTTCCCATCTTATAAATGAAAGTTCAGTTATTTGGATTTAAGCAATATAAAATAATTGGACTTTCCTTTTTTACTTTCTGATTACCTTTTCCACATGTTGTCACAATGCACCTTCACAAGGTAGAGTAGTGCATACCCTGGAAATTCTATTGGTTTGAAATTAATCTTTGATAAATTTATGATAATAACAGCTGCAATTAAAATTAAATTGTATTAAGTTTCTTTGAAGACAGGTATATAATATCATGCCTATTCATTATATTAAGTAAAAAGTTTACCAATAAGTTATCATATCACTTGCATCCACAAGCCATTTAAAAAATAATTTTACACTATTAACGTTTTAGTGATTCTTAGGTTTAGTTATATAAAAGAGCAGGGGAAAAAAGATAAATTCTGATTTATATCTAGATATTGTATATAAAAATTTATATATTATATACAAAATGGCTATATTTCTGACAATATACAATATGCTTATGTTGCTTTCAATTTTATTCCTGTTTGTATAAACAGCGTTACTGTTTCGTAGCATTGATCAGAAAGAGATGCTTTGCACCTTATAGAAGGGCAAAATTTCACTCACCTGCTTGTCTGAACTTTAAGACTAATGGACAACTGTACCTCATTTGTGCAAACTAGGGGCCCTAATTCCCATTACACTCTCTAGTTGTGCCTATGTGCCCTATTGTTTCACTTTCAACTATTTTTCTACCTGTTTTTCTGCCTGATTACTTTTGCTTTGGAGAAATTTTAGGAATTAGAAGTAATAATCAATAAAGACAATTACTTTGCATCAATCTTAATTTGGGGGCAAAAAACACATCACCAACAAAAGATCTTGAAAACCAAATCCAACTTCTGGTTATAACAATGGTTAAGCATCCAACCAGTTTCCATCCTGCATGCAATTCAGTGTTGTCCCACTGACATAATTCTGTGTTCATGACAATAAAAAAGTATAATATCTTATATCTTTCAACATATATTTCTCAAGATATATTTAAGTTCTGAAAATAAGCTATAATCCTCAAAGCATCTAATTTACAGTTGTGCAACTTACAAATGATAAATAGTACTTTTTCCCATTTAATTTAAAGAATTAACTCTTCTAAAATGAAAGTTGGTCCAATTTCAGTCCTAAGAAGAAACTGAGAGTTTACTTGAAAACTGAAAAGGGTTTTTTTATAAGCATTACTCTAATGTCAATGTTATGGCTACAAATTCCATGAGTCGTCAGAAAATTATCAAGTTTATAAGTGGGTGAGAATTCTTGATACAAGTTCATCCCAAATTTTCACATTACTGGATTGCTTCAGAGAGAGGAGTAGAAAAAAGCATTTCTGGGACTAGCAAGTTGTTTCCTTAATGAAACAGGCCTCTAACAAGACCATAGGTATGTGGTATTTCTAGCTTATGCTACGAGAATTTCATTACAGCAGACCAAACAGAAGAGAGAGAAAACAATTGTAGCAAAAAAGCTTTAATAAACAGAAAAGAAGTTTCAGGATAACCATGATTTATAAAATCATTGGTCAAGGCACATCAGGGTTCATTTAGAAATTTAGACTTGTAATTGGGCTGAAATTTCCAATGCGTTTTGCTGAAAACTGTTACATGAAATTAATTTGCTTGATCACCAGGAATATGTTTTGCCACTGATTGTGTAATCCTGAGCAATTCATGCATTAATGGAACATCCCGTTTTGGTTAAGCTGAGCCTGGTGGATAGCTTGCCAGCCCTCAGTTGTCCTTTATACTTGCTATAGACCCAACCATCACTGAAAGTAATTCCCTCCATCAAGTCTACCAGTATGGTTGCACATGGTATCACTTCCTAACCTAGTTCTATTAGAACAAACAAGGTTAACCTAAAGACTTTTAAACTCTGAGTTATTTGAAAGACTCAAAGCAAGGACAATGACACATGCAACTATACCAACTTTTAAGCAGATTGGGAGAAGGTCCCTTATTTGTCTTCTATAACACCATCTTGATCTGATTTGGCTGCAGCCATAAAACAGGTCTACCTTTAGTGTACTTTCCCCATTTATAAATTGCAGTAACTTTTGTACACCTACAGAGAAGTAAATCTTTTGCACTTTCAAGGTCAATAAAATCTACAAACTTAAGTACCACTGTCAGCTTCTATGCATGCTGATATTTTGTATATGAAATAATGTGTATACACACACACACAGACACACACTGTGTTTATTAAACAAATACTTAAAAATGTTTTTTCTTCAAATTACCATGAATTCATTCAAGTAGATTTCTAAATGCACTTAAGTGCAGTTTATTTTTGCTTAAGTGCTTCTAGAACAGTTGTAAATGGATAGTCTTAAGTGGAGACTATCAATTTAACAATAGTCTCTTGCTTAAACGGAGATAATATTTCAACCTTTTGTTAAAAACAAAAATGTTGCGAATGAACCACCAACTCTGATCTGTGTAATTAACAACTTCCACGATGTATACTTCCATGAAATACGTGGATATAGATATCCCGTTGCCTGTCTCATTTAAATTTTTCTTTGCATTCTAATCAGACAGAAACAAGGTCCAACACCCAATTAAAAAAATAAATACATTAAAGAAAATGAGTTTAGGTATGATTACAGTGTGCATACACAAGTGTCTACATTTTTTTTAATGGACACTTTCTAAACAGCATTTAAATACAAACCATAATTTCTCTGTATGGCTAATTTGACCACACATATTGCAAACTGTTTTCATTTTCCTTTATTGTCCTCTAATGAGCTCATCAAGAGCATATAATTAGTGCGGTAAACTGCATAACACAGGCTCTGCCCTAAAGCAGCCAAGCAGAGTTCTTGAGTAGCCCCCTCTCCCACTGGAACTTAGTACTGTTAATGGGCCATGATCAGTAGGAAGCGTATCGACGGATATGCTCTTTTTTAAATAGCTTGTGATCTCTGGCTTGAAGCAACAGTTCTGGGGCCATCACCATCTGTACTGACACACACATGAAAGTTGTTCTGTCTCTTCTTAATGGAGTTACCAAGGTCAATTAATAATAGCTTTGGATGCCTGAAAGACACTGTAAGGCTAAGCAACTGGATTCTGTGGCAATTTCTCTTTGTATATAAAACTTTTAATAACCTCTGCAGTAGGTAATCCTAGAATTCTGTGCTAAAATCCAAAAGTACCAGTAGCTATGCATTTATAAAGATACAATTTACCAAAGTAGGAAAACACTACAGACACATAAGGAATGCACAAACCTAGAGATACAATTATTGTGTAACAGTTAGCTAGATTTGCATCTAGGTGTGCTATGGAGGACATTGTACATGAAAGTTATCATTCTTCCATTCCAATATGCAGTATATCATAAAAAAAATAGCACTTTGAAAAAACAGTCACCTCGATGACTTAAGGATCTGGTTTTTAAGATGCACAACGAATGCTACACTGCTGTCAATGATCCATAACATAAAGAGAGTCTCATGTATTAGCTACGTTATCATATGTATTCTAGTTTTTGAGATCTGCTTACTGCAGGAGATGGCTATATGAACATGAGGAATTACAGATGTTCGGTTTTGTCCCAGTATTTTTGACCCCACCAGACCTTCAAACATGTGGAAAACTCTCCACAGCCCAGAAATAACACTGTAGTACCACCACTCCTCAACTGGCAGCAACACACTCTTTTCAAAGGAGATATGCACAGACTCCAAATAAGAAAGTTTTACAATACTTTTACAAGCTAAAAGTATGGAATTTCTTCCATAGAAGTATGTGTGCATGCGCAGTAATATCTATGAGTGTGTTTGTGTAAGTATACATGCATATGTATAAATAAATATATATAAAGGATGTCCACAAAACCAAATTTAGATCTTTTTCTGCTGTCAGCCAATCACAACCAGTAAAAGAGTGCTGAAAACTGTGCACATGAGTAACTGATAGAAATGTAAGCCAGGGAGCAACAAAAGCTAGTAAAACATGCATTGAAAAACAAGAGGAAAATGTAATCTCAGTTACTGTTAAATCTGACATCATCATTTTTCTCCAATCACTTCTTATTTATTAGACCCTGCATAGCAAAATGGCACATTAAGGATCTTCTCCAGTAATTAGTTTATCGGGGCTCTAATCTTCATCTGCAATTAATCATGTCAAATCATATCACTAGGTTAATTTTAATCCCTGCTGTTTATCATCTACAGAATAAATTACAGATATGTAAGATGATGGAAACGGTTTGTCATTTGAGTAAACACTTAAAATCTCAAATAAATGTTAAAAAAACTGTGCACAAAATCGTTACTTAAGGCTAAAGTACCATTATAACTCATCTTCCAGTGCTGCTGCAGATTTTTAAATTTGTGAACCACAATTAAAAACGTTGGAAAAAGTAAAATTCACAATAGAAGAATACAGAAATGTAAACAATCGTTTCAGGATTTGCTTACATGTGTTTAGATTCCTCTGTAAATAAATAAATAAATAAACACATACATAAACAAAAGCATGCAAATTATAAAGATTCAAAACATAGAATTTTGCCCAACATAAACAGCAATTTACTATTTTTATTATGATTCGCTATTAAACATTTGCAAATAAAATGGCGAATATATAAAGCAAAATCAACAAGTACTAAGGATGTATAAATAAGAAACTAAGTTTATTACACAGCAGTAGGGAATTTTTTGTCACATTCATTCCTGGATGACATTGCAAGCAGCACTAGATTTTAAACAATGACTTAAATAGTCATGAATTAAAAAGAAAAAACTCCCCTAAAATTAACATATTCTACTTTGAAAGAAAGCTGCCATTTAAACCAAACCAAAGAGGCCCTTCTAAATTTTTCAGTAAAATTTTTCAGTAGGTGAAATTCCGTAATGTTTACAAAACTACAATGCTTATAAAACAGCATAAAAAGTAATGATTTTTTGAGTTTTAATGAAAATTTATAAAATGCCCCAGGTTTTCTATGTGTTCTCATATCTTGAGCAGGAAAGCTGGATTTTTTAAATGTTTTTCTCTGAGAAGGAAAAAGAAAATCTGCACTTAACTAAGTACTGATGCAAACAAAGTGGAAATGTAGAAAACATCTAAGTTGAACTAAATTTATACACTTCCAGGACACACATACAATTTTGGTTTGAAAAAATGTTTCTAGTTATGTTTCTAGAGGTAGGTTAGATCTACATTAGATGTAACCAAAGAAAAAATGAAATGTCATTCTTCATTGCAATCAATCTCTCCTTTCCTTTAGAGCAGAATAACTTGTTAGAAAAAAAGTTTTTAAAAAATGTGACAATAAACCTGTTATTTTTGAAATAGAAAACTCCGTTATTGAAAAGAGTATTTTATTTCCTGCACTGCAACTTAAAGGTCATTATTCATCTAATACAGCAGTTCTTTCAAAAATATCTTCCCTCCAATAATGCCGCCATTTATGAAATTTTAAAAATTAAAATAAATTCCACACTAAGTAAGGTCTTGAAATAAAATTAACCCCTCTCTGAAGACTAAATAATATTTAACAACTACTGTGCTACTGATTGATATGGATCATTGTAGATTTTTCTGTAATTTATGATTTTTAATATTTATAATTTGTACAATTCATACATGTTGTACAAGAAACTCTCGATTTTCTCAATGTCATTTCATCACATATATACTCACCAAACTGCTGAACATTGCACCTCAATCCCAAATGTTTGACAGAGTTTACAGATTCTGCCTGTACTTGAGACTCCCCCAACCCACAGGGGAAACTCAGATTTGTGGAAGAGATTACTTAAAAGGAACTCTCATCTTGAAAGAAGAGCAATGAAGTAATCCAGTAGTAAATGACAGAAAAATTCCTGAAACCAGAGAGTTACCTGGAGACGGAGCTGAAACCATTGAAGGACTTGCCTGCCATTTTGCAAGAATTTGCAAAATTCTGCTTTTGTTGGTATTCAAAACAAACAGAGTCCTACTGTGGAAGATAAACAATCATAGTTTACTGATGTAGCAATGATATAGTAGCAGTTAAATGGGTTTTCTGCCGAGCAAAGTTCAGCAGAAAAGCTACAGTCTCTTCCTGGCCTGGTCAGGGACAGATGTTACACAGAAGTCTAATTAATAGAAATTAAAATAATATTGTATGCTCACAACCACTTTCCAATGTTACGTAAAAGGAAACAATATATAATTAATAGATACATAACAAAATATAATTGTAAACATAAAATATAATTAATATATGCATAACTAATATAATCAGTGTTCAGACAAATGGATTTATGACACAGTGACTGTCACATTTAAATGCTTCTTCATTTAAACACTTCTGCTTTGATTAACACCCCATTCTGCTCTCATTAAGGTTTTGAACAGGCCTTCACTTTATGAAATCCTTTGGCTCTCCCAGTCAGTTTGTTTCTTTGGGATCAATAACTATAAAAAGTATTGCCTCAGTGTGAACGAGGGTATGAGAACTAGCCCCATGGCCTCTAAATGGCTTCTTTACATAAACAACATATGACACACCATTCTAACTACACAAAATAATGCAACTAAATGGACCTTTTTCTTGTAATGTTGGCAAACAATTGAACTGGACAAAACACGCTAAATATTAATCATAGGAGAGTAAATGCATGCAGAATCCTGCCCTTGAACAAGGTACTATGTATCTCTGACGGCACTTGTGAGCAGAACAAATATATTTCTCTCTTCAGTACTTACTTTTATTAGATCAAAAGAAAAAGAACAAAATGTATAATAATAAACATAGAGCACAGTAAGTTAACTGGCGACTGTTTTTCAAAATTAGCTATTACAAAAAAGGCTTGACATTTTTTTTATTGCACTACGCCAATTCTCAACTGAAATACAGTTGTCTTCACTAGTAAAAAAAACCCCTCAAACATTGTAACATGCACCTTTTTTATCATATTTGCTAAGTCTGAACTTCTGTATCTAATTAATGCAAACACATAAACAGAACAAATCAATGAGGAATCTGCATATTTTCCAGCCATTTAACAAACATTTTAATTGCCATAGAGTACGCAGACAGTTTAATGATAGGATGATATCTGAGGACCATTGCTTGTTTAACAATTCAGATTGAGAGAGTCTCGATTTCTTTTACCAGTCTGTTGCACTGTGGGATTTGCAAATCAACAGCAAAACGACCTGGCTACTACTCCTGGAGAAACCCCTACAAGAGCTAGGAATCTCCATCAGTATAAAGGTGGCTGAAATAAGAGAGTAACCTTCTGTGCCAATTTTAACCTACATTTCCACTCTGTCCAACCATACCCTAGCATATCCAGTTTTGGTAGAAGGCAGTTGCAGAATTGTTTCATTTGTAGGGAAGGGAAAAAGCAAGGGTGTGATATGTTGGACGCCAGTTCCTCAGGGACAAAAGTTAAGTAGCATGCTGGCTACTTTAGCATCTTTTGCTGCCTTAAGACCACGGACTAGGTAGCTGCAATAAGCTCCCTGTAGCTGCTAAATTAACAGAAAAAGGACTGAATTATTCACACAGTAGTAATTAATACCTGCAAAGCATGAACCATATCAGATTCACTTCCTAATCATTAAAACAAATTAAAACTGTCCTGCAAGTAACTGAAGTAACTTTTCAGTTACTTAAGGAATAAATTGTTGGACTGTGTCTATCCTCCTGGGGCCAAATGGCAAAAACGCGCTGCATAGCACTTGGCTTTACAATTTGGGCCTCAGGTGACATCCATCTGACCCTCAGAAAAAGATTAATGCGGTTTCAGTGCTCTCTTCAATTTGAAGTATTTGAAATAACGAGTTGGCTCTAATGCAGTCCAGCAGAGTGGCATTTACATAGCCTGCAAACTAGAAGTGGTAGGATGGGGTTGAGGGTGGTGCCACACATGCTGCAATGGTATTGAAAAACTTCGTGGGAAGAAGGTACTCAAGCTGCTAAAGTTTTGTCCACACTATTTGCTGGAAGAATGATCCTGTGTGTGCTTTATAAACACAAAAGAAGTGCACCAAGACACAAAAAATGTGCCTCAGTTGTGCCACTTGACACAGGCCAAATCCATGCTAGGCACTGTGCTAACAGTTAAGCGACATGGAATGATCAGGGATCCAGTGCTTGAGCTCAATATTTCCTTTTATATTATTTAGCAGTAAGGATATAGCCTTATTGTCTTCCCTATAGTCTGACTCTAAATACTGCAGGAAAAAAATTAGTTTCAGTGTAGAAGTTAAGCAACAAAAAACCAATCAGGGAATACTGCGTAACATCACACAAAGTATGAATAATACATGGTAATTTCTGTATGAGATAGTAAGAAGACTTACTTCTACACTTTTGAAGGTCAAAAATTAAATTTCCTTTTCTGTGAGCAAAAGAGACTGAAGAACATGTCTTTATGAAGGTAGTGCAGAAAACATTAAAGTGTCTAAACAGAACAGGAAAAAGAGGTTTAGCATGTCTCTCTCATCTATCATCACTTCAAATTTGAAAATCAGAATCCCAAGAAATATGATTCCAGGCTCTCTGAATTATTATTTAAGTTCACTTTTATTTATCAAATCACGTATATAGTTCTCCTTAATCTTGCTAGTGTTAAAAGTGTCTCACTTGAAAACATTCCTGAAGAGACATAACATTTTAAAGTATTTTAAATTAGTAAGCGTCTGATCGTTCACATAACTCGTGTTCAGTATTTGTGCAATGTACGAAATGCTTACATAAACTGATGGAGCTAAAATACATATTAGGTAATGAAATAATAAGACAAAAATAGTAATAATATTTGAGACAAGGTACAAGAACAGATACAGCTATAATGGATAAGAGCAAAGTAGAAATAAAATTTAATCATAAATTATAAATAAACTAATATGGTAAGTGATCACTTACTTACACTGATTTTGTAAATGATCAAGCAGCATATATTCAGGTCTAAGAAATACAAATCCACAAATGTTAGAACTTAGTCAGTTCAGTTCCAGTTCAAAACTCTCTAGTGAGTTCATGTATCGTGGGGTTAAGAAGTAAACAAAAAACCAAAATTAATGTGTAAAGTGGCATGACTTTTGTTGAATAAAATCTGAGCAAGAGAACTATATTACTTTTCATCATATGACATATTAAAAAGGTAATTTTGCACCCGTGTATCCTATATTACTCCTCCGAGTTACTTTAATCAAAACAGAGATTTGAGCACATATTGTATAGCAATTGGGACTGTATTTCTACTTTATTTGTTTTGATAGCTCTGTGAATTATAGTTCACAAAAATCTTTGCTCCCTCTAAGAAGTAATACCAAGAATGAAGTAGAGACAGACCGCAGCTGACAAAAATGGTGTTTAACTTGAACAGAATATGACTCCAAAAGATGGAAAAATTCTCATTGGATTCCGTGATGTCAATTTTAATCTTAAGAGTTTGACACTTGAGCAATTTCACAATCCTCAATTCTGAGTAAGCTCTCCAGAGTTTAGTATCTGCATAATGATTGCGGATTGAAGCCCTTAGTCAATATTATTCATACTCAGTATATAATCCAGAGATGTCCTAAAGATCTGGGTCATGGCTGGAATTATATGACAGAGCCCAAAAAAAGAGGAGAGTAAATTTTGAAACTGTGAGGTTGTATCAGATGACAGAATCTGAAACAAATACGCAACCTCTATTTTGTATCTGTCTTGCAATTAAGAATATTATAATGTAAATGTAAGGAATTTTTGCATTTTTATATTTTCCAAATAGAAAAGCCTTTGGAAAAAAGACTTTGAATACTTTTGTTGCATGAACATACACTCTACTATGAGACATATTTAAATCTGCAATACGCCTATATTATAAATCCCATTTAAGTTATGTAATATTTTGAAATCTAGTTATCAAGGGTTTGGGTTTTTTCTGAGATACATATCAAATTTTTGTTCTCCTGTTGGCCTCCACAAACAAATCTCTGCTCCTACCTTGAGTTTCATGGGTTTCTTTGGGATTCCATACATGAAATACCGGCTCTTCACTACCTACTAATTTCAGCCAGAGTAGCAAGAACACTTTCTATAAGTTTGATAAGTATATGTAGAAGAGGTCCTCTGCAAAACTGGACCTTAAAGGTTTAAATTTTCTCTCTGCTACTTCTTTGTTTCCGTTCCTAAATTCATTTGTGTCTATCTATCTGACCTGTTCTCTAGACTTCATAAGAAAGTTGATATATCAAGAAACTAGTTTGCAAGAAGATAGGAAATAATGTTTGTGTCTCAACAGAACCTTGAATTACTAAACCCCTAAGAATAATGTAATAGGATTTTCACTATAGTCCCGCCTTCATTATAAAAAGAATAACCCCCCCCCCATTTTTTGGTTCCATCCCTACACATGCAATTTTTCAGATAGTAGCTTCTCAGTTTTCCTATTCACAGGCAAGTATGTGTACGCTTCTGATCATTTAAGTTTTCTGGATATATATCACTTCCTTGTGAGGGCCTGTGACACAGTAGTCTCCCTATGACAAGTAGTTGTTTACACCAATTCAAGGAACATTAGAAAAAATATTCCAAAGCAACAATATCATGCACATCCATATTTGGTTTCATCAAGTGTTGGCATTACTAGTAGGTGGTTAAATAAGGTGTGGGGGAGTTCGTTTTACAGAAAAAGAACACAATCAATTTAAGATCTTTCAAGAACAGATTCTGGGGCCAAGGAGCATGTCTCTTGTGCCTGAAAGAAACTGCCTTTTCATAATGCCTACTGTAATTTGTGCTGCTGCTCAATTAACATTACACACAATGTTTTTATTACAGACCCTGCAACTCAGACTATACTTTTGCCTTATATTTATTTCCTTTAGTATGTAATCCTGGACATCTATGAGGATTTGCCTGTTATGACCACTCCACTTTTTGGCCTTGATTTGCAGCTGGCAGCCTTGTGACAATAGAGAAATGTACTGGGACAGTCTGTCTTCTCTCTGAAATCTGATACACAGACAGTTTATTCACCAAAGCTAACTGCTCCTAGTAAGGCTAACCTCTCCAGGCTCTCCCTGCAGCCAGTTGAAACAGGTTCCTCCAAAGATGAAGCTTAGTTTCACATATCCAGCCTTTCTGAACATCTTCTCTCTCTTTCCATTGATAGTCAGGAATACAATATTTAAGCTACAGTTTAAAGTACAGATCAGCACTTAACATTTCACTCATGTTTGTCAGTGTAGCTTTTTGTTAGTGTACAGTTCTCATTAACCCAAAATACAGCCACCTAAAGAGACTGAGTTATGCTTACATACGTCTTGGTTCTTTTCATTCCTCTGGTGCTCACTCACTCAAGTTAACACGACTGAAAAGTATACTTGGTTTGCTTATCAAATCACAACATACACAGATGGACAACTAAAAATGACAAGGAAGAGATGGAAATTTCTGAGTACTAAACTGAAAACAAGAGGGACAAATCACAACACAAGCACAACTGTAGGAGAAAACCATCCTCAGAAGAATCTACAGAAATATCTCCCAACCACAGTAATTTCAGGAATTTAGTCTACACAGAGAAGCTTAGGTAACTTTCTTTCTCACTTTCAAAACAGATTTCTACCACTTTCTTGCATAAAACTTCCCGTAGTGAGAAGATAAGATTTATTAAACAAATAGCTTAAGACTATGCTATACAGGATAGACTTCTTAAAAAACTTTCTCTTCTCTGTAACTGCTCCCCCTCTTAGTTTGGTTTGGTTGAGGAGCAAAATTTAATTTAAAAAAATATATTTAATTTATTTTGGTGGCATTTCCTGAAGGAATCTTCTTTCTTACACATAGACACTGACAATAATAGTAAAACAGTAAAAGTGAAAGAACTTTTTATTCTCAGACTTGACTCAAAAAATAAAAACAGCAGTCAAGACTTCTGTAAGGCTGACATAAAGCACAACAGGATTAAGAAATGAATGAAACATGAGGAAAAACGTTAGAAGAAAAAAGAGGGCTGACAAACAAAGAGACACAAAGGTGAGGTTTGCTGAAGGAGAAAATTCTTTGAACAAAAATTTCCATTTTATGGATCCAGTTTCATTCCTCAGTTATCTGTTAGAATTTGTGTTCTGGAATTTATTCTACTCTGTTAATTACAGAAAAATTCTGAATATTTATGTGTGATTAGAATTCCTGCTCACTTAAAGTATATCAAGGAATAAATTGATCATCATTGTTTGTACTACTCTATACTTTAATATACTTATAACATACATAGATAGACTATTATATAATACAGAACTACACTTATATTTAATTCCAGATCATAATCCCTAGCTCAGTTCAATGCCATGTCATTGGTATGTAGTCGTATCATTGTAGAGCTTAAGAATCCTAGTCAAGGACTTGGATCATGAACTCATCATTGATAGCATCATACAAATACATCTGCTTCTGCCACAGAGAACTTGAACATTAAATAAAAAACAAGAAACAACATAGCAATAGACAAAGATTGTTGGGAGTGAAAAAAAATAAATTTGTAATTACCCTTGGCACTATAGGAACTTGCTTCAGAATATCAATGTCTTAACCAATGTCCAGCGCTATGGAAGTAGAAAAGGCACTGTGCAGCAACACATGAGGTACTGTACCATTTGACAACCTTTGTTCCGTATACTGGCCATAAATGAATTTCTGATCACTGGAATGAAGAATCAGAGGCAGACAGTATGTGTTCCTCAGCCAGGGAAGCTGGTATGTGTTATCTGCATTAGTTTGATGAGATATTGACTTGAGTGATCTAAATCAAAACTCTAAGTATTGTAAAAGATTAATCTCAGGGGAAAACAGGAAGTTCAAAAAAAAAAAAAGAAACTAAGTAGTTCTGTGCCTGTCTAAATATATTTTTTAAAACACCTGCAAATACAAAAGATAATTGAAGTAGTTATAGTAGTATGTTTTAAGCATAACTTTCGACAAAGTTAATTTAGTATTTACTGTAAAATAGTTGTTATAAAATTGCTATATATAGTTATGAATTGTATGTGTTGTAATCTGAAGGATACTTCAGAGAGAACAAATTTATGTACAATTATGACTGCTTGCCCAAGTTGAAAGACTGATCTAGTTTAGATAGCAAGTTAAGAATGAAGCAAGTAAAAAGCAGAATTAGAACATGCGACACTTGATGCTATATATTCTGCTTATATGTCTGTATTTACAAGGCACTGCTGTTAATATTTATTTGAAACACCGCCTTCAGAATCTATAGTTTTCTTCTATTTTGCTTGTGAAACACTGACAAACTCATAACTACAATAACCACAAACCCATAGTTCTTTTTTTTTTTTGACCAGCTTTCTTTCACTTGAGTTCTAAATAATGGATTTGGGCAAGGGTATGATACTTAGTTTAAATTTTTTTTTTTACAGCTTCTTACTCATAATATGTAGCTACAAATACTTAACATGCTCACAATTTCCTCCTACTTGGTTTGGAAAATCACTGCAAGACTATTAAATTCTTTCTTCTGTAAGTGTACTTTGACATGATATCACAGTCTTGGCTGATACTGTGTTTTTTTGAGTTAGAAGTTATGAACTAGTTTGTAGATGGAGTTAAAGCCTGTTTTGCCTGGTATTAGAATGTTATCCTACAATACTGGGTTGAGGCAGCTGCTGAAAAACATAGGCAATGAATGCTTTCTTATCTCATTTCTGCCCCCAATATTCTTTTACTTTCTCTTGTCTGATCCCTAGAACAATTTTTTGCCTGATAAATCAGCCTAAACATCTTTTCAACAAGGAAGCTTAATAATTAGACTTCATTTTAAAGCCAGCTTGTTTTTCTATAGGCTTTAAGAAAACTTTGCTATCATATTCAGTTATATTTTTTACTGAAATCAATTTTTTTTTTCAGGTATAAACATGAAGTATGAAGCACAGCACCTACTGGAGTTTGTGAGAATTACTGTAGTTTAATTTTTTTTTCACTTGGCAAGTGCCCTGGTAAATGTTTTCAAGTTCAATTCTGTGTAAAAATAAAATATCACAAAAATCTGACACTGTGCATGAGAAGAAATTAAATCAAGAGTCTTACATGATTAAAGATGTTCATAATTTTTCACATTTAGTAGTTGTCAAGCTACCCTCAAGGTCAGTTGGGATAAACAGTTCTAGTGTAATAGAGAAAATGATAAGGTAATGGTGAAAAGAATTTCTGCATATTTCAGGATAAATAGCAACCGTTTATTGGTTTAGCATCTGATTGCATTCTTACTGTTCTGTGGTAGAAATCATGTCTAGAGAAGATTTTATTGTTTGTAAGAACACGTGGTCAATCACCATTCAAATTGGTTGCAGTATGTAATACAAGGGAAATAACACACATTACACAATCATAAAGTTAACAATAAAATTTCATATAAAAATCATCCTAATCCTTAAAACAGACTTGATAAATTCTCCATGAACTTGTATGTTTAAAAAAAAGGAAGATAATAGCTTTGAACATAAAATGGAAAAAAATATTCCAGAAAAACAAGATTTTCATTCTTGCTCACTTAGCCCATAATCTTTGATCATTTGTTAAAGCAACAGTCTGGATAACCCATTTAGGAAACATGAGAATTAAACATAAGAAGAATAAGGAGTTTCCTCGGTTACTAACATTTCTTATTTCTAATAATAGACCCTAACACTATAGTCATATAGCATGAAAACCTCAAACTAGATCTAGGTAATAAATATTAAGGTCAGACAGAACTATCCTGTGGTGTGAGGACCACCGATCTTCTGTAATTACCTTTTTAACAATTGTGATAGGTAAGTACATACTAAAACAGCTAAAATATACAGATTTTATGCATGCAACTAAGCAGACATACAAAACAGTGGAAAATGAAAGTACTACATGAGTTTTCAATCCCCAGCCTAAATGTAGCTGATGGAAAATTACTAAGACAAATACACATATGACAAGCTGTGGAATTCTTGAAAAACTTGAATGATTCTGAGATTTCTTCCAAATAAGATTTCTTTCCAACACCTTCAAAAGACTGAGAAATGTCAATCTAGTAAGAAAGCCTCATGTATTAGATGTAACGAAAATGAGTACTTTTAAATACAATTACTGATAAAATATTTTTGTTATGGAGGCTTTGATGACAAAATTCTGCCAAAATTTTCCACAGAAAACATTTACTTTTCAGTGGAAAATTGAACAGCAAATATTTTGTTATTTGAAGTTTCACTTGTGTAAAAAGAAAACATTGATTTGGAAATTCAGTCACAGTGGTTCATTGAAGTTACAGCTTCACACACTTTTCATTTTGTTTATACCTTTCATGAGGCATCTACTGACTAATCTGACACTGATCTGTGCAGGTCCTGGATGAGGAGTATAATGGGGAATTTAATGTGGGTGCAAACTCAGGCTACAGTGGAGATTGAGAGCATGAGGCATCAAAATTAAACTTGAAGAACCGCAGCAGGAACTGCAGACAAATATCTGATGCCAACTGATGACTTGTTTTGATTTGCTTTGTTTTCAGCCCAAGACCAAAAACAGTTTGCAGTGTTCTATTTTTTTAAATAGAAAGTCTACACTTTCTGTAAAAAACTATATAGCTGACAACTTGAAAAGTTTTGCTAAGATTCCTCTTTACCAAACTTTAAATTTGTCAAGGAAGGGGACAGATGAGTATTACACAATCATTAGAGAGATATTCATAACTCTTAAAATAAGGAAAAGCGTGTAATATCATATTGTCCTCACTGTGTCCATTTTTCCCTCGAACCCCCTACTTCATTTTCCTTGAAAGCATACATCTTTTGTGGATAGAATAGATTTTAAATTCTTCCCAATGGCTCCCCAGATGGTCTTTCCCAAATATGTTGTGATACATACAATTTCATAAGCACGTGGCCAACAAATTGCAGTAAAACTTATATAATGGAAAGATATTTAGATGTACAGTGCAGAAAGAAAATGAATGCAGAAACTGTCAGTAAAATGTATAACTTCAGCACAGTAGTGAAAACCAGAATGCAGTAAAAAGAAATTGGAGTGTTACACATTTATCCAAGGTTGTGAAAAAATTTTTAAAATATTATAAGTGTTATATTATAAACAGTAAGTAAACAGTTGATTAGAAAGTGTATCATAATGCATAAAATGAAGCAAGAAGAGCTAGACTTGAATGCTAGCTTTTGCATTTTTTACCTTTCCCTGAATGTTTAATTTAGCTTTCAAAGAAAAAGTAACAGGGAACTTAATGTGGTATACAAGTTGAAACTCTTAAGATAAAATGTGGTGTTTGGGGTTGGTTTTTTTTTGTTTCAAAAAATATAACTCCAAGTTGAAACAGAAGTTTATGAATTAGATGCAGACACTAGAATTCAAATGCTCTGTTCATAAATGTCTAATTTAGTTCACCTAATTCTCAAATAAGAAAAGTCAAGAGTACCTCTCAGATAGCAAAGTCCTGTCAAAGAAGTTGAAATTTTCATGTGCTAATTGCATCAGCATTAAGATGACCAGATGGTATTATAACAAGAATACCTATTTTTGTTGGCATGTCTAAAAAGGAAAGTGATAAATGTACAATATAGAAAAAGGAATCAATAGTTCAAAGCTATGGGCCTCACGAAATCAACTTTGTTGCGTAGAGTAGTCTTCAAAAACTATGAAAAAAGCAATGTCTTGAAATGAGTAGAAATCATATAATAGAACAATAACTGAAGGACCTGAAGCACTTTAATCACCTGAGTATTTTGGTGGTTTAATCACAGTGCAATATTTATGCTCCCATCAGTATCATTCCATTACACGGGGCTTTAATCTATTTTCCTTGAGAGCAAGAGAGAGATGCCACAAGGAAAACTGTCATCCTGACAAGGAGTTCCTTCTCTCTCCCAAGCTCCTCTCTCCACACTCTGCCTTTTTTTTTTTTTTTTTAATTTGCTATAAAACCAGAAAGCCAGGTGCAGAGCCTATTTCTGGGATTTTGGCAACTTCACTTTGACTTTCACAGAAGAGTCTTCTCAGAACAGAAATCCTAACTGAGCACACAAATTAAAAATATCTGCAATAAACAAACATAATCCACTTTGAATTATTAAAAGAACACATATTTCAAATGTATATTTAAAGTAAAAAAAAAAAGTACCTTAATAAATGTGACAAGTTGAAACCGTATGTCCCCACAAACCTAGGCACCTTTGTTTGCAAATATACATAAAAAGATAAGAATTACACAGAAAACAAATATTTTCTCAGAAGTATTTAAGGTGTACTCTGAAAGTAGTTCTAAATGAAGCAGGCAGTGTTAGTTCAACAGAAGAACTCACTTCCCAGTTCCACTATATGCAAACCTACTGTATGAAAAACGTAGAAATGAATTACCAAGAAGAAAGGAATGACTCATAACTGGAAGAGTAGCAGTCAATTTTTTAACAATCTAGATTACTTATAAGGGGCAGATGCAAAGAAGGCATTACCATCTAGAGAGGAAACGTAGGTGTCTCAGCTGTTTGCGAATTGAATCTGGAGCCTCAGAATGGTGACAAGTCCATAGCAAGCTGCCTATTGCAAATCAATTGAAAATGAGAAGCACAGGTGCACATTTGAAGTTCTACTCCTCCAAAGCTTAGGAAGCTTTAATCACAATTGCAGAATGGAAGGTGCAGTTCTGATCTACCTGGGGCAGCTGGGGAATTGTGAACCTACGGAGATGTAATCCCACCAAAATGGAGCATGTGCTGAATTAGCTGATTCTGTGGGTAATACTTCACTAAATAAATCTACGCCCAGTCTGTACCATCCTTCATGCTGTAGCTTGATGAGGTTCAGCAAAGAATTCAGAACTCCTCCCCAAAGAGGAAATTATAGCTGAAGCAAGAGTCTGTGCCTACCAGCTACACAGTCAAACAGCAGTTGAGAACTGTGGGTTCTAGTTTCAGCTCACACAATTGGACATGCATTTTATTTTTTTTAAAATCCCACAGAATCATAGAGTCGTTTTGGTTGGAGAAGACCTTTAAGATCACCAAGTCCAACCCTTAACCTAACATTGCCAAGTCCACCACTAAACTATGTCCCTAAGCACCACACCTACACATCTTTTAAATACCTCTAGGGATGGTGAGTCCACCACTTCCCTCAGCAGCCTGTTCCAATGCTTGACAATCCTTTTGGCGAAGACATTTTTCCTAATATCCAATCTAAAACTCCCCTGGAGCAACTTGAGGCCATTTCCTCTTGTCCTATTTCTTGTTACTTGGGAGAAGAGATTGACCTCCACCTCACTACAATCTCCTTTCAGGCAGTTGTAGAGGGCAAAAAGGTCTCCCCCAAGCCTCGTTTTCTCCAGGTTAAACAACAACAGTTCCCTCAGCCAGTCCCTTTAAGACTTGTGCTCTAGACCCTTCACCAGCTTCATTGCCCTTCTTTGCACGTGCTTCAGAACCTCAATGTCTTTCTTGTCATGAGGGGCCCAAAACTGAATACCAGTGCCGAGTACAGGGATACAATCACTTCCCTAGTTCTGCTGGCCACACTGTTTCTGATATTAGAAGGATGCTATTGGTCTTCTTGGCCAACTCAGCATCAAACAAGCCAGAAATAAAGCTGCAAGCAAAATAAATAAAAACAAATATGCTTGCTGTGTTTTAATCTTAATGTTGCAGCTATGCATTAGATTTGCTCAAAGCATGCATACAAGATGGGCTTCCTAGGTAACTTAAGCACTTCCTTGTCTCATTTAGAGACCAGATACTTACCTGTTATTAAGACAGGTATAAATATGCAGAATAGAGAGGCTTACAGATACAGGTGTAATTCTGCATAAATCCAATCCTGAATGAGCAAATCATCCTCAAACACTGGATTTCCAAAGGTAATTATTTCCCATAGGAACACAAATGCCACAAAATTATTAAAATAAAGTATGGTATGAACTCCTAACTTTACAAAAATGGTGTTTCACTGACATACATACTCACACTCCTGCAACTTCGTAAGAGTTCAGATTAATTGCCAAACAAAATGTTGACTGAGGCCTACAAGCCCTTTGAGGTTATACCCACTTTACAGATGTTTACACTGAAGCACAGGAAGAATTTGACATTTCCACAAATTTATTTGTCCATGAAATTCCTGTGAATTCAGAAGTCATACCTCTCACCTCTGTGTGTCATTCAATAGACACCCCTCCTTTCCTTGAGTCAACACACTCAAAAAATTAGGAACTGAAAAAGGAAAAAGAAAATATTGTATGCAATGTACACCGACATGGGAATATTTTCTTTTATGAAGAATTCAAGATGCTGAATTAATTAGCCTATTAACACATTAGAAGTAAGTGCTGAATGTTAATAACGTAAATTTAATCACTGCTGAGTCAGTTTTATTTTACACAGACTGATGCTGTATTTTCAGCTAAGAAATTAGGTAGTAATTAGAAATTACCCAGTAATTATGATCTAAGTGTGATAATTCTCTAAATGTGCTATAAAATACCTGACAATGTTTTGGTTATACTTTAAAAGTTTGCCATATCATCAGCTTAAAATCACATGCTTTCTATTAAAGATACTAAAGCAACAAATGGTCTGATACAGGTGGGTCCTGGTAACTTCTGATTTCCGTACTTCAGAGTTCCAGTGGGTTTTTTGTAACTCCATATGCAAGAACAGTCATTCAAACAAGTAGGGATTGGCCAGTGTGCAACAAAATATGTGAGACAGACTTTCCTGCTAGTCCATATTCAATTACTATATGAAGCATTATTTTGGGAGAGTTTTGCCTTCAAGATGAGATTTTTCACAAAAAGTCAAGACATTTTTAAAAAATACATTTTATGAGACCATCAGCTGATCTCGTAGAAGAAAAATGTTTTGATGTTCTTAAAAACATTCCAGTATATTTGTTAAATAAATACCCTTAGAACTGTAATTCATAGGAAGTCTGTTGAAATAATATCATTAATTACACTTGGGAATGACAAAAATATATTTTGCTTCTCACCAGTATGATGATAACTTTTTTTGAGTGCAATCAATTTGTACTTATCTGCTTAAAAAGGTGATTTACTGGCATAAGAGACTCCATTTTGGGAAAACCACAATCTTTTGCATTAAATGTTAGTGAATCAGAACATTCATATATTCAAAAACCAGAAAAATATATCAAAACTAATTTGTTCCCTCAGATCTGTGTTGTCACGGTGGTCTTACTCCTTTGAAGTGTATATCCTTAAAGCCATTCCAGAACCTTTGTTTTTAAATTTCATAAATCATATCCGATTTGAGAAAATGGAATTCAAAGAAAGATTGAAATAATGAAAAAGCTTGTGAAATATGCATAGGAATATTAAGTGTAAGTGTCACAACGAAGTATCAGAAGGATTTGAAAACTGGAGTTAGTATACAGTTTATGTTACTGCTCTGATACTACTAGTATACTAACATGTCTTATTTTATCAATAACCTTATGGCATTAGGTGTTTTTTATCCAATTCACAACCATGAATCAATTAATTTTGTGGGAGTCATCATTTTCTGTTAAAAAAAAAAAGAAAAGATAAAGCATCTAATCTTGTGAGTAGCAGGGGAATCTTGAGAAAAGATGACTGAGAATAATCTGAAAACTCAAAGTTCAGAGGAGAAATGAAATGAAACTCAAATACACTACTTCGTAAAAGTTGATGTTCTAGCTGTTCATTTTTTAAAAATCTGAAACATGATTTCTGAACACGGAGTTGGCAAACTGTAAAGTATTTTAGAACAGGATTGACATTCTTTGTGAAAGCACTTCTGGATTTCCGAGCAGAAGGAGCAAACAGTTGGAATGTTCTGGGTAAGAGGTTTTCTTTAGAGCATATTCAATCACATTAGAGGATAATTGCTGCTTCTTACTAATAACCATGAACCACTTTGAGGAGCATTGCTGCCTCTGGAATACACAAACAGTTCTGAAAATACTCCAAAACAGGGAACACTCTTACCTGTAGGCACAGTCTCTTGCTTTGCAATTAAACACTTAAGTTCTGCTTCTTCCTTTAGAGTCTCTGTAGTACTACTGTATTTTGTAAAACAAAGTTGTCCAAAGAACGTGAAGTACCTTTCAGACAAGGGAATGTTTTTTCCCAAGTGAAGTTCAGGTGCTGTAAATCATGCAGTATAATTCTGCTTTGTGGCTTCATGCTTCATTGAATGCTGCGATTTAGCTACATCATTTATTCTCAGTCATATCTCTAAAATTTTATTTTAAAGGACTGACTAGATAGGTAGAGACTGTCAGAAGTTTATGTTAGCTTGAAGTTACTGATACTGACAAAGTATTTTTATTGCAGCAAAAAGAAACTTGGGCTTCAGTCTGCCCTGTTAGCACTGTTTGCCTCACGGTGACTGAAACAAGTCACAGATGAAATGCTGGAGAGGTACCTTCCACAGTGCAGTGCCACCCCATACTTCTCTGTCTGAAGCATGTAAAACCTAGTAATATTTTTTTCATCTATTTACATCATTATATCTGCAAAGCTGCTCTTGATCACTACTGAATAATATAAATTGATGACATGAAAATATTTTTGTGTATGTGAATTGATGTAGTACAGCTGTTGAGACTGCTTGGATTTGATAGCTTAAAATAGTTGTTAAACTAAATTAATGAAATTCCCATTTACCAGTCAGGTAAATTAAACAAGAGAAATTTGCTGTTCATTACTATCTCATCTTTTTAATAAACAGGTTTCTGTTTCAGACAGTATTCTGATATACATACACCCTAATAGCACATTCCAGGCTCTGAAGACTCCCTTTTTATCCTTTTATTTTTATCTTCTGCCTGCTTTCATAAAAGAACAACTTATTCTATTTGTTCTTAAACTGTATTTACCTCAGATAACTCACAGATTATAAAAGGCAGCTTAGAAAATAAGACACCCAAAAGGAAAAGGTTTTGTGATGCAAAAAAAGAATATTTCCATTAGATTCTACACATATTTTTCTTTGCCTCTTCACAAGATTGAAATGAGTTTCATAAGAGTACATTTAACTTACACATTTAAATGAAAACTACAGTGGTGTTACAGGGTTCATAACAGACTTAGTAAGCATTGTCATGACCTTTTGTGATTTTTATACTATACAGTAGCACATTTGCATAATAATCCATATTTTGGAGAGCTTGCTTAGAGACTGCTAGCCCCCTCTCAGTCTGCAGAGATTAGACAAACAGCTCCTACATCTCAGGAGTATTCTTCAACCACTGGGATGAATTAATGTTCCCTTCTGCTCGCTCTCCTGCCAGCCTTATGGCTCTGGCTAACAGTTTCAACAGAAAGCTTCATCCCTTTCTCAGAGCACACCATGGCCAGTTGGTGAGGATGCTCTCACTGTCTCCACCAATAAAAAGATACCAGTGGTAGCATCACTAACAACAGAACTTTGCTCTCTCACGTCTTAATGCTCTGTAACAGAGCACTCGGGAAGCTAAGTGGAAAGAAATGTCTGCTGTAAGTCAGGGCCTTAAGCTCCAGAAAGGGCACAAATTCAGACACACCAAATATGCTTGGTGCACCAAAAAGCCCCTTGCTCACTACTCAGACTCTTCAGAAGTTCACTGAGCTCTCTCCTCTGGCTTTCAGATGGACTGTCTCAGGAGGCTTGGGTCTTCCCCCTGGCATTTGTAACTTAGGTTGTATTGATTTATTTTTACCTGTATCTTACAACTCAGATGGGTGAGCATGTTTTAGATGTTTTCAATAATTAAAACTTTTAATTTATTTTTCATCAATACTCTCCTTTTTCTCAGTTCACAAAAATTACCAATAGTAAAGTCATCTGTACATAAGAAATATGAATGGATAGAAAATGGCAGAATTTGCCCATATCTAACCAATAGACCCTCTTCTCCATTTCTGTAACTCCAGAGATCCAAATCACATAACATAGGCCCGGCAATCACTTATCTGAACTATGTTTATTTTGTGGCCCTCAAACTCTAATGACAAAATATATTGGGCATACCTTAATTTATTGGTTAACAGTAATTCCATTTACATTGTGTATTCTCACAGACAGCCATAAAATTACAGAGAATTCAGAAAACAAAATAAAAATTATTTCTTTGATATAAGCACCTACAAGAAAGCTGTACTTCACTAAAAGGCATTATTCAGAAGAAGTCAGTAGACACTTGTGAAGTATTGACCAAAAATATTTTAATGAAGATTTCTATTACAGGTGCTAAAATTTGAAAATTAAATATCGGAGTTATCTTCTGTTCCAAAAGGTCAATTGCCCTTTACCATTTTTGCTGGTATTATACAGTTATCAAGTCAACATTATTATGAAGAGGCTCATTTTTTGAGACAAGCATGTTTGAGAGTCATCGCAAGATAGGAAAAGACATCAGTACCAGAACCTGCTAATTTAAAAAAAGGGCTATGTTTACAAAATAATGACACGGTATTCGGAGGTAACAGAAGTAGAAAAAAGTGGAAATATCAAAAGTACAATGGAAAAGCAAACAAAAATATGAGAAACTGCGTTTACGTGAATAATCAATAATCTGTGTACAATTAAAAAGAATGCATTAATAATGCATTCCAATAACAAAGGAATACCTGAGACTGGTTAAGAAGCAGTTCACCAGTAGGCTGAATAGGAGCAAGGAGATATCGTCTTTAAACACCAAAGGCATCAGATCCCAGAAAAGAGAATTTACATAGTTCAGAGCCTCCCTGGGTAATCCAGTAAAAATCTGTAGTGGGAATCACAGCCAGTTGTGCTAAATGGCTGCCTACAGGGAGAGCCATCAAGGCTACCGCCTTTTTTATCACAGAATGCCCCTTGAAGGCAATCGCAACTAAACAACTCTATTGCTGACTGTGAAACTGTAGCCTCAGTGTCGTGAAACAGATGGGAATTTGGAAAGAATTGCTCAGACTTAAGTGGGACAGAACTGAGAGCTTCGCAAACTGTCATTATATTCTGAGCTCAGGTAATACTGGGAACTCTGAACAACAACTTACCAATGTTGTTGGTTGAAGAACAACTCAAGTGATAAGCATGTGACAAGATGAAGCTATGACTAAACTCTATACTTGTTTTAAATACCTGTTTCTTATATCCTAACCTTAAGATCTTACCAATGCAAGATTTTTACTATTTTATTTATAAGCCTGTCTAATATTGTGAGGTGAATCATAATTCAGACAAATGTAGTATGTAGTATGTATAAATGTATGCAGTATGAATAAAACTTTTGAGGAACCAATATTCCAGAACATTTTTAAATTCAATGGGAATTGAGTATTTTCTGCAAGTCTGCTAGGGATCAGTGTAGGAAGAACATAAGGATGGATGTTTTAGATAATAGTAAATGCCCGTCTAGTCCAGAAGTGTGTCTCTCAAAAGGAAATAACTAGGCAATGTGAATGTAGGACAAGTATTTATGGTACTTCACCTAATATTTTCTCAGCTTCCACTATGCTGTGGTTTAGGAATGCCACAAGTCAGAGGTGATCCATGTGTTTTACTAAACAAGCAATAGATTCTTTTTTATGACATTTTGGAGCCTTGACTGAATCCATGTAAACTTTTGGTATCCAAAGAATTTGGGGTTAAGAGTTCCAGACCTTCACATCACACACACTGCAGGAAGAATCACTTTGGTTTGTTCTGAACTGGTCACCAGGTAACTTGACCTTAAGGTAAGTTGACCTTAATGTCTTATTAATACTTTTTAAAATTTAAATTTTCCCTTGACTATAAGCTTGTTTAGTGTGATAGTGGTATTCACAGATGCTGAATTTGGGAAAGAGTTCCTTTCAGTGGACAGATACTGATCTAGTGAGGTGGCAATGACTAAAGCATGGCTCCTTCCAGCTACGTTAATTCTGGACAACCTTCCACAGTGTCAGACTTACTAGACTTCAATGCACACAACTCCTGAAAGATGTACCACAGCTCCTCCTTTCTCAAGCTATACATAAAAGAAGGAAGGAGACTGTCCCTCACCCCACCTGTACAAACAAAATAGCCTGGATCAGTCTCTACATCTTCCTTATAACTGGGAGCAAAGACCTACACCTCAGTTGCCTATTAAGCATATAGGAGATAGAAAGAAGGAAAGGAGCATACATTTTCTGTCAACCACCAGTGAAGGAGGAAAGAAATACAAGGTTTTTGAGGCAGACAGAGGAAGAACCTCTCCCTATAACCCACATGCAAGTACTGAATAAGTTGAACAGTTTCACATGGTAGGCCTTGCAAATAGTATCCATTTCACTGCTGGTAATAATGAACTTTCAAAATCTTTATTCCTACAAAACTAATGCTTTACTAAAATGTATTAATTTTTAANGTTGAACAGTTTCACATGGTAAGCCTTGCAAATAGTATCCATTTCACTGCTGGTAATAATGAACTTTCAAAATCTTTATTCCTACAAAACTAATGCTTTACTAAAATGTATTAATTTTTAACTATTACTTGTCATTTCTTTCTTTTTCAGTTCTTAAATGCAAAATACCAAGATTTAGTGTAGTTTTATATAGGCACAAATTCAGATAGCACACATGTGATGCAAATATGCTGTAAATATCTTTTATTTTGCTCACAACACAATCAAAACTTAGGATTTATTTAGAATGTGTTTAATGCCTTGTTAAGATATGTAACTGGTTACACATGAGCTTTTCCTATTATTCATCTGAAATCACTGCAGAAAAGCTTAGTCAAGAGAATTTATGGGCTACTTCAGGCTGAAATTTGGAAAAAGCATGTATTGTATATTCATTAATCAAAGAGAGTCCTTTTTTTACAGTCTTGTTTTGTGCCAGACACTGAAATTGGATCTGTTAAAGGGAAATCTTCTAATTCAGAAGGAGTTCTTCTGGAATTACTTAAGTTTAACCTACAGATTTTATTCATAACCTTTTATCCCACAACTTCTAGAAAGCCACAGTTGTCATCTGAATCACACTGCATTTGTGGAATTCCATTTGTTACTGTAAGTTTCTCACTAAGTAAAAAGAGTCACAGACATGTATGTATTTAAAGGGATGTAAAATCTAAATCTCATATGAGTCTCCAAGTTAGTCTTTGGACATTTTTCAGTCTGAGGTGAATCTTACACTCACTAATGAGTGAGTATAAGATAATACATTCTGTGGTAATACAAACAGAAAGTATAATAGGAAGCCGTTCTGTTCATAACTATTAAAATGCCATGAACTTCATGAAGTTTCTTTTGCAAGATTGTGAGGAATTAACGTCTGTTGATCTATATGGCTGCACGTCAATAACAGAAACTTTTAAGTTAGTAACTTGGTAGATAAGTGAACAGATAAGTACAGATAGATTTACTGCAGAAAAATATTTATAAAGATTAGTTTGGCAAATGCGAGATACATTACGTTGACATCAGCTGGTGACTGTAGTGTAAATGCATTCACAGTATATGGTACTTACAGTACTCACAGTACCAGTTACTAAAGACTGAAACTGGCAATAGAGGTTTGCAGTACAAAGAAAACAACATACTCAACTGTAGATACAAATTAGTTCTAAATTTCTCTATAATAAAACCTGCTAAGTAACAGTAATAACGTCAAACTTCACTGTTTTGCTAGCCGTTATGTAACTTGAAATTTTTCTGTAATAAGGAGTTCTCTTGACCCTCAAATTAATTAGTTTGATTGCTACTTTTATTTTTTTCTTTCCTAAGGCTGCTGGTAGCACTGAATTGCTTGTGAAGAGCATGGAATTGAATAAAAAGGCTGGGTGAACTAATGTGTTGGAGGGAGGAAAAAACCTTTGCCATTTATTATTGTATTCAAAAGACTGTTACAAAACTTTACAATTTAATTATTGGAAGATTATAGAACTGCTTCAGTGCTTCTGTACTGCATTAAATAAACTGTACGTGCAAGGAGTAATAAATGAAATTGTTAATTTCAGTGCATCCTTAGGGAATAGTGGGGGAGGTTACATTATTTAGAGCTCCAAATGGATTTGAGCTTATATACAGTAATAAATCTTAACCACATTGTTAATTAACCCTGCCTCGAGCCCCTTCTTACCTTAGGGGTTGAAAGACACAGTGACTGTTAGGATAACTCACCATTCATATTCTTAAAGATGTTTAGGACTGGGAGGATCTGCCGATAATAGGGCACCAAGGCCTCCCCCACCATGTCAGCTGACACCACCAGGTGCTGGAGGACTTTCAGTGTGATGCAGATGACCTGTCGGTTACGAAGGCTCAGTGCATCTGTAATGTAGAAAGAACAATAGGCAGAAATCAGAATTAATTTCTAAAATGTAGAGGGAGGAGGGGAGGAGTCCTCTAATGGACAAATTTAATTAAACTGTGCTCTGCTGGGGATTGTGAGCGGGCCTTTATTAGCACAGCTTTGAAAGATCCCAAAGATGGATTGCGGTCCTGATGCTATAAAACACTGCCTTGTCTGATTGTTATTTGTTCCCACAATTTGTGCTGACACTTCAGTAACACGAAGAATGCAGCTCATTCTTCCCTCATGCTGCCTGTGTAATAGTGGCGTGGCCCAAACAAATAAAAATTAAATGTTCAGTAAGTACCATTTGGGGCCAATGGAAATGTACAACCGCAAGGCAACCTGCAAAGTTTGACAACAGATACATTCTAGTGCAACAATTAGTGTTTGTGTGTTTGTACTCATTTATTTCATGATCATTTTATTCATTAAACTAACAATTCCTACTATTCTGAGAATCAGTACAATGAAGCAAATGTTTACAGGAAAAAAATCCACAAAAAAACCTTGTAGGCTTTTCTAAAAAGACAAACATCCTAGAAAAAATAAAAATTTTGTCTTGCCTACTTAGATTTTTCTCTTAGCTTTCAGTGTCTTGTTTCTAATCTTATGACACTAAGATATTGCATAAATACCTTTTGTTTCTCTTCTCTTTTGATTTTGCTAAAAACAAGTACTTTGCATTCTTTTTTGTAATTAAAAACGAGTCATTCTTGAAATATATTTTTTTCATTGCAAAATCACTCTAGTTACAAAACCTCCTCTGAAATTATGCAGCTGGAAGCAGTTGTCTGATTTGGTATGCTGTTATATGTTGGTCTAATTCTCCAGCGTTCTGCCCACTTACATAGATGTTTACATCATTGCATTGTGAAGGCAAAAACTGTAAAAAACAAGCTCATATTCAATGCTATATGTTTTATAATCACAGAAGTATACAAATACATGAGTCAACATAATGTAAGTATAAGCACTTGGAAAAAATTATAGTAAAGAACAGAGTGAAATTTGAAGAGGAGTTACTAACAACTTCTTCAAAAACTGNTCACAGAAGTATATAAATACATGAGTCAACATAATGTAAGTATAAGCACTTGGAAAAAATTATAGTAAAGAACAGAGTGAAATTTGAAGAGGAGTTACTAACAACTTCTTCAAAAACTGCCTTTTCACATTGGAGTAATGGGACTCAGTACTTCTGGCACTAAGTTTTGTCAGTGCACAGGAATGCTGTTTCATTGGGAATGAAGTAGTATTCTCTCACAGGAGCAATGTCAGTTTTTCCCCTCTTTAAGCAAATGCACTGTGTCCCACCCGCTTCTGCTTTTTATCGCATGCATGCCAAGTCATAAAAATCAGAGCTAGAGCTCCAAGGCAAGCGTAAGGCAGATTGGTTGCGTGAATGTGTAGAGACAACTCTTGAAAATCAACTAGGAAGTAACCTCCCTTCATGCCTCTTTGCATCCTTATGACCAGCATACTAAAACTACTGTTAACATCAGGGTTAGAAAGTCCAAGGTATAAAGGTACTGTAATGCATCACAGGGTGATTCCAAGTTAAAGAAGTGTTGCTAAACGAAAATACAGACTGAATTCTATACTTATTTGCCAGTCCCTACTGTAGGCTACACCTACTTTCATATTGTCTCAGAGCATATTAATGTGTAGACAGAAAGTCCATCAATGCAGCATGCTCACACTAAGTTTCAGCAAAGAGGTTGGCAATTCCAAATTATGCTTCCTTGGATAGATGTTCTAAGGCTGTTTTAGCAAAGAAACACTCCCAGATACAATTTTAAAGATTAGGCCCAAATCCCAGGCAGGAAAATATTCGCTTACAGAGGAAGAGGCATTTTCACTTTCTTAAAGGGGTGACTGGAAAAGGAAGCTCTGGGGTTTCAACACAAAGGTTCATTCATGACTAAATGTCACACACAGAAGTAGTAGCTAACCGAACTTACAGGGAAATTATGAACACTTGTAATTTCCAGTATAATTA
The DNA here is from genome assembly GCA_013398225.1 of Steatornis caripensis. NCBI lineage: Eukaryota > Metazoa > Chordata > Aves > Caprimulgiformes > Steatornithidae > Steatornis > Steatornis caripensis. Next base: position 277,354 of record VZSC01013049.1, read on the forward strand.
TTAGTTATTCATACAAACATGAATGAATATTTATATTCATTTGTAGGAATGAATTCATACAAACATGAGTAAAATGAATAAAATTAATTATTCATACAACACTAATAATTAACTTAAGGGACATAAAAATTAATGAATGACAGAAATCACAACTTCTTAATCCTTAATCAACAAATTGTACCCACTTTCAGGAATAGTTCTTCCTGACTGTAGAAGCTGGCCTAGAGGATGAGAGACGTAATTTTTAGGCATGCGGAGGATGTCATGTAAGCTGAAATGGCTGTCCAATCACCCCTGGGAAGAACTTTTTTCTACAGATGATGGCTCCCAAAGGTTTTCACAGTTTCCTGTTTTCAGAGTTCTATCTTGTGCAAAGACAACTCTGGTTTGATTGGAAGCCAAGACTGTCCTAGTAAAGATTAGTTCCTTAATAAAGTCAATGGTGTGAATTATGCCTCATGACTTAGAAAGAGTCCCAACGAGGGAAGCAAACTGAACACATACTGATCCAGAAGAATGTTTTTGAAGAACTCATCACAGAACCTGTCATGCAAGTTTCCTTACATCTGAGTTGCGCTGTAGGGGTGCTTGCTGGAACTTTAAACAGTAATACTGGCACTTGTTTCATCTACATGCTAGAAAATCTGGACAAGATGGACATGAGCCCCACCTCCCTCAAAACAAGGGCATCCCATTCTCCATTTGACACACAAAGTACAGAATTTGGATCAAGATTTTGAGTGCTAAAGTGATGGATGTGGTAGAATCAGACAGACTGCAGAATTTGAGCCTGAAGCCCTTCAAATAGCAGAAATCCGCAGTGTGTGTTAGGAAAACACTTGTAAATATCAGTAGTAAGATCAAATCGACTGCAGCATTGCAGTTACTAGTATTAAATATTTGGACTATGGCATGCATAGCAGTCAACCAGCTCCTGGCTTGATTATATTGGGCACTCTATAAACATTTAATTAGAGACAGTCCCTGCCCCAAGGATACATCAATTTCAAAGATATATTTATCTTTTTAAAATCTGGCAATTAGTTTCTGTGTACTACCATCACTGCAGACCATTCTCCCACATGAATCAAAGGAAGAAAATTTTAATGCAGTATATGAAATAAGTACATTTCAGAATTTTGAAAAATGTCAGTGATATTCGGAGGTTAAGAGAAATGGAAGAAAGTGCTAGTATCCTTACACAGGAATAAAGCAGATCACTTGAAACTCTTAGTACAGTACAGCCACATATCCATAAAGAAGCAAACATGCTTAGTATCAAAGTATTCCAATTTGAAAGCATGCTAGGCTGTTGCCTCTTGACCTAGAAGCTTGCTGCAAGATGTGGATCTTCACAATAACAGTAGCGAGTGGTTTGCTTCTAAGTTAAAGATACCTTTCCACTCCCAAAAGGGTTTTTAGAGGACTTCCCTCCCTCAATGGTATATATTTCCCTTTTGGGGGAACGTACATGCTATGCATGGTACAATTCTCTCATGCAGCAACTTTGAAAAAACCCCAACCCAAAGAATTGGTTCTGTTGCTTGGTAGTTCTGATATTTTCTCCTTTAATGATATAAAAATTAGACAATTTTGCTTGTAATGAGGATACACACTTTTCCAGGAGATCCTCCAGCCTGAATAATTGCTCAATGCAAGTGTATAATGAAGTATTTATTTCAAACATATTTTATTTTGTACTGCTACATTTTCTCCAAACAAGTACTTTCTGAAGTTCACCATAACTTTCTTAAGTAAAACAGAATTTTAAAATATTAGTAGGTTAAATATCTGGTGTAAAAGCTCAGTATCTGAGTCAGCTCTGTGTTTCTACCATTCAAAGCCACAGCAATAGATAATTCTGAAATTTGAAAGCATATTTGAAACATCGAACATTTTTGGGATGGAGGCTTTTCACAGTGTTGCTTATTAAAGCTTGTTAGCAATGAGCTAATATACAATACCAATTCATTGACAGCTCCAGTGATTTTTTTTCATTAAATTTTATTGGCAATTGATGTAAATTTAGAAATTCTTTTGTTAATTTCCTTTAAGGACAAAGACTTTTCTTAAGATATCTGCCACTTGTTTGCTTATCCATTTAGATAGAAGCAGCTTACATCATATGAAGAAACAGAAATTTTTATTTTAAAACATTCAAGTATTTCCCTCGAGTGACAATTCTAACATCTCAACAAAACAGACCTAGAAGCTCCATAAGTTGATATTTTTTAATTTTTATGTGGCAGTTTAGAAAATCCTGCCTCGGTCTAAGATGCTGCCTATAATAGAAGCCACAGTTCTCATCTTTGGAATTTTATGAGCCAGAAAACAACAGCATTTCTCCCAGCATACAGTTGATCTTTTCCATGACACAATGTATTTTCACAGAAGAGATCAAGTCAGAATATTCTTCCCCAGATAGCACAGTGATAGCCTAAACTTTAAAGAATCAAACCAGATTCCCCAAACTTTGATCTCTTCTCTAAATATTAAAGTTTAGATTTTGGTATATTTAAAGTTACATTGATAATTTAATTCTCTTTAATTTGCATTGGCCTTTAATTATACTCAGCCCTTTTTTCAAATACACCTGTGAATCTGTTTAGAAATACACTGACAGTTTCCATTTTCTATTCAGGTCTCAAAACCAAAGATTAAAACCAATTATTTAGTTTGCATTCATATCTCCCCCTCAATTGTTAAATGAGGCACCTGTTTTAGAAAATTCTTTGCCTGAAGCAGAACAAGATATATAGAACAGGTCTCCTGCAGGGCAACAAGCACTCAGGATAAAGATGCTTCCATTGTTGTGATCTACTTAATCTTGTTGATCAAGGGCTTCTTTTCTTAAATTCACAGAGCCGGGTTTAAAGAACTGCTAACATGAAGTGTTCTCAAAATGCAATTGATTAAAGTGATACATACTTCTCTTACAGAGAATTTTGTCCAAAACTTTCAAAATGCATAATACTTAACTACCTGAACTAACAGAAGTATTATGCTAATTTCACAGAACAGTAAAGAAGGCAGTTTTTCAATCAAGAGTGAATAAAAACCAGAATAACAACTCCACGTTCTGTGCTTTTTTAAAGTCAGGTAAGATCCTGATCCAATTTACATTATAAATGTACAGATATTTCTTCCAGTACAATTGAGGGAGTGATGTGTTGCAGTGAGGTGATGGGAAGGAGGGATAGGGGGCAAGGCATGAAACCTTAGGCCAATTTTGTCATCAAAGACTTTGTCCTGTAAAGCCAAAGCCTGAGGCGCAGAAAAAACTAAGATCCATAACTGAATCATTGATACTTCCAAGAAACATGATATAGAGGAATACTGAACAGAAAATCAGTGGCTTTTTATTTTCAGCTTTAGTTATGCTTGTAACTGTAGTGCTTTACTAGACCAGCAGCTATAAAATTTGAATTCTATTAACATTTGCAGGCCCTATTTAATTAAATAGTATAAAGAATAGATTCCCAAACCTATTTGAGAATAGAGTCCCAAACCCCTTCTAAATGGCTGCGCCAGTTTACAGAGTTTCCATCCATTCCTAGATGTACTTTCCTTTCCCTGTGCTGGCTCAAGTTACCAAACTGCTCTGAGTACCCAAGAGCTTTGCTATCAATTAAACGTGATACTATTTTTAAAAAAGATTTCAGGAAAGATCTGTGGAACCAAAGACCAGTAACATTGGCATCTGTACTGCAGAAATTAATATGGTGTTCTAAATGTATTGTAGGCCCTTATATGTGGGGGATTTAAATGAATATTGGGTTGGCTTGCAGGTAGACTTTTAGAATTTAGGCTGAAACAGGCCCTGGTTTGCTTTTTGCTTAGCATGAGTAGGTTGCAATTAGCTACCACTGAACTCTAGTCGAACTGTTACCTACCGCAAGAGGAAAAGAACTAAGGATAGATTAATAAAGTGAAAAAGCACTGAAGCAAGCTCCCCATGATTGTGAGACAATGCCACATGACAGGAAGAGGGCCAACCAAAACCAGAATTTGAGGGACTAAGAAAAGAAAAATCATTTTATTCAAGACAACAAAAGATGAAGTCAGAGGCACATGTAGAAGAGACAAAAGGCCAACCACCTCAGAAGAAGATGCACCTTGAACAGACTGACTGGACAAGGGGTCACGTCCACCTCATGTGGACAGATTGTAAGGCCTTAAAAGGCACAAACAAAATACAGGCAGGGCCGCTCTCCCAGAAGGGGCCCGACTGGAGCTGCAAATAAACCAAAGCTCTGTCAGAACCTCGGGCCTACGTCTTTTCTCTTTAACACTGAAGAAGAACAATGTGGACAAGAAAAGCGTGATAATATGGTATTTGTAGCCTTCTGAAAAGTATTTGATAAGGTCCCTTACTGAAGGCTTTTGAAACACTTAACTATCATGGTTTCCATACACATAAATAATTGTTTAGAGATAGGAAATGAGGGCAACAATAAATGGTCACAGAGGAGGAGTATCACTAGTAGAGCCTTGCAGGACTCTGTGCTGAAGCTCATGTTTTTCAGTAGATTCATAGGTGATATGGAAGAGATGTTTACTAAGGAGTAACAAAGTTTTCTGATTATACCAAGTTATTCCAGATGCCAAACAGAATGGCTGACTTTGAAAAACTGCAGAAGGACTTTCCAGTACAGAATTACTGGGTGATAAAAAGGCAGATGAAATTCAGTACTAATAAATGTGAAATATCTATAAATTAATAATTTCAGGAGAGAATAGCTCTAACTCCAAAAGTGAGAGACATTAATTGACCATTTCACTTTCCAAACATGGATGAGATTTGTCTTCTTTGAAAGAGAAACACAGTTTCTCCTCAGAGACAGAAGTAAAGAGGAGTAACAAAGAATCTATATAATTTGAAACTACTTGAAATGACCAGTTTTGAGCATAAGAATCTAACATAAACCTTCTAATTGCAGACACTTGTACTGGTTCATGGAACCCACAGGTGAGAAATGCTTTGGTACTTCAGAATCAAAACTTTTTTTTTTTTTTTTGAAATCAGAGACCTTTGATTTTGTTAAAAGCATTTTAAGTCTATAAACCCAAATTTGTTTAGAGTTAATTTTCAGTCTGTGATCTTAACAATCACAACTGGTTCTCAAGAGCAACACACAGTCAGGAGGAAGATAACAATTCCATTAAAGGTTTAATTTACTTTCTGTAGATGACAGAAACTGACTTACATGATTTACAGAAAGAAAAATAATACAGCCCAGAAACCCATATTTATTCCATATAAATATTTCAGCATTCTGTGAAATAAGGAAGTATTTAATGACTATTAAATACTCTTAAATACAGTGAAGATATATGAAGAAAAATATAAATATAAATGTGCTTAGAGCAACTGCTAGCAATAGGCTCAACTTTATTTATCTAAATGCAACAGTGACACCTATTTGACGTTAGATGTGAGTTAACTATACGGTTGTCCAAGACATCAATCCACATTTTATATGCAAATAGAATGTGGAGAATAAAAACCCCAAAAGTTTAATTTAGAAATTTATTAAACATTAAAAAGCACTCTCTAGGTGACATTGAGGGAGTACAGCTCTGTTCATTTCTCTGCATCATCTGACCCATAAAAAAATCTGTTTCCCTTAATGAAACATTTTCAACAAAGTTTAAAGTATCCTCGATCTACTGTGTCACGTAAGGGATTTTAACAGCATGGAAAAAGCCTCAAAAAGGAAAACTTCAATGTTCTTTAGGATGGAAATCATTCTTTCGGACTCACTCAGAAGTGCTCGTCTGCCGACTGCAACTGTGTAGAAACAATACTTCCATCTAAGTTACAATTTAGGAGCAAAGACGTGAGCTTTATTGGCCTCCAGGCCTAAGTTTAGATTGCCTACCTGTCCAGTTTAGGATTCACAGCACAGAACAGAAAAGATTCTAACAAGTGAGTGATCCCAGAAACTTAAGTGTTTAATTTCACATTATTTTCATCATTAGCAAAGCTGTATCAGGATTTTCCTACTGATTATCTCTACTCATTTACTCTATCATCTTCTGTACTATTCCTTCATTTGTGACAGTGCAACTATGAACTAGAACACTAAAACGAACTCAGTTAAAAAGTATTACACTGAAAATATTTTGGTTTTATTTTAGGTTTGATGGGTTTTTTTTGGTGGTTTTTTTTTTTTTATACATCTAGATGTGCGATTCAGTGAGTTGCTCCACAAACAATTGCATTAGCAAAAGTCAGTTGCAATGAACTGGGGTGTGTGAGCTAGAGCAATTGGTAACTTTGTGTATGAAGGTGTTGGAAACTCCTACAAGTTTGGAAACTTCCTTAAAATTTTGACACATACAGGTAATTTGTTTTTCCTTGGTTTTATGCCATGCAGTGACTCATTTATAAACTATTTTATCATGATTTGCCACTGTAAGGTACAATAGATATCTAATTTTTATTTTGGGAAATCAAAATATATTTTGAACATTTGAATATTTTGACCCCCACCTGAGATTTTTTTCTTCCTCTGAATTTCAAAAAAGGATTGTCTTTCAATATGACAAACAAAAATAAGCAATTATTTTTCAACTAAATGGCATTATTCCGTGTTATTTTAATAATATTTCAGGTATTTTAGGAAAGAAACTGGACCTGTTCATTTCAATTATCTGCTTTTATTAGTCATTGCCTTTTCGCATAACCAGAAGAAAATTTGTTGAAAGGATCTGAGCTTACAGTAACCCACAGATTCATTAAATAATATAATCTTCATCTGTAATGATATAGTGTTCAAAAAGTGTGAACTTTAAGCAAGGACAGGTGGACAATAGATTTCTCCTTAAATCATTAAAATATAATACAGAACTCTAAGATTTAATTTAAAATGTTTTCGGAGAGCAGCTCTTTACTAATGTTTTCCTTTGATGCACATGCACGAGAGAAAACTGCTTTTAAAAGCATTCTATCTATCTGTAGAGTTATTTTTCTGTCTTTCTTTTATACCTTTCCTCTCCATCATATATATTACCTTGCCTAACAATCAATTGATTCACTCTTTCGCAGTAGAAATATGGTAGTGGTCTAGAAGACTACTGGTTAATCAGATATAACTCACCCAGTGGGACATATTAGACACAGTAATATGTGTAAAACATAGCTGAGTTTATTGTGGATGCAGCTGAGTCACAGAAACGTATAGCTTTGACTACACTGCCACATTACACAGTCGCAGCAAATTTAAAAACTCTTAGAAGTACACACTTCTAGATTCCTTGAGATGGGGGTGTCTTTTTTCAATATTAATAGGACTTTAATTAGGAAGAAGCCTTTATCATTGATAAGACTTTGACTCTTGACACATTAAAGCAGATACAGATCTTTTTAAATAAAAAATAAGCATTGTACAACAAAATAAAGTAAAACAACTAAAGTAAACAACTAAATTTAGTTAGCAGATTCTTGAATGTGTTCCAGCATCATAAATTTAAAAGACTATATATCAAACCCATATAAATATCCTTACCTAGCAGTCTCTTTCTAATGCTAAAAGCTGTGTAACGGCTAAAGCTTCCAGGTAATTATTTCTAAGCTAGATTCTGGTCTCAGCATGGCTTTTAAATCCTAACTGAGTAGCTGCTGTAATAAACTTACAGTCTTCTGTGAAGAAACTACTTCAGCTTTCAAAAAAAAATGATACTAGTATAAATATATTTGGGTAATGTTGGAAATACAGATTTAAAGAAATGACATGATTCCTCTCTTCATGTGTTTCCGTTTTAGAGAGAAAAAATTGTAAAATTTTTTTTCATAACCTTTCAGAAATGTCACTTACAGAGTAACCATTCTGAATATATATATTCCTTTTGATGTTTTCAAAATCTACAGTAAGATAATGACATCTATAATTAATCTTTTTAAGTGGAGAATAAATTGAATGAAAAAAACACAATCCTAATGCTTCTGACACTGTTATTCTATTATTTCAGGCTCCAAACTACATCCCCTTTTCCCTTGTCCAAAACTATGTTTCACTCTATTCATTCTCTATCACAAATACAATTACTCTGTTTTGTTCTGTATTAGCATGGATGCTGAATCATCTCAGGAAAACAGGACAAAGGACAGCAATGATACCATTACTGATCAGCGATAGAAGCCAAGTTTAACAAATGTGAGCATCTATTAGTATAGATGTAGCACGCAGACTTCAGAATCATAATACCTAACTAAAGAAGGATGATGGTTCAGAATATCTCCTTAAGGTACTGATTTTAAGAAACAGGAAAGGAAAATATATCTGAAAGACTAGGTGTTTAAAAAAAAGAAGTTTTCATTTTAGTGGTGTAATACTTGGCGCTTTATTGTTATTACATTTGTGTTGAAATAATTTATTACCTTTCATACAATTTTTCTGCAAAAATCTATGTTGTAAAACATAAAAACTTCAAAATTGATGTTTTTTTAAATGACAAAATTTTACATACAATATTAATTAGTCAGGCAGAACTCCCCATTTAGATAGATATATGCATATGCAAAGTAATGTGAATGATGATAGAAAATATAACTAGTGAATAAATATAAGACAACTGTAGAACAACCAAAAGGACAAAAAGAAACATAATTCCCTAACTTTCGTCTGGTGATTTCCTCTGTAATTTTAGATTAACTGGTTTATATATTAATGGATTTACA
>VZSC01013049.1:286190-315403 GCA_013398225.1 Steatornis caripensis
CGTAATAAGTATACAAAATCAGGTAAGAAAATGTCACTTCACATTTCCAAAGACCAAGACCCACATTGTAGTAAGAAAACTACTAACCAGACAGTTTATTCTTCTGCATTACTGCACATACCAGGTGATTGAAGGCATAAGCCTTCTGGCCTTACACATTACTATTTACTCACATTTGCAATGGTCTCCATGAAATGCACAGCCTGTCATGTTTTATTGCTTAATTAGCAACTTGTCAAAAATCTACACTGTATAAACGCAATTTTAGGGATTTTTTTTCCCACATATTCACCTACTTTTTATTGGCATAATGAGCTGAGGAATGACAGGAAGAATCTTCTTTCCACCATGTTCCAGCATGTCATGGATTCCTTGACGAGCAAAAAACTTATATGGAAATGTCATTTCACAAAGCCCATCAAAAAACAAAGGCAGATTGTAATGATAGTCCAGCTTTTCGATCTCTACCTGAAAATACAAAATAAATACAGAAAAAAAAGTAATTTTTCAATGCTAATGCAATGTGATCAGGCCAACAGGTAATTCATGCCATCTACACAGGTATGTTTAGTAAATAAGAATTCATTTTGTATCACTGCAGAATATCATTAAGTCTCAAATATGGTTTATAGCCAGATATTGAAACCAGAAATATTAGACCTAAAGAAAAGAATGAAAATGAATATGCTCCCATGTATTTTTCACTTTTTGATAAGTCAGTACCAGATCTGATGTTCTTGTTTATACACCTTACTTTTCAAGCAAACCCATAGGAATCAAACCAGCCTTTTGAAGAGTAACATTTTGTTTATTTCAGAAAAATCTGATCTTTACATCTTCACTTGGACATTTGAAAGAACAAATAAGAGAAAGAATCCTGCCACCCACAAATATCCAGCACAGCACAAATATCAATATTTGTACAGAATTCCCAACTTTCTAGAATATTGACCTAATTTTATTTCCTATTAATTTCAGAAGCAGTATTCTAATGAAATTCCATGGCCCTCTACTCTGAAGAAAGGTAGAGAAATTAAGTATTCCTATTTCTAACAGCATCTCCCTCCAATCCTAAAATACAAAGCATGCTAACCTTCCCAGGTTATATAGACTCTGTGAGGTTTTTGCATTCTATCCTAGTTTTCCTCCCTTTCCTTCTTCTACTCATCAGTATTCTGATATTACATACACTCAGGACAGCCAGAGAGAACCAGTTGTTGTTTACTTTCAGCCTATCATCAAAGCTCTGAATACAGTTAAGAAGTGACTCAACAGCAAAGCACTTTCCCTGAACAGAATATGATCCTCAAAATCACTTGGAGATCAACCCACCTCTTCAGGCATCCACTTCCATCTTTAAACACTGCTGCCCTATTTTCCCAGTGAGAATTTATTTTGGAATTGGGTAGATGCTTCTTCCTTCACACCTAACAAGCTTTGTCACATAGACCAAGCTGAAGCTCTAAATATCCTAAAAAAAATTTGTCAGGTTAAACAAATACCCAGCCCTTGATTTGGAGCCAGTAATCACACTCTCAGAGGAACTGTGGAAGAAAATCCTGAAATAAAGCAGCCAAGAATTGAACTTGGGGTTTACACTTGGGTAAATCCCATAGTCAGCAAGTATCAGACAAACATTCTCTGTTTGCAATTCTGATTAATTTTCCTCCCTGCTTGACTCTGAGCAGATCTGAATCCTGGTCTTGCACATCTTAGGTACTGACTTGACTACTTCAATCTTTCATGTTGAAACGGATCTATCCATGATAAATGAAAAATAATTGGAACACATACTTGAAAGTAAGTCCTTTATATTTATTGTGAGCGTCTTGCTATTGTAGACATCGTGCCAATTACATACTTACAGTCTCACATAGAAAAAATAGATATTGCATAATACCTATTCACCTATGTGAATGAAATCGAGTCCCTGTAATGCAGCATGCACATGAAGGAACAAATGAAAGCCACATTTCCTATTTTCACAATACCATATATGATGGCTTCTCTGTAATTTTTGCTCATTGGCTTTTTGTTTCACAAGGAAACCTGCCTTCATCAGACGCCTTTAGGGTCAATATCCCAGGATCAATTTGTGAGAAAATTAAAAAATAACTGTACCAAGCAATCATGTATGAAGATCTTTACAAAACAGGAATCCAAAGACATTTACATTCCTAAACTGATGAGGTTTGTATTTCTGAGGACGTTCATCATGCTATGGATAATACTTGAGAGATGGTAAAAGAAGTCTGCCCCCAAAGTCAGTGACAACAGAAGACAGCAATATAGCAACTACAAACTTCTGGTGACAAGCCTAAGTAAGAGGGCAAATTGTTCATTACAGCGAGAAATCTGTATCAGGTAAGAAATGGTCAGGCAGTCAAAAAATCATTGATAAAAAAGCAGGACCAAGAAGAAGCAATTTTTTCCTGTTCTGTCTCAGTAGGATATTTTTGTTTTTAACTTTTAATTTGTAGTTTATCAGATTATTAGATTGCATTTTTTGTTATTGAATGTTCTAGTTTCAGAAAACCGAAAACAAAACCTACAACAGCCACTTGTGCGTGGGGAAAGCATTACATGTGAAAAAGAGATGCAATTCGTAATATGGGGGCTCTTTTTAAGACTGGAGGAGGGGGTGTTTCACAAAGAAAAAGACTTTTATCAAATTATGTTTTGGGTTTTTTTAGAATCCATTCCTTACATGTGTTTTTGATAACTCTTTCAAAATTACGAACTATTTCCATTGAAAAATATCTATGTTTGGTAACTGAATCAAGATTTGCAATTATTTTGCTCAAAACACATATAGCAGAATCTCTAATTTATTTTCTCCCACTCTTCACTAATATCTCCTCTAACTGTATCTACCAGTTGTCTTTCTTTTCAAAGATGTGATATTTTTGATACTCTAAGCAATTTTTCTCAGCTGTTCTTTACCCGTGAAAGATGTTTTTTCTGTTTCAGATATAAAGAAAGCTTATGTGTTCACAAGCTTGCCAATGTTTTTCAGTGATAACTGGTCACTAAAAGATACTACCTTTATGTACCAACCCTGTCTCACAGTTATACACTACATATACATAAGAATGATATATTAACTGTAAGATTAATAAGATTTCTGGGTTTAAATAGAAATCTGATTTTTACATGACACAAAAGCTTCATTATGAAAAAAATCTCTACAAAATATAGGTATGACAAGCTGTAGATCATAAAGCATTTGTGTGTACTCCTCACTTCTCAATTAGTTCCAAAGCCATAAGTGGTTGGAAACTGGCATGGCTCTGAAAAGGACTCTGATTTCTAACTCATTTCTTGAAGTGTCAGCTGTCCAAGCATACAGCCAATTTTTACTTAGCATTTTGTGCTCTATAATAACTCCCACAATATGGAAGCCAGAAATATTTTGCCTTACATTCTATGGTGTGAAACCTTTTCCTTCTGTGTTTACTATTTAGCTTTTAAAAGTGGCTATTATACAGCTGTTCAGAGAAAAATGTGATTTTTCTGTTTACGCCCACAAAATTCTTTTGGTTTTCACATCCACCCACAAAAAATGCTGATTAAAGCTCAGATTCTTGGCAAAACTTGTCCACATCTGACAATAATGCTGCAACTATGGATTTTAAGAAGAAATCTCATAACAATTATTATGAACTTCTGTACTAGTGGTTTGTAAGTTGTGAGAATCCAGCCTCTAAATTTTCAGTAAATAGGCTAATAAAAATTGATATATAACTATAAAATATGATCACACAACAAATCCAACTGTATTATAATCAGTAAAATCTTCTGTTTCATGAAGCTTCCATGCTCTTTATGTATACTACAAGCTCCCTAGGTGAAAAAGAAACAATACACAGTTTATAATTGCTGTTTTATCAATTTGTATAACCAATGCACAAGATGGGAGGAAACTAATGGCAGTATCACAGTTAATTTGTCTAGCAGAAAATCTGTTCCTATGAAGCAGCTCATAGTGAGAAGCAAATCTGCTGAGATAATGAAAACCCAGATAAAGAGTCTAGGTTGTAAGAAGTAAATATAAGGTTTGTGGCCAATCTGCCTGTTAGATGAAGCCAGCAAGCTGTTTGAGAGAACTTACGGTATAGAAGTTTGACAATATGGCTGTTTTTGGCCTTTCTTAAATAATTTTTTTTTTTTAAGTAATCTGTTAATCTGTAAGGCAAACTTGGGTTTTAGAAGGTAGTGCTTAAGTTACATAAACAAATTAATTTTCCAACTCATTTCACACAACCGATTACATAATACTATATGTCTTTGATATGATTATCCAAAAATTGGATTTGATCTCCTAGAAACATTGTATCTGTTTATGTACTCATTTAATGTCTTTATCTAAGGTATGAAAACTGGATATAGTAAAAGAAATTCTGGAATTGTTGGTTTGATAAGGACAAAAAGGAGTTTTTGTAAGGATTGTAAAGATTTTGTAAGGATTCTTTGGTAAAATAATTGTTCTTTTTAAGATTTGTTTTCCATTCTATATCAGCTATTTCATGTTTGGTTTTTTTTTTCTAGGTTAATGGAAAGAGAAAAGCAGAAACATTCTTGAATAGTCTCAGTTTTGAACTTCCTTTCTGGTTTTTCTTCCAAGATTTCTTTGAACCTTCTTACGATATCCTCTACCCATACTCAAGATTAAACCCGTGCATCTCACAGTTTTTGGTTTCTTGCTTTTAGTATATTTGTCTCTTGATTCATAATGGGATGTTAGTTTTAATCTTCACTATGGAGCAAGTAATGCTCAATAGTATTTTCTAGACTTGATTAGATGGAATTTTTAATATAGTAACTTTGCTTATGGTACTTATGGTTCAAAGCTCAATTCTGCTGTTGCATTTAGTCCCTACGTTTTTTTCCAGGAAGAAATTATTCTCTTTACAGTCTGCTGTATTTCACCTTTCAATACATACTGCAAAGGCTCATACTACGAAGATTCTCTATTGAAGGAGTTTTAGTCTAAATAATTACTCATGTCCTATCAAAAAAAAAAAGAGAAGTTGTACCTATATTTTGCATTCTGCAATGAAATGATAAAATACTTATCTTAAAACAAGTGGAAGATTATCAAACTTGAAGAGAAACAGATAACGGCAAGGGAGAAACTAGACAAAACCCCAACTGAAATCTTCTAACTCAATCATACTGAATTTGAAGCCCTTTTAACACATTCTGTAGATATTTAACTTCCAACAAGAAGTTATATAACAAAAGAATATATATTTGCCTCCCATGGATAAACTAAAAGAAGCAATAATAAGAAATGTTTTTGGAGTGCTACTGTACTGGCCATCTGAATTCAGCTCTGTAATATCACTTCATGTAAAAAAACCCCAGAAAATACAGAAATATTACATAGATAGTAATTTTGAATTTACTGCATTCCCTATTACCTCCATGTTAGTTACAATAGTAATGCTGTCATCAATAAAAATAGTTGAGAAAAGCTAGGGAGAGATATTATTCTATTATGTTTTATACGGTAAGATTCATTATGTTTTATATAGCAAGATACAATTCAATTTTCCATGGTATTCTCTATATCTTGATGTCCTATTGCTCTTTTAAATGAAGTTGGAAGACAGTAACAATTAAGTCCGAAAACACTGAAGAGGAACATGATATGGAAAGTTTCCCAACTATGATGCGCACATTAAAGTAAATGTAGTTCTTAACTCTTTTCCCTTTCTCATTCTAGGGGCATATAATCAATAATTATTTCTAGCTATTACTTTTATCTGCACAATGAGTTTCCTTCTACATATAGCTCCAAAATGAAGCAATACAACTCTTTATCCCTGCAGACTAATTGCCTCACTTGCCTCTCCCTCATTTTTCCACTGCTTTCTCTCAGCTGACACTGCTGCCTAATCCATGTGGATTCTTTTCAAATTATGGGGAAACACTCAAAATAAAATGCATCCACTTACTTTTGGTTCATGCTTGATATGTATGAATGAGAAGCATGACTTAAACAGAAATGGTTTGATCAAAATTATTTGGCAATATGGTAAAAACGGTCTATTCATAATCTACTGTAAGCAACCATGGCTAGAACTGAATACGATCAAGATCACTGTTGTGTTATTGAAAATAAAATACTCAAATTTACGTCATTACAGCAGATATAGTCTACAGATGTTATTTGGAGAACAATTGCTACTAGCAATGGTGATGGTTCTGCATATGATAAACCAAAATATTTTCTTTTCTGTTGCCACACCTGAAGGTGACAACCTAATCTTATTAGGGTTACTGAGGTGAGGAAAATTAATAGTCAAGAAGAAGGTCATATTGTTCCCTAAATAACTAAAGATCAGTGATTGGGTGACAAATGGGAGCAAGGAGAAGGAAGATATAAATTTGTGTAAACTCCTCCCCAGCTAGAGGAGCTAGCTATTCAACCTAAGAATTAGGTTTTATTTAAGAAATGGATTCTCAGCTACATGTGTGAATCTCTTAACAGTCTGTGAGCTATGTCATCCAGAAGATAATCTAGGACATTTCTGGGGGCAGGAGGTTCTATCCTTGCATTTTCATAAATCTTTTTAATTGTACTGCCTGGATTTAGATTTTATAAATATACACTTTGCTCATAATACAGATCAGGCAGGTCTTGCCAATACAGAAGAGGGTTAGTGTATCATGCAAGAAAAAATGGATGACAAAAAGATCTGGATTATGAGATATAGGCCTTATAGTATGACACGCAATGTTAAAGTTACAGACTAATAGCAAGCATTTCTGCTACAGTATATGAGTTCATCAGTGTGATACAGTGAGACAGGAAAAAGAGTTGAGCAGACTAATTAATCATTATGAGCCACCAGTATGATGCAGATACGAAAAGGGCAAATATTATTTTAAATGTATGAGATATTTCTAGTATAGCTAGAAAAGCATTCGTGCTGCTACACAAGGCAGTTTTGAGAGCTCACCTGCTATTATCGTCAGTTTGCCATAACATAAAATAACCTGATTTGTTTTCCATTAATTCTTTATTGGAAATAACAGGGACAAACTGATATATAGGAATATCCTAAACAGAAAAAAGTAAAGGAAACTAAGTTGTTTTTAACTTGTTCCTATTTATTTGTATTCTGATCACATTGGATTATCTGAGTCAACTGATTTGTAAGAAAGCATGTAAAATATACTGTTCTTCTAATACAGCAAATAGCTGTAGACTACGTTTAAAGAATTGCTTTCTTTTAATTGATTGGAAGCATTATAAAAAGAAGATGAATGCACCCTCAGAAAAGTGCTCTGTCAGTGTGACTCTGACAAATGCGAAATGTACTCAAGAATTGTTTGCGTGAAGCAAATAATGGACCACACGATAACCTCGGTGGCAGACAAAAGTATCATCTTCACTGCTTCAGAATGCATGCTTATCTAGTTACATTCCTCTTGCTGCTCAAAGACTTGCTGACACTTTGTTAGACACATCCAATTGTTCAGTTTTTTTCCTTACATGATTTATTAGTATGTCGTAAGACTTCCACAAGCACAATAAATGTGAAACTTCAGATTAAGATAGAGAGGTATTATTTCTCCACATTTTGCTAATCTCTGTTATTTGCCATTGCCTAATTGATGTGTATTACACGGTACACAATGTGTAAAGATAATCTGCACTTATAATAGACATGCAATATTATATGTATCATATACGGCTACTTTGAGAGGTGAGTGGGAATTAATGACTCCTTGGGGGTCCACAGCCCCATGGTAGATTAAATTCCACCCTCAGCTGAAACACCTGAGAAATCCCCCACAGCTGCACTTATGCATCGGCAGGAAGCAGAGGACAAATTCTGTTCCTTCACTACAGAATGCACAAAGAATTATCATTGTGAGGAAGAAACTTTTAATTTTGCAGACACTTAATTAGACACCAGTGCACATCTCTTCTCTGAAAAGAAAAACAAAGAGGATAATTCCGTCTCGATGACAGGCAAGGGGAGGAGGCTAGGTAGACATTAAACTCCCCTCTCCAAGGCAGAGTTTGAGGGTAGAACGACAATAAGGAGGTGGCTGCAATACTCTTCCACTGCCTTTTTGAGGAAGACATTTTGATCCTCATTTATTTACTTCGTGCAATATGCAGTTAATTTTAAACTTTATCGGTAGAAGAGCAGACCAGTTTGTCCATCCCAAAAACCCACATACAATGCAGTATGTCAGTACAGAACTAATTTAAAATTGACTTTTTGGACAAAATGTTCTTCTTTTGCTCAAAGAACTTTTGCTACCATTTTAATAAGATGAAACCTAACACTCATGTTATTTTTCAAGCATCAATTGTGAAGGCAGATCAGGAGAGAGTGCCAACTGTGTCTATCCCATTCAGAAAGCTAGTGGCCAAGTAACTGTTTTCTTATTTTTTGGCATTCATTTGCTTTCTCTTTGCCAATTATTCAGGCAAAGTTGTGTGCCAAATTAACTTGAAATTCTTCAGTTTTAATAAAAATAACACAAAACAGAAAAATTAGAGATAGACAGGAACATTAGGACAAAGGCATGTAGAAAAAAGTGCCTGTGGGAAAAGTTAAAAACAACTATCTGAAGATTTATTTTCTTTTAAAAATTAAAGCATAGCGTAAAACAACAGAAACCCTTCTACAGTGCAATGCACAACTAGAATTTCCCATCCATTCACTTTTGTCATAAGTTTCAGACATACACATAGTGAAAAACTGGCAGTTTTATGGCTTTAGAAATTGTGAAAGCTAATAAATGTCATTAAATGCTATAATCTGCATTTTCACACACAATATTTTTAAAAAATATAATAAAGATTATGAAACCAAATGGCTCAAAGGCTAATGAGAATAGTGATTTTTCAGCATTAAGAGCATTCTATGAGACTGTTCCTATCACCTTCTGACTCTTGACATTCATGTCTAGGCAGGAAAGTGTGCAGAATGGCCATAATAAATCAAATAAAATAGTGGTACTGTATTCACTCTGAAGATATATTTCTTCAAATGTTTTGAGGTAAGTCTACATTAATATCTTACTTTGGAGACTTTATGCAATTTCAAAGTTGATCCAAACAGGGAATAGGTGCATTTTGCAACAAAAGCAAATGTATAGCAAATGTGTTCCACTATATAAATGGATTAAGATATTTATTTTTTTAAGCCTTTCCCATTATTCCTTTATTTTGAGCAAAGTCAAGGGGTTACTGGTGGTTCCCTACACCAATAGTCATGTTAACTCTTGCTAACAAATTCAAATAATGTGTTGCAGGGGGGATTTCTGAGCATTGTTAGAGAAAGAAATATCATACCTATCATACGCCTGTTCCAGTCTGCAAGTTTTTAGGTTTTATTCCTATACCACGAATATTGGAAAAAATCTTCCCTCACATTTCATTAATCTCCAAAGGTGTAACTGTGTATTTGTGGATATCATTATTATTAAGCAAGGGAAACTGTACAAAACAGGAAGGAAGACATAGTCCACAGTCTATACATTAATTTATTACACAGTCAATCTTACTGATTTCACACAGCATTTGGATAATTCTCTTAATGAGAACAACCTACTTTTCAGGTTGTTTTTTTTTAAAAAGAATCTATACTTCTCAGAGGTATAATCAGAATCCCACATGCACAAGAGCCCTGTGACTTAACAGGTTGTCTCATAAGTTTAGCAAGAACTGAGAAGCTGGTTTACAACACTAAATTAAAGATTTTATACGTCTCTTGCTCTTATGAAACAGGCTTGCTAGACACAGAGCAGAAATCTGTAGACTGTACTCTGCAGATTCAGTTTGTTGAAAGCAATTTAAGGCATAGTTTTAAGAGTTAACAAAATAATAGATAAAGGATATCTGGCTCTGTAGATATTGAATTAGGTTTTCAAAAAGCTTTCAATAGAGTCCTTTTCAGGAGATTATTAAGTTAGTAGCCACAGGAGGCAAAATGAAGTCCTTTCATGAATTAAGAGCTGGTTACAGTAGAAGAAGCAAGAAGGCTAACGGTGGAGTGCCCTGGGGATTAGCAGAAATGATGCTGCTTAGTATAGTATCACAGGCCACAACAATTTTAAATTAAAAGTATTACTCAGGATAGAAATTATGGAATATTGCAAAGAATTGAAATTGGCTGGCGAAATGATTTACCAATGTGGTAAAGGTAGAATGCAAGATAAAAAGGTAAAAACTATAAATTACTTTTGCAACTTATAATGGTGCAATTTTTGCTAATTGCATCAATTAATATCAAGGTCAAATCATGTTGATAACCATGCAAACATATAGAAAAGGTGGTTCTTATTTCAAAGACTTGCATTTAACAGTCTGGTCTGACTTACTTATAAAAAGCCCAGCCTGAGGCAAAGATCAGCAACGTAGCCAGTATTAAGAAAGATTATTTTATAATATGGGTACTTCTTTGAAAAGAAGTTTTTAAAGCCATGAAAACAATGAACATTTTTTAAAATTCAATTTTTGAGATACTCTTTTCTAACTGCTACCATCTTGAATCTTCTACAAGCCATAAAACATTCTGAATTGTGGAATACCATTTTGTAAGAAGACTTAAAGTGATACATACAGTGCCTGCCAAGCAAAGATAATAAAGAATTTTATGGACTCTAGTGACACAATCTTCTCCAAGAGCTTCAGGGGAGGAGTTCACTAAGTTCATATAAAAAAATGAGGCTTATTTGGGAGGAAAGTGAGAACAGTGAGAATAATTCTCTGTCTCTAGGTCTGGAGCTCCCCTTACGAGATTTGCTCTCTGCTTGCTCTGTCAGTCTTAACTTATATGTTCTCCTCTCTGAGGTGAGTATTCCAGGAGGAAGGTATTTGTCACAGAAGGTCAGGTCATCCTCTGGTGACTCGTTGTGGTTCTACTAATGCCACATTGGCCCACTTAGGAGTTCTTGACTGAAGCTAAATAAAAGTTTCTGCTAGCCGAACAGAATTATCTGAGCCATCACGAAGAGGAGTTCTCATAGAAGGGCAGCGTAATCTAATTTTGGATTAACTCAAGTTTGCTACTTTTGGTTATACCCCTTCCACAATTAACCCAATGGACACACAGGAGCTGAGATCTACAATATTTTAAATGCATATAGTAAAATCTAAATGATTTATAGTATGGGTTCAGATGAGGGAATAATTTGTCACAGCAAATTTTGTTACATAAAATATGGCAAAGCAAGTCATTACTGTCAGCACATTTGCTGAACTCTATGTCTAAAAGGAAAACAACACAACAATATCAGTTTAAAAATCAAAACACTGACATCTGGACAATCTCTTGCCAGAATTTACTCCATTTTAACAATCAAGTCACAAATGTAAGAAAGATGCACAAACTACTAGACATTCCTCGACTTCCTAGAAGGCCTAGCATAAGGCTCCTAACTGAACTTTATTTTCATACCAATTCAGCTTAATTAAAGAATAAATGTATGTACAGGTGACCCAATTACTCAGGACTTGCATATTTCTAGAGCTAATATAACCAAATAACAACCCAAATTTCAACTGAGTTCAAGAAATGTTCATTTGCACCCAGCACATTTTGCTCAGTATATGCATTTTGATGGTATTTCATGTAAAAAGGCATCACAGTAAAATTTAATACTATTTTGGATATTATATATGCTGAAATGTATAAAAACACTTGTTTTTCTTGAGGGAGGATAAAGTTACTCCAGTAATTGGAATATTTTAAGATTTAAGATCTTTGACATCTGAATTCTTCACTCTCCTGGAATAGATTATAGACACTAGAAAAAACACATTTCCAGCAAGGTGAAGTCAAGCATACATAAAAAGTGTCTGACCTACCTTGTGGCTTCTTCAGAGCCACAGGAACTAGATTAAGCTCTGTACTGATTAACAGGATCTCTTAAAGGCGGAAACTTTGGTTAAACCCTTACTGATGTTTAAGACCAAAGGATTTTCAGCAAGTGCCAAGAAGTTGTACAAGGTCTGTGGTATATGTTGATAAAGTAACTGCAAAACTGATCGTCTTTTGCCTGAAAACTCTTGAAAGTCATCCCTCAAGTTGTAAAGTGATTTAGTGGTACATTCATTTGGGAATCTGTTCCACTGGCCTGATAGGCTTGTGTGGTTCAATTTCCCATGTATGAAATGGCATTCCTACCCAGGAAAGTTTGCAGATAACCATACGGAATCCAGAAAGATACTAAAATGTATTGGATCAGTTACCATGAATGTTGTATATCTAGGCCAGCAACTCTTGCATCTTACCAACAAATAAGTTCTGCAATCAAATCTTCCTGAAACAAGTTGGAGAAAGGAAGGCCACAATGTGTGAATCTTCACTAACTTCAGGAATAATACAGAGGAAAACTAAAACATTTCTCACTGTCTGTGAATGTGTCTGAGGAGCACGGACCAAGAACAGTTTTGGAGCAGAGGACTGTATAAGAAGAGGTACAGAAATCCTTTGTCTCATGGCCTCCAAGAGTCCTGGAAGATGGCTCTGAAGTTACTTCAGACTTTTCAGTCATGGTCTGGTGGAATGAAATACCTGAGACTATGTGCTAGCAGTGCTGAAATGTCCCCAAGGGAAACTGCAGACAGGTGAACTAAATGAACCAATTCCAGACATTGACAGAGCCTCAGAAATGGAAGGGAATACTGCACCATCTGCTGGCTGATACCAAACACTGTGAAGGTGGTGTCCTCTGTTTCAAGAGAGAACTACGAAACAAGACAGCCAGGATATTATGGTAAATTTCAAGGTCAGATTTGGGAACAAACAGATTGGGCTACCACAGAAAAGTTACAATTCTCCCCTTGTGAAAATCAATGTCATCCCAAATAAGTCAAAACTCAGGACAAGAACATAATTTTCAGAACTGGTAATCTACAGCATGACTAATAGATGTTTGCATGAAGTATATCTATACTTAAAACCAAAACAGAGTGGGAGTCATCCTCTGAGCCTGATGCACAGTATCGTGGAAGAAATCATTTCTGTACAGCTAAATGCTTTGACGTACAAAACAGACTGGTTGCCTTTAAATTGTATATTGTGAATAGCTTTGGTAGGTGCTTACCCGGAATACTGGATGAGCATTATCTACGCAAATAAACCCCAAACAAAATCATACCAGGGACTGTGCTATCTGCGTACTTAACGGTGCTGTGTCAATACTCAAGGCCATACTATGACCCTGTTACTTTTCTAGGATAAATGTGGAGGTTGGCATGGCTTATGCAAATTGAGGTGGAGTGAAGAACACAAATACATTTGCAAAAAATAAATCAATAGAAGTCTGCTTGCATAACTTCTTAATATTATATTGAATATATGAAAATATATATGAGCAAAATGTTTGGTGCAGATGTTATCACTCAAGACTATTAAGTAAGTTGAGTTGATTAGACAATATTACTCTCAAAAAGTTAAAAATAAACCCTGCTTTAGGCAGAGATTACAGTTGCTTGTGGCATCTGACATGGGTGTCTGTGAAATGAGTCATTGAACACAACTGTTACATTGATAGCGTCACTGAAAATGGCATTTCACAGTAGGAAAGAAGTCTTCAGATGACTTTCAGTCAATATATCCATATGAACTTTGCTTATTGTTTTTGAACTTATATGTTGCCAACAAATTCAACAGAAACTTGAAATTATTCATTTGCTTCTTTGTGGTATATTAATCTACCTGTGATAATTTATCTAGCTATAGTCATTTGGATTTCTGCGCAAAATGCCATGCCAGCCCAAACAGAAGTTTTCTTCAGGTATTGGATACAACGTTAGTGTTATGATAACTGAGTACACTCATACCAATCAGATAACTCATCAGATCTTTCTGAATTTGGTACTCATAACAAATCTACTTAGGTATATGAAAATACAGCACTTCAAAGGGGCCAACTGTTGATTAAACACTGACTTAAGACATTGAATTTAGAAACCTTTCCCCATGTAATTCTGGTTGCTTTATTAAGCATTTATTTGCTATTTCAAGAAAACCTCTTTCCAAACTGTATTCATTTCAGCAAGGTAGAATAAGTCCCTGGAAGGGAAGAGTAGTTTTGGTGAAATCTGGATGGAAATTATTAAAACATACTGCAATACTAAAGGCTTTATTTTTTTGGGTTAGAAAAGTAACAGACAAAATTGTCTTTGAAATTTAAAATATAAAACCACTTCTGTAATGTGGGTAAACCCAATGGCCATTTGCCTAAGTTCAAGCAAAATTTATTTTAGCAAAATGTGTATTCTTACTTAGCAACTGAATGAGTTGGTAAAGGATTATTTTCTAGTTAAAACCATGCCTAGCAACCCCACTTTAAATGTCAGAGTATGGGTCTTTTTCTCTTTGACATATTTTATGTTAATTATACTTCTTTTGTTTCAAAGTTAAATTTATTTTGAAAATTTCTATTCACATGTCCTGTAATGCTGAAAATGCATAGTTTTAAAGGTTTTTAATTTCTTGTTAACAAGAGTCCGTATTATTGAGTCTAGATAAATTTAAGAAGGAAACTTGAAATTTATGCTTATTTTTATAAGGTAATATATGTCATGTATGTATTTAGAAAGCATAAAATATTATAAAGTATGCTATTTTACATTCTGTTTTCTGTGTGATGTATGCATCAGAATTGCCACTATGAAATGATAGCTTGTTTATATTGTGTTAGTGCATCTTTCTACTTTAATATTTGAAACAATAAAGAAACAAGTCCAAATTATTTTCCAAAGATCCCAGAATCCTTCTTACATTTTGTGTATCTACTTTGTAGGCATATCTATAGTCTTTATGGAAATCAGTAAAATATTCTTTTAAAAATATGTGTACTTAAGGTCTGACCATTTTGCAAATATTGTGGCAGTGGTTGTTGCCATTACAAAATCCTAACGTACAGACATAAATAGACAATGAATTGAAGAGAAGACAAATTTTTGAATATATATTAATAATAATATTCTGAATTTGTATAGCAAACTTAAAAATTGTTCCTAATCAACTCTTTTCAAAAGCAGAAAACATTAAGAAAATGGCTAAATCTTGCATCCTTTGCTCAAAATTAGACTTCTACCCATGAAAAATGAGGATCATGTTTACTAAGGTTTTTTAGCATGCTACCAATCTGCCACAGGATGCTTTAAAGTTGAACCATCCAGCATATTGACTCAAGAACTTTCTTTCAGGCTAGATGAATCTCTTCTTAAAATTATGGGAAAGGAAAAACTACCACAGAGGCTCAGATAAATAACAACAGTAGACTATGGCAATGATAGTTCTGGCTGAGTTTTGATTTTCTTTGAAAGTAATAAAAAAGCATAAACCAAAGACAAATTTGTGGAAAGTAAATTGAACTTAAGTAAAATAACTAACAACAAAACAGTTTCTAGCTGTATGCTCTGCAAACTTCAAGAATCACATTATACAGAATACAGTATCATATGGTACAGCAAGTCAGAGTGTATTTCACAGGATCATTGCCCAGTTCTTTGTCTTTTCCATTCAATTTATCAGTGAAAGATTAACTGTGTCTTTCACTGTGTTGCAAACCGAATTTGAAACAAACAGGTTTTTATAATAGCTTTTGCTAGATGAAAAGAGATCAGGTCATTGGATTTGTAAAATATCCTTGCAAAAAATATACCGAGGAGGTCAAAACATCATGTTATATCTGTCTGTAAGTTACAGTATTGATATGCATTCTACATATGTATCTTTATACTTTCACTTCATAAGATTTTTCATTGATATTTCTAAGAGTTTTGTGTTTAAGAGAGTTCCTAGTTTCACTAGGAATGCTGCTCCATTTTCTCATTGACCAGAAGAATAAATGGCAATAAATTTTGCACTGAAAACTTGAGAGATAATGTTTATACATATGATTTTTTTTCTTTTCAAACACTTTGTTGGCCATAGCTATATTCATTCACAGTTAAGTAGCACAGATAAATAAGTAATATCAGTAAGTGGGACATAAAAATTAAATGGATTGAACCCAATGCCAAACATAAAGGTAAGATTACAAGCTTAAAAAACACCTACTTCATTCCCAGGTCATATGAAATCAAGCTATATAATAGGGGGAGAAAGGAAGTTAATGTAGGTAAAAAGCAACTGGCTTTGGTTTGGTTTACATTGTTTTGTGCCTAAGTCCAATCACGTCAGTACTCACAGCTGATTTATGTNTAAAAATTAAATGGACTGAACCCAATGCCACACATAAAGGTAAGATTACAAGCTTAAAAAACACGTACTTCATTCCCAGGTCATATGAAATCAAGCTATATAATAGGGGGAGAAAGGAAGTTAATGTAGGTAAAAAGCAACTGGCTTTGGTTTGGTTTACATTGTTTTGTGCCTAAGTCCAATCACGTCAGTACTCACAGCTGATTTATGTGGACATATGGTTTTTGTCCAATTCACACTCATGTTTCAGTTCTTAGGTCCTATGTATTTTTGTTTGTTAATAGGGCTGTAGAGTACGGGGTAGCCCTATTAATGCAATCATTCTTATGCAGTCTCTAAAGGGAAAAGAAAGTAACTTTGAAAAGCAGAGACTAACAAGTAAGATCTAGTCATTATTAATTGAATTATTTTTTCTCAAATACAAACACCTAGAAGTCATAAAATCCTAACAATATAAATTCTGCAAATCCATGCAAAGTAAATGGAGGGTGTTCTATTTTTTTAATGTAACCTTCAAAATAAAATTAATTATGATGGTAAAGACCTCTGACTAGCAATGCAGAATCATTGAAAGTAGTAGAAAAGCTCACTGCTACAGTACAGATTCCAATGGACAGATAAAAAAGATCTCAGGATGGGAGTAAAAAACCAAATATAGCTAAGAAATTAGAATTTTTATTTGAATACAGAGATATCCTTGATAGCTTTTGATACAGGAAATTAATGTGAGAGTTGAAGTTCTCAAAAATAGATGAAAATGCAAGAGAATTTGTTGATAGAGTTGGTCTAAATTCAGGCACTGCTAACATCATCAAGTGCAGAAGCTTCATAGATACTAGTTTTATGAATATATCCTAATCAAACTATAGTCTGAATAAGTTGCAGTACTTCAGATTGGGAAGAAATGTGTCAAAAATCATTCTTTGGAAAAATAGTTCAAAAGTTATACATAGGAGAATAAATACATTATCACTAATCAATTTGAGTTGACTGAAGTTCTAGATACACTGATCAGACAAGTTAATATATTACATGGTGTTTTTGCACAGTAGAGCTTGATAAGACACACCGCCAAAGTATAAAGACCTCAATAATACAAGGGGAATCTCAATTTTTTAGAAGACTCCATGGACAATGCTCATGCAAGGAACAAATTCATTATGCTGCTTCTTCCACAGACCTATTTCCTTAGCAATCACTATAACATGGTGTGTTTGCCATATATTATAGTGTAGCCTTGCAACCTTACTAGGACTTCTGCACTCATTTTAGAGGAAAAAAAAAAAAAGGCAGACAGGCTACCATGGACTGAGTGCCAAAGCAGTAGCACTACATTTGGGCTTTAATCATCCAAGTTGTCCCACTGTCTGCTTAGCTACTAAAATAGTGCTACGTAATGCAGAAAAATTCAAGCTTTTTTTTTTAACCATTATACAAATATTTTCAATATTGGTGTATTTTATCAAAAAGTGACTAAACTTTTTGCATAGCTATATAAATTTTTATGTTGTTGTAATGTTACTTCAGTAACCTAATTTGCTGTCTGGAAGATGCAATGAAATAAGTGCGTGTTTCAGTGACAGATTTTTCTACATGAATCTCTCTTTGGACTAAGCTGAGGTGTTTGCCCAAACCAGTACATTAGAACTGTCTGTATTGTCTCAGCATTGGGGCAGAAAATTAATTTTGCTGTGTAAAAAGCAAAAACCAAAAGCATGTCACTACAATTTTTTCACAATTTTTTTTTTTTTTAATGTGTCAATGAAGTCTTACTTGTCACTGTACTGCAATAAGCTTCCAGGCTGCTTGCAAGCTCAGTTGGGATTGAAATGTACTATAAAGGCTAATGTAAACACATATTTAGATGAAATGTAATATAAATGAGAAAAGTGAAATAATAAATAAGAAGGAAAATGGAATCTGGTAACTTGAAAAGAGAGTATATAGACTTTGCTGGAACACTATAGAAAACCTATGACAATACTCTTTTTCATTATTTCCCATACCATCATTAACTATCAGTTATGTCTACCAATACCTCAAGAGCCACATAATTATCCAAATTTCTGCAGGAATCCAACAAGTTTTAAGTGGGTGATTACTCAAAATTCTCTTAATCAAATTTTTTAAAAGAGTAACAAATGTTTTCATTATTTGAATAATTCAAATTATATTTGATAGACCATTCAGCGGCTGCTAGAGCACTTACAGCTTTGTTCCTGTAATATGAAATTCAGAAAGATCAATTAAACCTTATAACAACTTCATCTAATCACACCAGACAGGCATTCAAGATGGATATTCTCATAGAATAATGAACACTAAAAATAATTAAACATATTGAGATTTAAGTGATCATAATCAAATTTCAGACTTAATACTCTGTTAAGATTGATGTTTTTGTTTTTATCTCCCATGGCATTATCATTATAACAAAAGATGTCTTCTTGAGAATACGTAAAGAGACCAAAATAAGATTTTTAGTATTTAGATACAAACAGTTTCCAGTGTAAAAAACCATTCTATTCCATTATAATAAATGAAAATTATGTCATATCATATGCAAGGTCTGGAATTTCAATGGGGAGTTAGGGCAATTCTCTGTGGGAACTGGAGACATAAGCTTGTTTTTTTATAACTGAGCCACTTGTTCATCATCACAAGTAAAGTGAACTTGTCTGGCAGTCAAAGGATGATAAGCATTGACCTAGCATTTGAGAGAATGAATTTACTTTCTAAAACCAGAGGCCTTATCTCCATTTCAGACAGAGGCAGAATGGTTAGGGAGTGTGGTACACGCTATAACCCCAAGGACATTGTGCACATAAACTCTGTGAAGAGGAAGGAGACTGGAAAAATGAAAAAAGAGAAAGTGATGCTAGCTAGCAGGTTTAAAAAAGAGAAATGTAAGTCTGCCATTCTGAGTCAGAGCAGAAAACTGTCTCATGTCTTACACTAGCTAATACTGATACTTCTGAAGAAAGAGCAAGAAATGCCTGTTAAAAGTATTTTTCTCTCCAATAGTGATAAATGAAACTTATAAGCAGAATGTGTGTATCTTTCTAATTTTCAAAATTTCATTTAACCAAAAATTAAGAAATTTAATTAAGTTGTTTCCTGTAAGGATACTTTTCATTGCATAAGGATTTCTTTTGCATTGTGCAATCAACATCTGATCTTTTCTTAATTTCAAACTTGTACACACTGTATTTTCTTTCATCACTATTTAGAACTATTTGGTCTGCCAGTGGAGTATGCCCTCAAATAAAACTACAACAGAGAAATTTCAGGCCTGTGACAGTAATACCCAATCCTTCAATTTCTAATCACTGAACTTAAATTCTAAGGCTTGCTCAATAGCCACACTGAGACTGTGACCAAGGTGTGGTTTAAATTGCTTGTGAAACAAGAATAGCTTCCAGCTCCTCAGCACTGGGTAATTCTCAGCTACTTCCAGACTCCACGTTAGGGAGAAAGTATAAGAACACGTACCATTTCCTCTTTCAACTTCCATCCTCCTGCAGAGGGACAGGCAACTAAACAGGAAGGCTGGAAGTAATTCCCTGTAAAGCCAGGTCCCTCAACGTCCCAGAACATAGTGTGTGAAGCACCTATTTCACAGTTCAGAAGTAACCTAAGATTGTACCATCATATTCATGATAGTTTGGTTCAGTGACCAGTGAAGTCTACGGAAATCCTTGATGGGTCAGAACCTAAGTCCTCAGCTTATTCCAAAGGCTCAATAGCTGCACTAATTTAGAAATAATGGATTATTGTCATTTACTACAAAACTGAAGAAATATCCTGATGCACCTATTTCATCGTACAAAGGAGACAATTTTACACGAGCACTAGCTCTGTCATGGTTTAGACCAGGATCTTTTACTGAAAATGGATATGGTGTCTAATAAATTTCATTTTGAGAGCTCTCATACTGTTTGCGAGACTGGAACAGTACAAACTCACATTCCATCTTCCTCTGTTTGTGGCAAAACTGCATGAGTAGGACTGGCTCTATCAGAACTAGACTTTTGGAATCATTTAGCCAGGTCTAAGTTTCGGGTACAAAGTTCAAGGCCTGTTTCTTAATTAAACCACATTGATACTGCATTAACAAATACATTTACTCATTTGCATAAGAAGAGAAAATTCTTGAACAACTAATTCTTCTTAAGATAACAGGAAAGAACATTGAAACTGAAGCTATTTGTATTATTCCATGCTTCCTTCACTTACAGTTTCCCTGACTTCCTCATCTCCTATACATTCTCAGAATGACAAGTCTAAGTCTTTAAAAATAGCTCTTTCCATGTCAAAGTGCCTTCACCTCCCAACAGTATTATTTTATCATTTTATTATTGGCATCAGAAGTATCTTAACTAGCATATTTAGGAGGTAAAAAAAAAATAATCAAGAATTACTGAAAAGTACATCTGAAGACAAAACCAGCTGCCACTTCTTCATGTAACTTTGGTCAAATACCTCCCAAGTAATCTCTGTCAAGAGAAACACTTGTAACTTCATAACCTTATGGGCTCCTCACATACAAAGTATGCTTATCTTAGGAAATGTATTTATCATTTCGGGAAAAAAATATTTCTTGCTGTCATGCCAAACATATTCACTGCAATCACACTAACACTTCAGTTTTGAATTCAGACTTCCTGTCATCTTCAATATGCCAAAGCATTGCTGTTTAGCTCTAACACACAGTAAAGAAGATGTTCATCAGAAAAAACAAAAAACATGAAACAGAAAAGGGGAATTAACAAAGTATCTGTTTGGTAGTAGGGTAGATTTTATATTACAGCCAGCCAGCCAGCAAAGCCACACTTAATCCATCAGTTTGCAAACAAAACAAAAATAACTATAACATCTATCTACACTGAAGAGCAAGTTATCAAAAAATCTTCTTACTAGTTGTCAGCTCAGAGTACCTTCAAAAGCAGTCCCTGAACATCCAATATCTTTCTGACAATGTCCTTATCTCTTAAAAGCTGTTGTGAGAGCTGAATGAAACCAGTGTGTCATTAAAAGTGCTAAGAGTGTAAATCAAAGGAATCACATGCGTCTGATCCATTAACTACTCCTTTTCAGATCATCACAACAGGTTAAGTATGTAACATGAAAAATATCATAGACAATCTACTTCTGTCACCTGAACCTTTTTTTTCACTATAACAAATACCATGAAAATATATTAAAGATGATTTAAATATACAATTTAAAACTTCAAACCTTTCTAAGTGAATTGTGATTTCACATTTCCACATTTAGACATTAAATTTTGAAAGTAGAGTTAGGAAATTATGTTCAACTAAGCTTTCACTTTCCAGTTCTTTCATGTGACATACTACTACTATCTGCATTCACATCTGCTTTGTAAACATATTTGCATTGACGGCTTCCAGAACACATTGCCTCAACACAAATTCAGGCTGCGAAGGCTGAAATTACTTAAGAATTTGTTGCAGAATACTTCAGAACTCAAGATAAAAAGTCATATATTTATGTTTAAATGTTTTCACTTGTAGAAAACTAAAGTGAAATGTGAAAATTTCATTTTACCTCATTTTTATAGCTTTTAAATTTACCTGAACACACAAAATTTCCTTTTTTTTTTTCTCGGCTCATATAGAGAAAGACAATAAGGCATAGGACATTGGACAAAATCTCTCCAAGAGAGTCCAAGAGCATGGACTCTTGGACTGTGACTGTTAAGTAATAATTACAGTCCATTACAGACTATACAAAAGGAGACCACTACACTGTGGAGCCCATAAAAGCCCATGTTTACAAGTACATAGATGTTTATGTATGTTCCTTCCTTTTTTCAACAGCGCATGAAAGAAGACAAGGAAAGAAGTTTCACCAAGATTTCCAATCATGGTATAAAATACTGCCCAAATGGCAGAGAGAGTAGGAAACCACTGACATGAGCAAAGTGGAAGAAAATACTTAATTTGTTGAAGAAAAAAGTTTCGCATCCTCAGCCCTGCAATCTCCAGAAAATTTTCATTAGTCATGGCACAGTTCTAGGAATGTCCCTAATAAGATCCTCTGGTTTTATTCAGCCTGCCCCAACCGCCCACAATGTCCGAAGGATTTATCTTTAACTCGTCTGTTCTCACACAGAATCATAGAATCATTTAGGCTGGAAAAGACCGTGAAGATCATTGAGTACAACCATTTATAGTATTAACTGACAGAAGAAAGATCTCGATTTCGTAGCACATATCTAGCTATCCAAACCATTAAAAAAACTCCTATTTTGTCAGGAATAGATTAATTGAACAGATCTTATTCCACACATTGTGGATGTAAGTATTAGATGACAGGCATCTGATTGTTCATGCCTTCTGAGAGTTCATATTGTCATCATTATTTTTTATATTTTGAAATTCAAAAGGTTTTAGAGAAAAAGTGCCCGCTTCAATGCTGTCAGCAGAACTCTGCACAACTGATTTCATACTTTGCAAGTCTCGTCTAATTTTTCCTTTAATTCACTTCTGTTTGTGGTTTTCCAGCCTCTTAATAAAATTCTTCTAAAACTACTAGCATGCAGACAGTGAATGTGAGACAATGCATGAGACAGTGAAGCAGACAATGAATTTCTAGAAAAAGGACAGTGAAGCAGACAATGAATTTCTAGAAAAAGGACAAATACTCTGACATATATTCTAGGAGAAAGCTTGAAATTAGGCTTTTAGTGCAGAGTGAAGGCTAAAAAAGCAAGCGTTGAGTAGAAGCTGTTTCCAGTTGTTGAATTCCCTGTTTAGGAAAGCAGGTCTTCACACTGTCTTGTAAATAAACAAAATTGCATTAAAAACATGAACTCAACACTTTTTCCTACTAGCTGCAAAGATGTGCAAATCACTTTGGTCAGAAGATATATCAAACAAGTAATGTGTCTAAATGAAAGAGAATTTTGTTATACATAACATGTAAATATACTTGAAGAGCAACACAGTAAGGATACTCACAGGCAAATGAAATAGCCCTGTGGTTATATTCACATTCACATAATACTGTACTGTCATGCAATATACTTATCAAAGGATTCATATAAATTCAAGCTGAATAGATACAATAAATCTTTGAATAAGATACAAAATGTTCCTTTATATTATGCACCGTCTCTCATTATAAGTCAGATTTTCTCTGTATAGAAAATGTTTTTCCTGCCCAATCGATTACCCCAGTGAAGCCTTCCACTTTTTTTTTTAATTGACATTTCTCAGGCTTGTATAACGCAAAACCCTACTCACTAATTCTGAAAAGAAAACAAAACCAACACAGATTGATTTGAATCATTGTAATAGCACAGAACAAATAACAGCTGGAAAAGATGGACAGAAACAGGAAGTTTCTTCCAGCCAATTTGAGTGGTCAGCTTCAGTCATTCCACAGAAATGATCTCCCAATGCAGATTTATCTAGATCCAGGGATAAATTGGGGGGGAGGGAGAGGAAGGGGAGGTGTTTCGAATGTTTGTTTGTTTTGTGAGTGAACCAGGATACACCTGACATCTANTTCCAGCCAATGTGAGTGGTCAGCTTCAGTCATTCCACAGAAATGATCTCCCAATGCAGATTTATCTAGATCCAGGGATAAATTGGGGGGGAGGGAGAGGAAGGGGAGGTGTTTCGAATGTTTGTTTGTTTTGTGAGTGAACCAGGATACACCTGACATCTAGAAAGGCAAGGAAAGAAAAGATCTTGACTACAAGAGGACTGGTTGAGGTCTGTCCCCTGGGTATAACCAGGTATCAGCAGAAATTCTCAGAATATATGGGCATTCAACTACTTCATTGACAGTGAGCTGGACTTGGGCATGCAGATCATGGGGGTTCTAGAACTTGCTACAGAACTGAAATCATTCCTTGTCAAAAAGCAAGCAGCTACCAAAAGAAGATGTAAATATTTATTATTCTTTCTATAAACTACTGTCTAACAAGTTTGATGGACAGTGTGACACCATTATGGTTTATCTGAATACTTAGGAAAGCAATATATCAGTTTTCCAAACAAAATACATTTACAGAGGGAAGCTAACTACTGAATACATGCTATGATTTACTACACAGAGAAGAACAGATACTGCTAGAAATATAATAGGTTTTCCATCAGGCACATTAAAATAAAACTGTTCTCATATGGAACAATCTTAACCAAAATTTCATAAAAATGGTTTTGAAAACTGGTTCTCTGGAATTCAAGCAAGGGGTTTGAAGAAACAAGAAAGTAAGGTGACCTCATTTCATCATCCCTCTATTTTACTCCTGCAAAAAACAATGCATTAAATCCAGGTTTTATTTTTGGTTCTTTACTAAGGTTTTGGGTCAAAAAAGGTCAGTATGTAGTGAAAAAATATGATTAAAAATACAAATATGTTTGGCATTTGAGCATATAAAAGATCTTTAAATTTTGCATTAACACTACTTGGATAGCATAATGAGCGTGATTTTATCTTAATTATGGGAGTGATTTTATCTTAATTGTGGCAGCTAAGAATGAAAAAGTCTACAAGACATCTTAGAGAAAGCAGGCTTTGTGCTGAACAGTTTACAGAGCACAGGACTAACTAGCATCCTATACTCACAAGCTGGGAAAACATAATGAGAAGTAACATTCAAAGTTTTAGGGTTATATAGCCAGTTCTTTTTTTCTCTCCAAGCATAAAATATGTTTCTTCAGAGACATGTCAATTTTACAGATCCTCAAGCTTTCCCTACAATAACAAAAAATTACATTGATTTTAATTTCCCATTGACTTATGAGGTAGTGTCTATATTTTCCCAAGGAAATATAATTCACTAATGCAGTTTGTTTGGGTTACTTCTGAAAATACAGAAATACACACTACAGAATAAAAGCTGCTTATGCAGTGACCTCTTAGTATAGAAGGTGTCACCTCTTCCTGTTTAAACCTGAATAATTGGTGTTCATTGGTAGGACCTCAGAAGAGACAGAATAAGAGACAGCAAGTGCTGTCAGTTAAACGCTATTAGAGTTCTAGGCAGGCAGTGAGACAGACAATTGATACGTGAGTCTAAGCACCAGCCACTGAAAAATCTGCAGATGACACAAAATTTAGCAACCCTAATCATTGTCTGCAATTTCACACAATTCAAGTTTTAGGTGGAACAGTGGACTTTGATGATGCATTAACTGCCAAAAAATATTTAAAACCACTGAGAACATCCCACTGTCAACATTCTCTTTCATCTTCTATTGTTCTAGGTCAAAGAAAATGCCCACAATTTTTTCACTTAAAATAGACTTGAGATACCCATACTCATTTCAGTAGTCTCTGAACTTGTTCCAGTTAAAAGTAGTATCTTCTGGAAAGAGATTCTGAAAGCAGAATACAACCTGGTCTGTAAGGTTTTATCAATGCCTTGTGTGATGATTGTTTCTTTGCAAAAACATCCCGCACATCTCAGAAGTCCACTAGCATTTTTGAATTATGCTTGTAGTTTACAGTCATCACAAAATCATGCAGTACACTTTGCCCCATTATTTTCCTTGCTTTCTCCAGATGAAGAGTCCATTGTTTGAAGCCAGAGATCTTACTACTCAATTTAATTTCAGTTTAATTATTTGAGTTTCAAGGTCATCCCTGTTTTTTTCGGTAGGATGATCTGGTCTTCCTCAGTAATGTTGAAACCTTTCAACTTCACATTATTCAGCACTCCCTAATTCGTCTCCCTTGGTTGCTAGAGGACTGATTAAACATATTGTTCCTACGTCTGATACTTGACAAATATTACTAGAAAACTCTTCCCATCCCAATAATTTTCAATTTTGCCAGTCTCCACTTTACCCATGTCTTTATCAAGTTTGAGATTCTTGTATTAATCCTTATTGCTATGTTAAATAAATATATACAGATAAAATAACCAAATGCAAAATTATTTTAAATAAGACTGTATCAAAAGCTACACTTACATCAAGACAGATTAGTCTCATTGCATTACACTTAGAAGTTTTTTGATTAGAAAAAATGCAGTTAGTCTTATATGATCTATTTTTTTCATAAATTCATGCTTTATGTTACCATCTTCTCTATCTTCTTCCATCATATTGTCAAACGGATTTAGTTTAGGGTTAGTGTCTAAGTTCTAAAAAAAACCCCTGCTTTACTGAATCAGTCAGGTTTTAGGATTTTAGTTTGGCTTCCTAGTGTACTTTTAGCCATGTAATGTGGCTAAATTATGACTCATTATGTGCTTAGTTTAGCCCTGCATCAACTTTGAAAGGGACAGATCAAAGCACAAATATAAATAACAGATTAGAAGTGCATATTCACTAACATTAGAAAATGAGGAGTCTGTTGTAATTTTCATCCCTATAGAAGACTTCTTTTTGCCTCTGCCACTTCAGGCATCCTTTCACTTTCCCTAGACTGAACTGCAAATCTCCTGTTTACAAGATGAATATTATCATGGATAGTAGCATCTGAAAACGTACACAGCTTTAACATTCCAAAATTGTTATTACAAGCGGACCTGTAATTATTTAATCAGTAAACATATTAGCAGTAATTATAGATATATACATATAGCTATATAGAGTTATCATCTGTAGTATTAACTATCTTTAGTGACAACAGGTTCTAAATTATTCCTACATGAGCACTGTCCTTCTTGAAGCTGAGTTATATGAAGACAATATCAACTGACCTGTTTAGACACTTGAAGTACGATCCCTGAAGATCTACTGAATTCCCATAAATATAATTTTGCAAGGCTGATTTATTCAGGAAATATGTCTCTGACCTCTAATGAACATGATCACTGATGAACAATAATTGACTAACATTTTGCTGCTTCATAACACTTAACACAGAATGTTGTATGAGAGACCACACAGACAGGAAATAACACTGAAAATATTTAGCAAGGGAATTCACTCAGGTCAGAAAAGTGCTTTTTATTCCATATTGCAGCTAGTCATAAAGTTCTCTGATTACATACTTAGAGTGGACAGTTTACTAAAAAGGACAAAATACAGTTATAAACAAAGATGTGAAGTATCACTGTTGTTTCATAAAATATAGGAGTCATTGCAAATCATGAAATAGCCAGTTACTTCTTTTCCTTAGCTCTTTAAAATTTATACTAAGTGTGTAATGTGATTTTTGTCTTAAGCTAAAAATTGCAGAGAAACTATTATCTATTGAGATCTGGAAGAGAACCTTAACCATGAGACTGTTGTGAAGTAGTAGTGAAGACTGTGAAGTAGATTTTTGTCCTTTTTTAGACATTCTTTCCTTTAAAAAAGAAAAGAAAAAAAGAAAATTAAAAGGAAAGGAAAATAAATTTTATGTTGGAAAGGACGTACTACGATTATCCAGTTCAACTGCCTGACCACTTCAGGGCTGACCAAAAGCTAAAGCATGTTATTAAGGGCACAGGTCAAATGCCTCTTAAACACTGACAGGCTTGGGGCATCGACCACCTCTCTAGGACGTATGCTCCAGTGCTTAGGAGTTATGCAGTTCTTCACTCATCTTTGTTTTCAGCAGTGATGATACATTCCTGAGTTAACAGAAACTGAAAGTAAATTCTATTCCACTCAGTGCTAAAAGTAGTCTGCAGCATAAAGGAATTTTCACAAATGTGAAGAGCAAAGAGATTTTAAAACATTACTGTGTTGATCTTCTTGTTAAACAAAGGACTTCTGGGAAGGGATACAAATTCCTGTACTGAAGCCACTGTTTGAAACATCTCTTACGTGTGCAGAAATGCATCATTAGGGCCAAACACAGCAATTTTAATGCACAGATAGATGACATCATTTTATTTCTACTTTCAAGAGCTGAGCTGGAAAAAAAAGAAGTGTTACTCAGTATCAAATACACAATATGTAACAGGTATCAACACTGGCATCAGATATTGATTGAATTGCTACAAGACTGAGGACCTATTGGAAGGTTTGGAGTAGGAGAAAGAGGAGAGTGAAGAAAAAAATCAACTTCTAATCACAGTATTTTCCAAAGAAAAAGTTAATTTTTTTATGACAGCACTCCCTAGGTACTGCTTAATGGTAGTAGAAAGAATGAAATAGTACTGGTTATTCATAAAGTGCATTAAAACTATCTCTATGAGACTGTTTTGAGACAAATTGTGTTAAATTTTTTTTCCAAAACCTTTTTTTACTGAGATCTAGCAATACTCCTTACAGTTGGCCACCTATAAATGAATTTAAATCCTTTAATTTTTTTAAATGAAGAATCTTGCCTCTACCTCCTGCCTCTTTCATCAGCTGTGCTTTCTGCCTATTGAAACACCATCATTTCCACTGCTCACAAAATTTCAATTTTATCTTTTTAAATAAAGAATGCTTACAGGGACTGAGGTTATTTCACATGAACCATTCTTCAGAAAGGCTTAGAATGAGTTATTCAGCATATCTGCCTATAAAGTACGCAATACATCAAACATTTCTTTCAGTTTGGGTTTTGCTTTGCATAAGTTTTGTAACAAAGTAATAATAAAATACACTAAACATAACGATTAATTGCTGGTGAAAATAAGACTTGAGTTTCTAAATGAAGATATTAATTTTTCTCTTTACTGTAAAAATCTTTATGTAAAATTCACAATTTTGTTTTAACTTTGAACTTCTTTTCAGAAGATTATTTGGCTATATTTGTTATCTTATCTAGTGAGAAGAAAAATGTTATATCTCAATCTTCTATTATATACGACCATTTGGCCAAATTAAGCAAGGAAAATGGAAGCCAAAGGCTGTGAATCTGTTACAGACACCAGAAGGTCTTTGGTACAGGATACATGCAACTAATTCATAATTAGTCTCTGTGAAGCTCAATGTCAAATACTACCACAATATCACACTCAAGGATTTCAAATAATATACCTCAAGATAGACAGAAGGAAGAGATTAATTCAGTGAAAGACATAGCTAGAACACTCTTAAATATAACAAACTGGCACAAACTGGAACACAGGCAGTTCCACCTGAACATGAGGAGGAACTTCTTTACTGTGAG
>VZSC01013049.1:319683-334610 GCA_013398225.1 Steatornis caripensis
TCACTGAATATTCTAATGTTACAAATAACATGATATAGCGATCACAATATAACTAATATATGAGCATTTACATTGACTGAGAGAGAATCAGTAAAGTCTTGACTGAAATAACTCATTTAGTATGAGTCTATCTCATTTCTTCCACTTCTCTGTATTAAACCTATGGCTATTCCACTTAAGTACTTGAATAAAAGATTTACCGGCCAAAGACAAGAACCTATGTCTGTACCTAGATAACCCCAGACGACCTTCATCCTTAGCCCCTTTCTCCTGGACGGGCTTTTGCCAGGAATCTATTTCCTCTTTATTTCTTTTTCTTCATTGCTCTTTAAAATGTAGTTTTACATCTCCTATTTTCTACAAACTCATTTTCTCAATTTCTGCTAATCCGTTTTTACTCTCCCTGCTCTTTCTGTACAACTTCCCCAATCTTCTCCCCTCTCTAAATGTTCACCTCATCTACTTTTACTTTCTCCATTCAAATCACATCAGCTTTCTCAAAGACTGAAAAACCAGAATGCAGAAATACAAAATAATAAGCATTGTCATACCACTTCTTACCTTGTAAACCATTATACTTAATCCTAAACCTATGCCCCCGTTGCAGCTTTGTATCTTCAAATGAATTAATGATGTACCTCACTCAAAACATTCTAAAGAAACAACTGCATTAATAAATCCTTTTGTTAATTATCGCTCTGCTATTAAAATTATTTCCTTCACTTGCATTTCAATTCATTTGATACTTTTCCTCTTTTCAGAAATTATTCTACAATTTATCTTTTTTTACCTGTGATGTCAGGACAGGAATTTTAGCTGAGCTTTCCAGCTTTCACAATTAAAGTATGGTAAGTAAAGTTTCCTCCCAAAATATTTTTCTTTTAATTTTAGCCCCAGAAAACCCATGGAATATCAGTAGGCTGTTCTTATGTTGCATCATACCAATTACGTAAGATAGAAGAAACTGCACCCTTTACCTGGGTGAAATCCAAATCATTCCATATTAATTTCACGATGGCTGATTTTTAACAGAAAAAGAAGATTTACAGAATAATAAATAGTCAAATAATAAAAGTCAAAAGCCAAAACCAGGAGACTTCTTTTGGTGCTTTTTATTTATTTGTTTCCCTTTTAAAACTGAGACGATCCAATTTCTGCTGACCTACAATAGCTGCGTATTCTCAGTGAACGTATTTACAAGAAAGTCTCTTATGTCTTTCAATAGTCTAACAATGTGAAGTAACGCACATACTCTGTTAAACATCTTCAGCAACCTAACTCTTCTATCTAGTATATTTACTGAAACACTGTGCTGAGGTACACCCTGAAATACTTAGACATTAATGTTAATGTCTGATTTCACTGATTTCACTGAAAATTGTTTATCTTTAGGAACTCATGAGTTCAATCCAAATATTTTATGGCAAAAAGACACATACATACAGAGTACACGTATTACTGCAGAGAAAGAGAGAGACAACTGTAAAGTTCAGTATACCAGATTTGGATACAGAATTAAGAAACATCAAACATCTAGGTTAAAAAAAAAATCTCTGTTTTCTAGTGAATTCTCATGCTAGGAGTTTAGGACAATTATTCCCTACAGTAAAATACATTTTAATCTTCTAATTTACTTGGGTATCTGAGCAACAGTGCCTAGCAATTTCTTTCCTAAACATCTGCCAATTTTCAAATACGTATTCAGGTCTCCTTAATAGGTTTTGTTTCTTTTATTTTGGGCCATAAAGTTCCATGCCACTGTTGTTTATTGCTGTAGTTTTATCTCTCAGAGAAAATATGCAAAATTATATTGGCATTGTTGATGTTTTCTGATATTTTACAGGTAAGATTAGGTTTAATATTTGATATAATAAACATAAACACAAAGTCCAAACATCTTAAAAGAAACTTTAAATAGAAACTAATCAGAACATAGAAGTCCTATCAGTTTATTAGGTAGATACTGGTTTAACCAGTGACTTCAAGTCAAATATACATTTTTAATAAAAAGGTACTTCAGCCAAGATAGCTTTGTGTCTTATTAAAATTCAATATGCAACTATAAGAAAGAAAACAGCCATCCATGATAGTTTGATCACAGACCACAAAAGAATTCATCAGTTCATTTTGACTCAAAAATATTATTGGAGAGTTTTTCTCTGACAAGGCTGATTTAGATAGTAAACAATGGTCTGCATTCATTCACTCATTCATTCACTTCAGGCAAGATATCTATGAGATCTAGGTTAAAAACTAATAAATCCTTGGTTTTGCTTAATGCAGCACCTGAGAATAATATGAGGTTACAGACTTGTAGCGTTACTATTGTCATGTTTCAGGTCTTTCTCAGAAATACAAACTCAAAACCCACATACCCTAAAACATACGTATTTTTCCCAAAAGAAGAAAGATTCTAGACATTCTTTGATAATGATTCTATGGATAAAAATAAATACATAATAAAAATAGGTGCTAAAGAAAAGAATTACTTTAGAAAGATTATAAAAAGTTATATCAAACTGAAAATTATGGTATGAATGGTGTAAAGGCTTGGTTTCCAATACAAACTGTTTTTCCCTGTACGGTAAAATGTCACATCAATTTGCATGTAAACGGACTTTTAGATGCAGGAGCTCCAGCAGTGTAATCTGCTTAACTCATAATGGACCTTCACATAATTTTCAGAAAAAGCGACATCCCTCTCCTACTGAATTCCTCTACAAATTTCTACAAAACGGACAGGACAAAATGCTAACAATAACCTGCATGCTGCTTGTTACCGAAGTAACTGAATGAACACACGACCTGAAATGTAATGAGTGTTACTAAATGCAAAGAAAGCCATACAGATGAAAAAAAAAACCTCCAAGAAATTGGCTGAATGACCTCAAGAATAAAGGCCAACTCACCAATCATTCACAAATAAATAAAAAACATTGTGCTCATTAGAAGCTGTGTCTAAGCAGTAAACAAAAAGTTAGAAATTAGACGACATGGAATAGAAATAAATAAATAAAAAAAAAAGTAATGCAAATCATCTGGAATATTGTCGGAAGTAATGATCACGTCCCTTCAAAAGAAACTTCAGGATTGAAGAGAGTTCAGAGTTGTGAAACAGTGGGACTGGTTAAGGACTTCGATAAAAATCTCAGAAATTTAAAAACTGTGACTGATTACTTCAAAAGGGTGGTGAATAAATATTATTATATTGGAAATATATGAAATAGTGAATGGTATATGTGAAGACAGATTGGGATCTTCCATTCTTCCTGCTGCAATGAACACTGGGGCAGTAAGTGAAATGAAGAAATTAAAAAAACCCTTTAAGATAGTAAATACTTATTCATAAGGTGCACGATTAATGCGTGGAACTCATCATATAATGTTATTGCAAAAAAGTAAGGGAAATTCAAATGACCAAATAATCCTTTGACTATCATATTGAAAACATATTGAATCAATTTAATAATACAACACAATAACACAACAAAAGACATAAGAGTAAATCCTTTAGAAAGTATTTTTGAAGTTAGGAGTGTGGGATACCCTTTGCTTCAGAGTTTTGGTCAATTTGCAACTACAAGAAGAAATTTTCAGATAATTCTACATTTCAGCAGTGGGGCTTCCCTTACTTTCTGTTGGTTCTGACTGAATCAGAACCCAGAATGTAACAGGTCTGGGCTGGCCTTTCTGTGATCTAGTATAACAATTCAAGTATTTAGTAGTTGTGGTGCAGAAGTAATGCTACTGTATGGATGAGGAATTTGACAAAGAAACTTCAGGTAAGGTAATACTGCGTCTTTGTTTTTGATGTATTCTTGAAGGTATTTAGAATGAAAAAAAAGCTGACTTTCTGAAGAGTTATATGAACTGTAGATGGTTTTCACCTAGAACCTCTTATAACTTTTCATTTAAAAATGCAATACGGTAATTTATAACATCAACAATTACTACCATGAGGGAAAATATATATTCAATACGGACAAAACCAAACAAAAAGCCAGACATTCTTTGGGAATGAACTTTAGTACCAATTATGAGTTATGCTCCCTCTTGTGCTGCTGAAGACCAATATTTTTCTTTGATTATGTGAAATCATCAATTGTGCCTTCCCAGGAAAAAAGGTTCACAGTTTACCCACTTTAGACTATAGTCCTGAAATGTATAAAAGTAGAATATTACCATAATTTGAAATATAGAGTACCTATCAACAGCTGAACTGAACCAAGTGGAAGGGTTTATATATTATAAAACTATTTAATATGGAATGTCCAGTACTGAAAGAAAAATACACAACTAAGAAAAGAAAAACAGTATTCTTAAAAGACTTTCTATGTAGAACTATGAAAGACCAAAGTCAATGTTAAAAACTACATTAAAGCAATGTGGATGTAAAAAAAATTTAAAGAGTAAAAATTAAAAAATTTCTTAAATCACATTACAGCTGCCTTGCAGTCAGTGATAGAAAGGGTCCTAGTTTAAGTTTTTTAGTTTTATTATTGTCTGTTAAACACAATTTACATCGAGATGGACTGCTAGATTTTAACACTAACTGAAAGTACGAATTAGGAACAAACATTTAGCCTGTGTACCTCATCTTTTCAGTCTGTCAGTACAATCAGAATTATCAGTAGCTTTCAGAAGGTGTGATTTTCATGGCACTTTTCTACTATTATATGAAAAGAACAAACTTCCCATTAGTCTGTGATTTTGAATAGTTTTAAAGTTAATATCTCTTCTAAATTTTCCACTTTTCTCCTCAAAATTTGGATTCTCTTTTAGAGTTAATTTTGCCAACAATACATTTCTTCTGTACAAGTTGATAGTTTACATTGATGGTACATTCTTTCTGATGAGATGTGGCCGTGTACTTTAAAGAATCCGTGTGCTATCAGAGATGAACCAAAAATTTTAATAATACAGAAGAATGGGAAACTGCCCTGCTGGACGAAGAGGGTCAACAGAGATGGATGACCCCTTCAAAGCATGTCAGCCTCTTCAAAGTCAAGCAAGCATTGCAAAAGGACAGCACAGATGAATGTAAAATTCCCGTCTAAGCTCAAACATCAAAAGAAAGTATACAGTAGATGGAAGCAAAGATGGACTACCCATGATGTGTGCAAGGCTGCAGTTAGGAAAACCAAAGCTCACCTGGAGTTGAAACTAGTGATAAATTTAAGGGGTAAAAAGAAGGGCTTGAACAAGCATGTTAGCAGCAAAAAGAGAACTCAGGAAAATGTGGGCCCAACATTCAGTAGGACAGGCAAGTGACAAAGGACGTACTGTAGCCAGCAGGTCAAAGAAGTAATTTGTCCCCTCTATTCTGTACTTCAGAGACCACACATAGAATAGTGTCCATTTTTGGGATCCCCACTACAAGAAAGACATTGATATCCAGCAGAAGGCCACCAAGATGGTCAGGGGGTGAGACACACGACATACGATGAAAGGATGAGAGAACATCTGTTCAGCCTTAGGAAGAGAAAGTCAAGGAGGAATCTTACTGCTGTCTTCAGCTACATAATGTAAGAGAAGAAAGAGCCAAACTCTTCTCAAAGGTGCACTGCAATTGGACAAAGGACAATGGGCATGAGTCATGACATGGGAAACGTGAACAGGATACAAGGGAAAAAAAAAATCACTGTGATGGTAGTCAAATACTGGAATACGCTGTCCATGGAAGTTACAGAATCTCCACCCAGGGAGATGTTAAAAAAACTCACTTGGATACAGCTCTGAGCAACCTGACTCAAGTTGTTTCTGCATGGGCGTTCGGACCAGATGACCTTTAGTGGTCNAATACGCTGTCCATGGAAGTTATAGAATCTCCACCCAGGGAGATGTTAAAAAAACTCACTTGGATACAGCTCTGAGCAACCTGACTCAAGTTGTTTCTGCGTGGGCGTTCGGACCAGATGACCTTTAGTGGTCTGTTCCAATTATAAAACATAATTTCTTTTTATAACAACCCAGTATGCCACACTTAGGTCAGCCTGTATTTCAGCACTGTAAGAGAGAAAACCCTTTCTAGTGCTTACCTCCCCATGGAATACAGATTTGCCTCTTATTTTGCTGCCAGTGCCCCAATGCAAAATTGTTATAAAATAACTTTTTTTCTTAAGCATGTCATTATGGGTAATATAGTAAATTCTAATTAAATTTTTGAACGATTTTCTTCTTCCAAAAGTTTGCCAAGAATTTTGGACAGAAATTATAAAGAATTCTCTTTCTTTAACTTCCATGCATTTTTTAGATACTATCTCTTTTCAGTAGTTTCTAATTGCTACATCTCCTTGTAGTGGTGACATAATGCCAGAATAAAAATCATGTTCCAACCAAAAATGACAGACAATGATATTCTATATACT
Organism: Steatornis caripensis; assembly: GCA_013398225.1. Lineage (NCBI taxonomy): Eukaryota > Metazoa > Chordata > Aves > Caprimulgiformes > Steatornithidae > Steatornis > Steatornis caripensis. Next base: position 326,052 of record VZSC01013049.1, read on the forward strand.
TAAAGCTTTTTGTAAGCATTGAAGACATGCTATTTTTACATCTAAGGAAATACAATATCTGTTTCATCATTATGGTGTAAGTCCTAATATTTAAGCTGAAGATACCACATTTGGTTTTTTTTTTTTCATTAGATCATATATTCTTCCGTATGTAAAGGCATGCTTGAAATCATAGAGAAAAAAAAAATCAAATAGAGATAAAATGACTCCGGAACTTTGGATAATATAGAGGATGCAGTAGGAGGGACAAAAGTTATTCACAAGCTCATAAAGCTCCCGTACATTAAGCAACTATGCTTATTCAAAGGAATAAAGCAGAATAGAAACATAGAGTGGTGTTTTGGTTTGGTTTGGTTAGTTTATTTTTTGATTTTGCTAAGGCAAGCTCTTCAGAAGCACTAGAGATTATAAATACTGAACCTGGAAATTTTTGTCTGTTTGATACTTACATCTTTGCAAAGTAATGGATGGGATGAGTGGGAGACTGAAAACTAGATATCTTGGAAATGTGGTGGAAAGAAGAAAACCAATGACAGGTATTATCAAGATACAAATTATAACTGAGTCCTGCTGTTGGAAGGCTGCTGTTACATGTTAAAGGAAGCAAATATAATGAAGCAAATGCTAACTCTAAGAAGATATACCAGAAGCTCTATAGATTTAAATGATACATCTGTTAATAATTTATTTGCATCAAAGCTACCGATAACAATTAATCTTGAAGGAAAATAGAACTATGAAATTTCTGCATCACCCACTGTAGGGTGCATCCTATCACTTAAGTAGATACCAGTAGCAGAGAACAGAACATGACAGATATGACACAATAACTGGTAAAATGGATCATAAATTTAATGGATACATATATAAATACTACTTATTTGGAAGGATTCGTAGAAGTTTCAAAAGCCATATAACATCCAAGCCATAGAACAGCCATCAAGTACATGTACAAGGATGACTCTGTATATCAGTATTTCTAGAAACCTTCAGTTAAATGTTGTATTCATACCTGTGCGATACTAGTGTAATAACTCTGGAGTTCACTAGAGTGAACATAAGTTCTTTCTGGCGGTGATTCTGGATAGGAGTCTGGCTTGTTCCATGTGAGAGAGGTCTATGTTAGTGCATTAGTTAGGAGAAGAATGCTTTTGAAGCAAATCTCCTGATCATCCTCACTTACGTCATTAGGTGATCGTGGAGTTCTTGAATTGGATTCCTTTTAAATAAGGCTAAATCAAAAGATGTGCGCCAAGAGCATACTTAGTCTATTCCAACTGCTGATGGGTATTCAATCCACAAAATCAAACCACAGCTACTGATACACATTCAGTATGGATGCAGAGTTATCATTATTAACTGTTTTACAGACCTGTTTCTATTGTGCCATATTGTTGGCTACGATAGTGATAGCCTGAATTTGTCCTTGGGAAAGTTTCCTCTTTCTCCATTGCCTACAGAAGATGCCTACAAAGGATATTTGGCTTAGTTAGGTATCTGAAATTGCAGATGTGCATAGAGCCCCAAATGCACCACAAGATGCTTATGGAAAATAAACAGTAATAAGATAACAAGGAAAATCCTTTCATAAATTAGTAACTTCTTGAAGCATAGTAATGAGGGGTGGAACTGAGCAGTCAGTTTCCAAAATGTGGAGAAGCTACTGGCAAGATTCCAAAGGGTTATGTGCTGGCCCATGCTGTTCATTATATTTAAAAACAAACTAGAAAAGGGTGGTAGGATGTTAGATTAAATTAATTATCAGTATACACAGAATAATACATACGAGGGAAAACAATCAAGCAATCCTAATTATACTAGTGTACTACTCAGGCAAGAGATCTTGAAGCCCCTGCAGACAGTTACCTGAAAATGTAGGCACAGTGTTTGGCAACAGTCAGAAAGTCAAATAAAATGGTTGTGATTATTACTAAACATTAAGTACTGGTCATAAAACTTTATTATGTCAGATGGTAAATCCATGACACTTGATTGCTGCAAATTTTTGAAGTCATATGACTTCAAAGAGTGTGTAAAAGTAGTTGAGAAAAGAGAAAGACCTAATTAGGCTAGAACTGCCTGAGCAGCATACATCAGAAATCAAGAATGGTATAGGTGGAGTGAATCAATAACAAAATTTCAACTTTTTTTTCATAATACAAGAGAAAAATAAACAATCAATCAGGCATAAATTTAAAATGAAAGGAGGCTTTTTTTCATACAATGCATAATGAAATTGCAGATTTTATTGAGAAAGTATATTATGGAGATCAATTAATAAATACATTTAAAAGAACTAGGAAAGGTCCACCCAGTGGTCCCAAATGCAAAAATTTGAATTCAACATCCTGATTAGGAAACTGCTAAGCCACTGATAGTTGGAAACTGGGAGGATATGCCGAGGAATATAGAAGAAATATTTACCCTGTTGATGATACTTTCCACTGTTAGAAATGAGACAAACCTCTGAATGAGTATGCTAGTGTTTTGTTCTTATGAATAATAAGACACAAAATTTTCTTGGGCTCAGAAATGAAAAAGGAATATGATCATTGGAATTCGAAATCTACTTTGGGTAACAACAATGAATCTACAGTTTTAATATTCACTGAATTCAAGTGTAATCTATTTTTGTTCTCATTCAGGTCTCAGATTGTGCATATTAAAATGAATGGGAGGTTTTTTATCAACTTCAGTAACAGGCCTGAAATTCAGTTTGAAGTGACAAGTATAATTGTCAGTCAAATATATGAGCTGAATATGAAAAATTAAATAGAGAAGGTCAATTCTTTCTCCATGTAATGTAGTAGTAGAAATAAAACAGTTACTACTCCTGCAACTAGGCAAATGACATCAATTGCATGTCAAAGGAACTTTAAATTATGCCAAAAAGTGAATGTAGAAATGGACTACCAAGGAAACTTGTTTATCTCTAACAGAAAACACAAGAATCACTTCATTACCACGCACAGAAACTAATCAGAAAATGAAGGAAAATTACTGAAGAAGAAATGATGGACAAAATAATGGAGAAATTAATGATACTAGAATACTGAATTGACTACAAAATTCATTAACAGTAATATTTAATACATAGATTTTCTTCATTTCCAGAAGAAAATTTGTCAGAAGTATTTTAGAGGTAGAAGTATATTTGGCAACTATTTTAACCATTAAGACTACCGCTACTTTAACATACATAAAGCCTGTTTTGTAAGAATATTAAGACTTTTTAAAAACAATGCGACATTGCTTAAGTGAAAAATTCAGTTATGCCACTAAAATCTCTCTCACATGGTACTGAACATGGTATTCATGATGTGTTCACTCACTGCAGTATGAAATCAGTCTCATTTTTCATGGCTTTATTTCTTACAGAAAGGCATTAGAAGCATCCCTACGATGCATATTCTCATTTCAAGAGATCTTTTTGCATTACTACTTTATAACTTTCCAAAGAAAGTAAATGGGCTTGTGTATTGTGAATAGTAGGCAGTGCTGGCTTCCTCCAACTACTAATTTCCACAGCCCAGTACTTTTTAAAATCCTTTCTCCTGTCAGATGTGCATTCCTTAACTGTTTTAAATCTCATTAAAAGTATTCTGGCCTCCTGGGTTTTCATTAACACACATTTTAAAGTTAATTATATAGACATTATAAAATGAATTATATATGCATGATTTTGATGTGTCTCTATTTAAGCCTTCTCTTAGAATTGTATCATTCTCTATGTTATGACCATTATACTATGCAAATATATTTTAATCTAGAATAGACTATCAGACTTGAACTATAGACTTGTACTATAGACTTGTCTATAGACTGAATAGACTATTAAGACTTGTACTATAAACTTTTTCCAAGTTGCATGGGAAGTGTTTTGTACTGGAAGAAATTGATAGCTACTTCTGGAAAATTACTATTTTAAAAGTGAAATGCAAAATTATTTTCCTAGTATAGGTCTGCTTTCTTCTTCTCACTCACCAGTTAATGAGACTAGTTTCCATTTAAAACGTTAATTCTTATGGTAGGATTTTCTAAGAAGTTTCAGGAAGAGCTATTGAGCAGGATGGAGAAAAAAGTTCCCAACATGAAATGAAGTATAAAAACAGTTTTGTGATTTGAAATTAATTCATTAAAATGTTAGGAAAGTGATACACAGTTCTGGTTTTCATTGTAATGTATCACTTTAGCTTCTAAACTATATAGGAGTAACTACTAAGAGAGTATTTATTGTCTTTAGCTAATCACTAAAAATATTTTAAAACTATCATAAAGAGGTTAATCGAGCCATGCCTGTGTGCAGTGGCAGTACTGTTTCTGGCAACTGATTTGGCATTACTCAGTAATGCATATATATTTCTTTAGTTCAATTAAACTGTATTAATATTTAATTCCTTGGATTTCATTATTCATTTTATAAATACTCAGTAACCAGTTCATATCAATTCCTGTTGGGTCCTCTGTCAAGAGGACCAAACCAGTTATTTGCCTTTCTTTCCTTCTTCCCTTCTTTTTCCCCTCTTCTGAAGGGAATATTGTTGTTCCACAGTCATAATGCGGAACCCACAGACACTATACATGGTTTTAAACAGATCAGTTGACAAAAGATTGTGTCTAATTACAAACACTTCAATCTTTTCTGCCTGAAGTTTGCAACGTTTTCTATAAAACCACCCACTGATATGTCAATAACAACCTTCAAATAGTTTCTTGCAACTTTACTATTTAAAGGATAAACAAAGTCCTTTTTTTTAGCAAATGGATATGGATTTCGCTGTTCTGATTATTTTATACACTAAATTGAAATGTTTATGGCTTCTAACATTTTATTACAAATTAAAGGAACACATATCAAGTTTTAGTATTAAAAAGATTATCAAATAATCACTTATCAAAGTATTTGGAGAACCTAGTTTTCCTGCTTTGTTCGTGTCATATCTTCAGTTTTTGCAGAGATATATTTATAAGTGATAGGCTGTTATATTTTTTAAATGTTCATAAATCCAAAATAAAATTAAATATTAAGAAGTGACATTCCATTATGTAGCTCTCACCTCTGCAGTAAAACATAACTTCTCCCATTTTTACTTTAGCTAGTTAAGTGAGAAGTATTTTCTAAAGCAAAATTGTGGGGAAGATCAGATTTTTTTTTCATTTAGGCTATAATCAGTGAGTCTGAGCTTGCTATCAAACGCAGTATTTTTATATCAATAAATAGTTACTGGCATGTGTCAGTCCTAGAATCTTCTGGAAATTATATTTTATAATGTACTAATATTGTGACCAAAAAAATAATGGAAGTTTAGATCCAGTAAATACTGAATACTTCCTCCGATGGTTGCGCAATTTTGAAAAATTTATATCAACAGAATGAGAAATCATGATATGACCTTTCTCTGCAACCACCATATTACTATTTTATTATTACTTTAATTTGTTTCAAGAATATTGCTAAAGAGCCTGTAAATCTGCAAATGTAGTTGAAGTAGAAAGATTTTTGCCACACCTTCTAGCTCATTGGGTAAAGCTGGAAACTATAAAAAAAATTCTAATTTTCAATAAATCTACAGAATAAAACTATTGACGTTACTTCCAGGTATCTGTCTTGTTTTAGCTTGCTTCATGATGGCAGAATCCACTCACAGCTACAAGAAGTACTTTTTTGTGTTAAAAGCATAGGTCAAGCTTCTGAAGAAAAATTGTCCTGACGATAAGCTGTTGTTAATTGAGTGTTTCAAAGCAAATAAACAAACAATTACATTAAATAAATCAAGAGAAAAACAATGCATTTCTAGTAAAAAGGGTTTCTGTTTGCACTCCTACTGGCAACAAAAAGAAACTCTGAAGAATGGAATAAATACAGTGCAAATAAGAAACAATCCTGTCATTTGCAAAATCCTTTGAGATAATAATAATTATGGAGACACACACAAAATAATTTATTATCTACAGGAACTTATTCTCTCTAGGAATTACAATTTTGACATATAACCCTTCTGTAAGACTTTCAAGTGGCTACTGCCATACAATTTGGAAGTTTATTCCAGATTTTCACTCCTGACTATATTTCTAGTCACAATTTATAACCATGTATTTATTCTGAGTAGCCATATTTCCTTCTCAAGTTTTGTTTGGCTTACCTAAATATGCCACTCTGCTTAAATATCTCCGTAAAACAGGTATTTCATTCTCGTAGTCATCCTGGGAGTTATCTACATTTGTCTAAGTTAATCCTTCTTGAACACAGGTGATTTGAACTACAGAATATTCCAAATGAGGTCTTATCAACGCCTTGCACAATGTTGTATTTCCTGTCTCTCCTAAATGCACTAATGCATTGCAAAACTACATTAGAGTCGCATCGTACCAGTATCCAGCCATCTTCTAGTCAACTGACATTGTCAGAACTTTTTTATCTTCTGTTTTATGTAAGTAAAGCACAAACTCCCACTTACATCACTGAGAAAAAAAAATCCCTAAGAATCAGGTTAATATTACTATGAGTAACTTTCACTATTACTCTCTACACACATAACTTCTTGGTATTAAGTTTCAACTCATTTCTAGTATTCCAGCTGACAAACTTGTCTAACTTTTCTTATTTACGGTATCTCTTTGCATTAGCAACACCTTCCAACTTTGTATTACTATTACTCTCACTGAGGCTTGTAAATATCTCAAGAAAAAGGGAACAATTACAAAGTATAATAGGTCCTAGCAAAAAAAAAAAAAAAGTGGCCTTGGTACTGTGATTAGACTGAACTGAAGAGTAAAAATAATGTTACTGTAATAGTGAGAAAATAATTATTAAAGAAGTGGTTGGCAACGTCAAAGACGTAATGATTAATTTTATCCATTACCTGTAGAATATCTTTCATATGCTGCATTACATAATATATGAATAATACACACTAACCTACACGGACATGAGAGTCCCTAATTCCTCCTACCCTAAGTGTCATTGAGTCAGGCAGGAGTAGTGTAGACAGCAAACTGATACAGTTCTCTGATTCATGAGTAGTTCTGTCACTGTAGAGCCTAGTGTACTGTTCTAACCTCAGTATGTTTTCCAGGATACTTTGTCAATTAAGTGCCTTCTGTTCCAAAAATGAAATATCCAAGCTGATGCTTGTGGGAATAAATTGTCAGAGATGCCATTAGAAAAGTTTCTGACAAGCAGAATAAACTAACTAAGTCAGAGTGCCTAGATAAAGCATCTGTAGGTTTGGGTTTTTTTTCTGAGCATGGATCTAGTTTATATCTGAAGTAATTTCATGTAGCAGTTTATGCTTCACTTTTGTGTTACAGTAACTCAATTAAGAATACAAAAAGTCAAGTAAAGCCATTTATTAGAGAAGCTCTCTAAACCACTCTTAGATTTCATGGAGATATATAAACAAATGGAAGGAGACAAGAAGCTTAAATCTACAACATTCTGTAATATGCTGTTAACAGAAACAAAACCAGATTTTCTTTACGCTTACTTCAAACAACATCTTACATAAGCCTATTTGCTAAATTCATTTCTTGATAAGATAAAGAGCTACTTGGGTTGCCCTACTACAGCTCCATATCATTACTATGAAAAAACATTATGCTGAGAATATAAAGGTTTTATAGGCAAGATGTAGGTCATCCAAAAATGAATGCCAATTAAACCTTTATATTGCACCATACCACTATGTTAGCTATTTTACATAAATTCTATTTTATAGACTATTAATGCAAATACACTAGTCTTAGTTTCATTCTTTCTCCAATTATAACTTTCCTTTAGGACTAAAATTACAACTAATTATATCTTAAAAAAATGTTAATGATCTTCTAAAAACTAAATCAAACACATTTAAAAGATTTTTTCATATATGTTTTTAATATAATTTTCACAATCTAGCAAGGCTAAAATATATTTTAATCCACTGGAATAGAGCAAATAGCTAGCTATGGCTATCTAACAGCAGAAATCCCTTATTCCTACCTGCTTCAATGAACTAAGTAAGCACTGTTGGACTTCTTTGATGGAGGAATTCTTATTCCCTGTCTTGGTTTTCACATCAGTGAAGGACAGAGATGCCTTTCTTGGAGAGAAAAGGTTGAAATACTCCTCTATTCGTATTCCTGCATTTCTATAAAAATAAGTAGTGATTTGAAGATGCACAGAAGCAGGGACAAAAGTAACTAGCCTCACCAATAGACAAATTCATGAATGAGATTACTCTATGTGCATCACATGCAGAATTTTGCATAAAATTTTCAAGTTAAACACATGGCCATATTCACAGAATCACAGAATGGCAGGGGTTGGAAGGGAACTCTGGAGATCCAACCAGTAGTCCAACCCCATTGCTAAAGCAGGTACCCCTAGAGCAGGTTGCACAGGAACGTGTCCAGGTAGATTTTGAATGTCTCCAGAGAAGGAGACTCCACAGCATCCCTGGGCAGCCTGTGCCAGTGCTCTGTCACCCTCACAGTAAAGAAGCTCCTCCTCATGTTCAGGTGGAACTGCCTGTGCTCCCGTTTGTGCCCGTTGCCCCTTGTCCTGTTGCTGGGCACCAC
>VZSC01013049.1:343929-356512 GCA_013398225.1 Steatornis caripensis
TAGGAAAGTCAGCAGGAGCTGCATTTTGAACAGATAAAAGAAATAAAGTTAAGTAATCTGAACAGTCAGGCCTTAGACTACAATTACCAGCTTCTAATTAATCACTAAAATATTAAAATAATTATCAGGGTTAGGTTAGAGTTGGAAATCTAATACGAAGTCTCCCTCTGTGACCTTTCTCTTTATCTGAAAGACAGGTTTAATAGCGTAAACTGTGTAAAATAAACTGATGAACATTTATGAGGTGATCTGATATTACCCTGAGAGCACTATAGAAAAGCACAGATTAAAAAGATATAAAACAACATATTCTTCATGCAATGTTCCTAAGGACCACTGATTTGATACTTTATATTTTAAAATTTTATCCATGTGTAAAATGGATTTAAGATGTCTTCCCTCCCTCCCTCTGCTGCTTCTTCCTACTCTACTGCCACAGTTCACATGCATTTCAATTGCACCGGTGCAAATGTCCATGTGGCTGCACTCAGGTTACTGTAATGAACTGAAAAAACCCAAACCAAATAAATAAAAAATCATATCACCACAAACATATTTTTTACTGGTTTTAAGATCTACCATGTTAGTGATCTGATTAATAGAATAAGAAGTAAGTGCAACTGAGGGAGCATTGAACTGTAGCACAAGACATGAACAAACAGATGGAACTTTTTAATCTGGTTCTGATGCAACAGCAAGTGTTCATGTAGCTCTATCCCAAGTGAACTATCCATCCTGCATATCAGATGAAGTGAGACCCTAAGGGGAAAATATATGATTCTGTAGTTAAAGAGCATAAGAATGAATCAAAAAATATTTTCGTTGATTGTAATGTAGGGAATTTCCTAGTTTGTTAAAAAGGCAAATTCAAATTTAAGAAGATTTATGTGGCAGCATACTAACACCAAGAACATTTATCAGCCAGGACAGAATATGTAATCCAAAACTGTGACAATTTCCACACTAATAAGGATATGTTGTTGGTCATAATCCTTGGCTATGGAACAACAGAACAGTATCTGAACACAGAAATTTTCTTAGAAATCCAGTGGTATCATCAGAACACAGAGTCTCAAAAATCCTGAACAGCACCATAACTTTTTCCTAGTCTTTCTAGCCCAGTATCTCCATTTTAAGAAGTCTGTTTTTAAAAACACATGTTGTTCTTCAAATAAAACTACAAGTAAGATGATAGCAGCCTAGATAACTATGTCCAGGTATCATTTTTAAAGGGCAGCTGGATTTATATTGCTTACTTTGGTCTAGCCTTAGTAAAGGAACAAACTGCAGCCAAAGGAGTGCAGCCAGATTCAAGACCCTGGAAGGATTTTTGGATCCCGCAGATTAGATATTGACACCTTGTCCAACACCACATCTTCGAGGCTTTCCAGACATTTTTATAGTTGCATGGTTTCTACAGTTCATGCTTGAAAACTCATCTTTACATTGATAATTCTAAATTACCAAAATGAACCAAATGCTAATGAGGAAAGAACGTATAGATATTTAAGCACTTGAAGACAGTAAAACACTAAACATAAACAAATAGAGGAATGATTTACAGAATCAAACTTTTGTTTCTTTAACTACAAAATGCCGTATTGCCTTTCTGATATTATTGAAATCTTCATACAAGTAAAATTATCTATGCATACTAGGTTTCTCTGCAGCAGATCCCCCATTAGCCACTCTTCAATTTCCCCCACTTTCATATAAAGGAAAGCAAGCTTAAAACTAGCGTTAGAATTTTAGAATTTCAGTTTCCTAATTCACATTTATTAAAACAATAGCTTCTTTCTGTCTGTCTTGAGTTCTTCTCATTTATTTCCAATATTCTTCAACCCTACTTTGGTAGTTTATGTACTTACTTGGAATATTTTCTCATGTATTTTTAGTAAGAGTGAACTTTCACTACAGAAGGGTATTTCATAACTTTTGCCTTCTGATGCTTATTATCCAAATAAGTTTTTAAACTGCAGTATTGAACCCTCATGACTGCAATAGCAGCAAGCAATTCCAGGATGCATACTTTATTTGTGTATGTACATATATGTATGTGTATATATATATATACACACACATACTTGTGTGCACATCCACACCCACAGACCTCGGAGATGATGTTTTTGTAGCAACACCTAAAGTGACTACTGACTTTCCTATAACATGTGGATTTTATATTTCCATTTCACATCCCCCAAAAACATTCAAGGTAAAGCCTGATATTAAGAATGATGAGTAACTGTATAACAGAGCTTAAATTTACAGGGACCTTTAGAAACTTGAAGACTAAGCAAACAGAAACATTGTGACACTCAACAAGGAGAAGTGCAAAGCCCTGTGGCTAGGATACAGCAACCCCCTACACCAGTACACTTCAGGAACTGACTGGCTCAGTAGCAGTCTGGTCCCTTGAGGGTTATGGTGATTGCCATGTTGAATAACAGCTAGAGGAAAGTTAATATCCTCCTTTAATAGGCAATGGTGAGGCTGTATGCAGAATACGATGTCCTGTTTCCTCACCACACCTTAAGAAAGATGTTGAGGAACTGGAGAGATGATTCAGTTGATGGTTACCAAGATGCTTATCAGATAAATTAATTATTATTCCATATATTGCCTCTAGGTTCTGATACTCAATAGCTCTGTAGGAATTTGTGATGTATTTTATGATTTTTCCTATTTTTTTAAACTTAAAAAGAAAACAGATAAGCCTCTCTACTTGAGTCACTTTTAGAACCTAATACTATATGACAGGTACTGTTAAAATTCTTCTGCTTTCATTTAAATCATATGAAATCTAGAGGCCCAAAGCACTTAGTATAATGTCAACAGACTAATCATAGTAATTTTAAATGTTTCTGGCTTTCCTGTATCAAGAATGGATTTTCCACATTCAGCTACAATAATATCAAAGTCTTCAAGAAGAATCAGATTGACACAAGTTTAGAGAGCTGCAACAGTGTGTTGACCATAGGAACTGAAGCTTGAGGGTTTTTTTACATTTACCATTTAATTATGGTAAACATAACATGAATATAAATCTCAGACATGTTATGAATGCAATTGTAAATTTACCTGAAATAGCTAGAAAGTTATAACAATTATGCACTGAATAAGGCTGTACGTATGTGTAAATACTGCACATGGAAAAAAATGTGGGTTTAAGTTAAAAGAATGTTAAGAATATAATGGAACAAATTAAGTCCATTAACAGCATTTAAAGTTGTACCATTATTTCTGTGCCTCTGTTTCTTTACCTGTAAAACATTTCTGTTTCAGAAGCACTAGGAAGTCTTACTCATTAGTGACACTCAGTAGTATGTTTTGACAGTTTCAAAAGAAAGGTAATACATAAATACAAAATAATAGGCTCATCTACCTAATTTCATAGAATCATAATTTACTTTGTAAGAGACCTCTGGAGATCATCTCATTCAATCCCCTGTCCGCCCTAAACATGGCTAACTATTTTTATACTATCCAGCTGGAATTTCCCTTATTGCAAATTCTAACTGCTGCCTCTTGTCCTTTTGTTGTGCATCAGAGAATAGAGTCTGGCTCTGTCTCCTCCGTAATACCCCTATAGGCACTGGAAGACAGCAATTAGATCTCCCTTAGCCTTCCCTTCTTGCCCAGGCTAACCCAACCCTGTTCCTTCAGTGCCTCTTCACATGTCGTGTGCTGTAGCCCCTTGGTCATCTTGGTGGCCTACCTGCTGGACCCTACCCACAATGTTGATATCTGTCTTCTATTTCTGTGGGCCCAAAACCAGACACAGAAATTCAGATGCTGCCTTATGACTACTAAGTAAAAGGGAATAATCCTTTCCCTGAGCTCCCAGACTTCATATTGCTGATGTCACCTAATATGTGGTTAGCCTTTGTTGCTGCAAGGCTGCACAGCTGAGTCATTGTGATCTTGCTGTCCACCAGGACCCACAGGTCCTTTCTGTATAAGCGCTACTACTGAATCAGTCATTCTTCAACATCTCATTTCATTTCATTTAAGCAAAGATAAATCCATCAAATATTGGACTTCAAAAATCAAACTCTCTTGGAGTCAATAATCATAGAATCATAGAACCATAGAATGGTAGGGGTTGGAAGGGACCTCTAGAGATCATCTAGTCCAACCCCCCTGCTAAAGCAGGTTAGCCTAGAGCAGGTTGCACAGGAATGCATCCAGGCGGGTTTTGAATATCTCCAGAGAAGGAGACTCCACAACCTCTCTGGGCAGCCTGTTCCAGTGCTCTGTCACCCTCACAGTAAAGAAGTTCCTCCTCATGTTCAGGTGGAACTTCCTGTGTTCCAGTTTGTGCCCATTGCCCCTTGTCCTGTCGCTGGGCACCACTGAGAAGAGTCTGAACCCATCCTCTTGACACCCACCCTTTAGATAGTTATAAGCATTAATCAGATCTCCTCTCAGCCTTCTCTTTTCCAGGCTGAACAGACCCAGCTCTCTCAGCCTTTCCTCATACGAGAGATGCTCCACTCCCCTAATCAACTTTGTTTAATCATAAACTATAGTAAGACACATGTAAATAAACCCCTCAAGCCCGCCCAAAACAAACAAAGAGCTAATACATAAATGTACATAAACAAACAGTGAGAAATATGATACAATGCCAGGACAAAATATTTGTGGAAACTCAAAATGATCTGGGATCTCAGACTGTAGTTTAGAAAAGCAAGCACTTAGATGAGAAAGTAAATTCCATCTTTGTTACAGTTTTGAATATATAACATAAAAGTAACATACAAACCCAAAGACTTTCTGATTTATAGCAATAAAAATTAAGTACCAACAGCAGTAAATTATACTGAGAAAAAAAGATTCTGGAATAAACTCACAAACTAAACCAGATGGTGGGAGTTCGAAAGGAGTACAGAGCAGTTAATATGCTAGAAGACATTCACACTGTGATTAATAGCAACAACTAAGCCAAAGACCTGATGACCAGGAAATGTAATAACCTTCCAGAAATTATAGAACAATAGTTATTACACTCCTAGTTGGTAAAAATGTTGGAACTTAAAGGAAAAAATCATAAATAGTCAGATGAACATTTTATAGGCTATAGATATAACACTTTTTGCTAAGGAAGAATGAAAGTTTTGAAATTATTAGAATTCTTGGAAGATTGATAAAGTTGTAGGCAACTGAGAAACATTTGATATTATAAGCTGCACTTTAATGAGAAGCTCTTTCTTTAGAAGGTCATCAAAATAGCTTTGTCATGGTTCTTCATAAAAAAGTAGCATTCATTGGAGAACAGGTTAAACATTTCTATATAAAAACCTCACAGAGTTAAAGTTAGAAATAAATAGAGCAAAAAGTCAGTATAGTTAGTAGAAAATATTTGGCCCACTAAATCTATGATTTAGATAGATTGACTTAAATGAAAATTTGTGAACAAAGAACCTAACTGTTTAACAACTTTACCAAGTGTTTCAAAGTATTCTGCAACAAATACTGACCAAATACAGGACTCACAGATCACAGAATCACAGAATGATAGGGGTTGGAAGGGGCCTCTGGAGATCATCTAGTCCAACCCCCCCACTAAGCAAATGCCCCTGTGTTTTGCTGAATGATTGTAAAGAATTCCAAACAGATGCATGATATTTCTTGAGAGGTTTTAGGTAGGCCATGGCAGCTTCTACTGGTTTGGTGACATTTGATATGTATGGTAGGGCATGGAAGACCTGAATCAAATCTCTTTCATATAAGGTCATATCAAATCAGACATAACTACTTTTAAAAAATTCCTCTGGAAATAAAAGGCAGTAGGTTTTATCTAGATCATATTTTAGAGACTTACCCTGTTATGCCACCATTATCATTATCTGCAGGTGAGAATGTACATACAAGTGAAGAGATTTCTTAGCTGTTATGAAAATATTAATGTTTTAAAAATAAAAACTTAGAAAAATCATTCTGCTGTGCTTGTACACATTATCCCCTATCCTGCATAAGAATGGGGGAGTAGTCCTGACTTCCTTACAGAAGTCACAACACTGTAAAAGGCTGCTACTTTATGATGAAGTATAGATGGTTAAAGAATAAATTATTAAAGCAGAGAAAACATGCTTCACTCTTAGAGAGAACATCATTTTACATTCTAAGGTTTATCACCAAACCTCTTTGATAAAATAAAAGGTTAAGAGGAACAGCCCAATTCTAGCAGTCCCAACATGTATTTGCTACCTCTACATTTTCATCAAATAACCCAGTGCTAACAAATAACTGGAATTCTGCACCACAGCTGGTACGCATCTAAAAATTAAGCCATTTTTGGAGGATTATTCTAACCTGATAGTCACCACATTGGGTGGCATCACCACACTAGGTTATAATGTTTCAAAAAACTAGATTAATGATCTAGGATCCTAAACGCATAAATAAACAATTTACCAGGGAAAAGGTATGGGGCTGAAGTTCCTTGTCTCTGTGACTGTTATTACTGATGGTTACTAGCTGTGTCTAACTAATGCATCAGGAAGTGGTCAGGCAGTTGGACTAGATGATCACTGTAGGTCCCCTGCAACTGAAATATTCTATTCTATTCTATTCTATTCTATTCTATTCTATTCTATTCTATTCTATTCTATTCTATCACGTGAGCATTCAAAATCAACTTCATGCAAAGTCAGCCAGATACTTTAAATTACTTTCTGAGGTGGTAAATCCATGAAAGTTTGTCTTTCCACACCCTTGAAAACAAACAGATTTATTGTCCTAATTATCTGCAACGCTGTACACAAGAAAGCATAAATATTACCTTGTTGTCTGAATCAGAACTGTCTGGAGACAAGGAATCTCTGAAAAACTGATGGCAAGAGCTATGTGAACAAGAAGGTGTATTCACTTCATCTTTTGATACTTGATATACATAGCATAAGGACTTCTGTTGCTGGACTGAATTTTATGGCCTTCTTTTATTATCTCATGGAAGCAATATATCAAATTTATCACAGCTGACAATAAACATATTGCAAATATTTTGCTATGCATTTCTGAATCAATTAATGAATTAATTATTTGAATAGGTTTAAGAATTAATAAAAATCCATGCATAAATTCAATACAGATCAAGGTTTTTCCTTATCATATAATCTTTACCTATAAAAAAAAATTGTCATTTTGGGAAGGGTTTGCAGTATCATGACTGTGGCTGTATGCTGCTTATAGTTTGTCAAGACAGAACAGGGCAAATTCAGTAATGTTTCCGAAGAGTTTTAGGCAGCTGTTTTTCCAATCTCTTCAGAAAAGCATCGAAACATATAAGGAATTAAAAATAGTATAGCAGAAATAAGGTTTATGCTATGTTTAAGCAAGCTTAAAATACAGGTTTAACTCCACAAGGAAAAAAAATAAATGTAGCTTTCCTTATCTTTAGCTTAAACTAGAAATTTCCATCTAAGTAACAAAACTGCCAACTATTATTTGAGCTCAGACTGAATCAATCCCTGAGAATTGTACAATAGCAAAAATTTTAAACAGGCAAGTTTACTTTAACTCTGAAAGAAGTAAAGTAGTCTTAATAACTGCGACACCCAAGTTCCCAAACTTATGTATACTATGCCTTTTTGCATCAACTTATAGCTGCTTGTGTTTCCACCCAAACTACTGTATAAGAACAGAAGGTTAGACTTTGGCACACATATAATAAGGACTCCAGTTTTCACTGTTTTCACTTGGTTAACATGGTGAGGGGGCCGGGGGTTGTTCAGCAAGCATATGAACTGATCTGTGAATATATGAAGCAAAAAAATCATATTAAGCTCAGCTAATAATCCATATTGTCTTTGACATTGTGGAAGCACAAGGTAAGTGCCAACTCAAATGAAACTGAAGTTCACCTGCGTTCAAGTGTGAAATTGACACTCCAGCCTGGGCTTTGCTAAAGGGAATGTTTCTGTCTCAGACACAGACTTCATCCGGGGGGCCCCAATCTACCAACCTAGCAATAATAAGAGCAGCAAGTGCTGTTATTAAATGGCCAGCCAAAGCAGGAGTGTCCCATCTGAATTGGCCTTTTCAAGAGTCTGAAACGACAAGGTAAGAAGCACAGAGTGGGAACTTCACTTCCTGTGTGGGCTCATATAGCTATTTATGGTTTCTTGAGTGTACAAACACTGGCTTCTGACACTACCAGAATTCCTTTGGATATGAACAGAACACACCAACATTGATTGTGTTACTTTTTCAGAACAGAACTGTACTTCAGTGCACTTAGTCTTCATTGTAAGACGAGATTCACTATATTACAATACAATTCACATTCCTAAAGCAATATGTATTTAGACTGAAGTTTAGATTGCACTGGAAGCAAGACCCTTTTTTAGCTTCATTCTAGCTTGAGGAAATTTTCATCTGAATATTCACAGAATCATAGAATGGTTTGAGTTGGAACGCACTTTAAAGGTCACCTAGTTCCAACCCCTCTGCCATGGGCAGAGACAACTTCCACTAGACCAGGTTGCTCAAAGACCCATCCAGCCTGATCACTATTTGTGATCTTCTGAGGTACTATTTGTCTACCTTTTTGTAATAGTTCTTTAAATAAGGCATGGATTTACCTGCACATATGAACACAATATTAATTTTAAAACACAGAAAATCAGTTCCAAAGCATTAGATTTACATTAATTATTTTTAGGTATAATATGCCAGTTAGTTAGGGTTTTTTTGGGTTTTAACTCTGATATTATAAATACAGACTTCCACCAGGTGCTACAGCACTCAGATTGTTCTGTTATACAGAGACTATTTAGGTGGTATTCCTTTAAAACCAAAGTAAGATACAATTTTTGGCATGATATTGAAGGAAGGCATAGGAGAGAAAAGTAGTAAGCCACAGATTCTGTCACTTAGTACAAAAGCTGCAGTATTTATAATTCCCTGCAATTGCCTGTTTCCTGAGCATTAATGTGCAAAGACTAAAGCCAAGGGGAAATATCTCTCTCATTTAAATATTTAAGATAATTTATTTTAGCCCTGATAACCTACTACATGCTACTACTATCATCAAACATCCACACTGCTATTTGAAACGTAAATATAGACTTAGTCTTCAAATTTTTTGTAAAAAAGCACAATTCAGCCACCTCAACAGAGTTTTTATCAGACACATTTAAATTGAATTTTTAAAGGTCTTGGTCATTAATATTTTAAAGTCGCAATAACATTAATTTGAAACTAGCACTTATTAAGAAAGTTACATCATCCTGATTGAAAACAAACTAATGTAAATATTTTTTTCTCATTTTAGAGGTAGATACATCATCTCACTAACACCACTGCTATATAGTATAAGCAGAAGCATTGCTTCAGTGAGTTTGACCATAAGGTATTAAATATATGCCTAAATCTCTGCAGGAACAGAGCTCTTTCATGCCACATTGATAGCTATTTTGTCAACTGAGTTGTCAATAAATTTCAAAAGAAGAGGTAATTTGGGGATAGAAAGAAAAAAAGGTTAAAATTTAGGTCTTGCTGATTTAGGAAGTCTTAATTAATCTTAATCTGAATTATTTCTATTCAAGGACACAGTTACACCATAATACAACTATCTAAAAAGCATTCCTTACTTAAACCAGTTCCTGCTGAGCTGTCCCCATGGATAACTTTATATGAAGACAAACTCTTCACAGATAAGCAAGAGGAGATACAGGTGAAAGAACCAACAGGGAAGAAAGTAAAAGGGCAATAAAACTAGGTATTAAGCAAACAGATACCATTAATTAGCAGGATAACAATGTGAGGAATGAGAGCAGTGCTGAGCCCCGATCAGAACTCCACAGCATAGTAGATGTGAACATGAATTTGATGTGAAAGGTTCATAGAGGCTAGTGATGAGAAAATGACACTGAAATGATGATGAATTAATTTATGTTTTGGAAACAGTATAGGAAATGAAATGGAACTGAGGGAGATAAATTTGCCCCATGCACATGCCTAACATGTAGTGGACAATAAAAATGAAACAATGAAAGGGTAACAAAATACAAAGTGTTTATCACAAAGTTGATGAGAACAGACATCCACCAGAATACATTTCTAAAGTAGAGACATTTGTTGACTATGTTTTTAGAACACACGTTTTCAGTGATAGTGAACTTTTCTCTATTAATTTATGTTAGACATATACAGTGTGAAGTTTTCTTAAACATCTCACATTCTCCTTTACACAATTTACAATTTTATAAAGCCGTATTATAACTCTTTAACACATTTCTTCAACACAGTGAAATATGACGTTTACAATTTGTATTAAATTGTCACAGTTTATTAGCTTTACATTTTCATCATCTTTAGTCAGTCAACAGCATACACAATATATGAATATCCAGTACATATGCTGGGTACAGACTTAAGTGTTTGGGATTGCATTTACACAAGATAAATAATTCATAATAGAGATCTAGTTAATCTGCACTGCTCTGCTTTTCTTTATTGAGTTATATGATGTTCAGAAAGTATACTTGTCTATGTGAGTTAGGTCAGGATTTCCATGGCTGCATAACAACATAACAACCGTTTTTTTGCTACAGATACCTCAACAATCAAGAAGTTCATAGTTGTAGAGGATTACTCTTCCTGCTATTCACATGCACTTTTTATACTACATCTCGGTGTTTTCCAAGGCAAAATCTGCCCCAAAATTTTCACATTAAAAGACACTGCATAATTTCTACATTACCTTTCTTAAATTAAAAATTCACTTAACTATATGATATTTTAAACTTGAAATTATAGAAAAAAAAAATCAGTCTTGATGAGACAAAGTAGTTGAAGAAATTATTCAGTCTCTGAGCCTCAAAGTAGAATGGTCACAGTATCTGACTACCAGAAATGAAAACATCAAACACACATTGATTTTTATGTTGTCAATGCCATTTGTTTTGTCACTTGCCAGAGAACTGCACAATACTTGGGTAAAAGGAGGAAGGCTGACAACTAATGGACAGAGAACAAGCCATCCATTAATTGGGGTAGGGCTCAGAAATCACCTTCAGAGTAGATACAGAAAATTCATCAATGCTGTGTTTGTGGCACTGAACAAAACTTTCTGACAAACAAGAAGCACTTTTAAAGACAGATGTTTCTGCTTGCAGCTTAAAGATTAAAGTGGAACAAGTCCTGGCACTTCTAGATGGCAACCTTTGTAGCTAGGAAAAGCTTATTCTGCCTGAAACACAGCATAACAAGATGTCTTGGCTATCGTACCTACTTACCTTCTGAAAAACTTCCATCTTTAATAAGGAGGTAGCAGTTTAATTGAAGGAGGAGGAGCAATTTGGTTTTGTCCTATATGTCAATCTACCAATTTCTGAAGCTTACACCATCACTTGTGTCCTCTAGGGTCCATAATAATGTGAATTGTCTTTATCCAAGTGCCTAGCAAATCATTGTCACATAGCAGCAATCGACCTTTCTTTTCAATCTATGCACTTTTCAGGAGTTATAAATCAGTTGACTTTCAAGCTCGATGAGATGGCATATGCCCTGGTTTGAAGAACAGATGGAGGCTTGGGGGAAAATTGTTTCTGCAGGCTTGCTACAAGCAGCACTGCTCCATAAAAGTGAACCATTTGCACTAATTTCTCACATAAATTATACAGGCAGGGAGCACCAGCCCATTCAGCAGAAAATCTTTCATCTAGCTTTCAGAGGTCATTTAGCAAATTTAAATTAAAGTTATTTCTGATACATGGCTGGGTTTTTATTCCGTATGTTTTCAAGAGATGGCAATTTACATCAAATAAAGGAATGGCTTTAAATGTGTATGCAGGGAGAAAAGAACAGTAAATTAACTGCCACAATATTAGTGTTTTCTAGAATCCTGGGATAAGTTGCGACTGTTAATTAGCCACAGAGGAATGAATAATTGAAATACGGCAACTCTGTACTATAAGAATCAGGTAAACTGTCACTACTCTTTGCAAGGCCTGTTTTAGACTCCAGCTGAACATTAGTACCCAGATTCAGCATTGATGTTACAAGAAAGGAGATCTCAGTCATTTCCAGGAAAACATTCTTTACTTTTTAAGGGAAATATATTATTCAGCTGTTAAGCAAATGTACATGTCATATTTTTAATAAATATGGTACTTTATCTGAGCATGGAGAAAAGAGACATTTCATTAGATTCCTGAATTATAAATATGAAAGAAATGGAAAAGACTATAAGGACTGTAAGAAACCTAACTCTAGAAAGAATTACATTTCTGTGAGCCACAAGTGGTAAGAAAGAAGAGATTGCATTGAGTAACCTCTAATACATAATGTGACATAATTCAGTGTTTCACTAGAAATATTAGTTTAAATGCACAAACTATAAACAATCGATGAGAATGTTGTTAGGTATTGAAATAGTTACTTTGAATTTTATGGGGTTTCATAAAAACATAGCATTTTGCTACAGTGATTTGAAATAGCATTTTGATACGATTCTTTTTTAATCTCCAACATCACGAATTCTTTCTAAGACCTGCAAAGACATCTTTTCAGATGTGAAAAAGCACATAACAGGAAAAAGTCATGAATGATTTGTAGATTAGTATTAAGAAGTAGT